>ML681964.1:11655593-11697557 GCA_007922195.1 Podocnemis expansa | reverse complement strand
ACCCTAGGTAGTCCAAAACACCACATATTCCTCCCCCTCTAATGAGTAAGCCCCCCCCCCCCCCGGAAAGAATAAGGACTAAGCTTGGAGATGAGGGTAAACTGCCTCATCTCCGGCGAACCTTCAGGGAATTATTCTGCCCCATGAAGAGGGGGTCACCACTAGCTAAAGACCCAGCCGACCAGGAGGCTGTCTGTCTCGAGGTAGATTATAGCAAACTTCTGGTGTACCCACACCACAAGGTGGTATTGGTGGTGGTGTGACTACAGGTACCGGTGAAGTAGCTGGAACTGGAGAGGATGTTGTGGCCGGTTGGTCCAGGGGGGCTGAAGGTGTTGAAGAGGTGGCTGGAGCAGGAGAGACATGAACAGTTGTTTCATGCTCTAATGTTGTATCGTCAGTAAGGGTGAAGTCAGGTACATCCACTGGAGATGCATCTTCTGGATGGGTATGACGGAGAAGCAACTGATCTACATCCCGTCGCCAAGCTAGGCCACTCCCTGTCTGGACAGAGTAAGAAACAGGTCCTGTCTGGCCAATGGCCATTGCTGGAACCCATTTAGCTCCTGAAACATACTTTTGAGCGAGAACAGGCTGTTCAATACTGAAGGTGCGGTCCTTTGTTCTTGATGAATGTCTGCTGACCTGGTCCTGCTGTTGGCATTGAACCACTTGCCGTGTGTCTCATGGTTTCAACAAATCAAAGCAAGAGCGCAACTGTCATCCCATCATAAGAAAAGCTGGAGATGCCTTAGATATAGCCTGTGGAGTGTTTCTGTAGGACAACAAGAAGTTGTCCAGACGCTTGTGAAGAGGTGAGCGTCCCTTCGCAGATTTTAGAGCTTGCTTCATAGTCTGTATGAACCTTTCAGGAAGTCCATTGGTGGAAGGATGATATGGTGCTGACTTGATGTGATGTATTCCACTGGCCTTCATAAAAGTTTCAAAATCCTGAGAAATGAACTGTGGTCCATTGTCACTCACCAGCTGTTCTGGAAGACCATAACTACTAAAAAAGCTACGCAGGGTCTGGATAGTTGTTTCCGTAGTACTGGAATGCATTACAGAGACTTCTGGTCATTTTGAATGGGCGTCCAGAGCAATTAAAAACATACATCCTTCAAATGGGCCAGCAAAATCAACATAGATACGTTCCCATGGCCTTTGGGCCAATCCCACAGGTGAAGAGGTGCCAACTGAGGTGCGTTCAGGACACTCTGGCATGAGGTACAAGCTCAATCCATTTCTTCGATGGCCCTGTCCAAGCCTGGCCACTGGAAATAGCTCTGTGCTATTTCTTTCATGCACACTATGCCGCAGTGACTTGAATGGAGCTGTTCCAATAAACGTGGTCTTAATGAAGGTGGGATAATGACACACATAACCCACAACAAACACCTAGATTGGGTCAATAACTCTGTCCTCCTAGACATGTAGGAGCGGAGGTCAGGAGAGACCTGAGAGTCAGGTAAGAATGTATCATGCATCACGAAATCCATAACTTGTGAGAGTACTGGGTCAACCCATGTCACTTTCTTCACTTGAGTATCCGTGACAGGTCTGTTTTCCATCTGTTCAAAGTAAAAGATTCCTTCCTGACCCTGATCTTGACAGTGTGCTGGTAAGGGTAGCCTTGAAAGACCATCAGCATTGCAATGCGAAGAGGATCGCCTATACTTGATTTCATATATGTATCCAGAAAGTATCAGTGCCCATTGTTTCATCTGACTAGCAGCCAAAGGTGAGATGCCGGTGTGTGGCCCCAAAATTGATGTCAGGGGTTGATGGTCAGTGACAAGTGTGAACTTCTTTCCCCACAGGTACTGGTGAAACTTCCGAACACCAAAAACAACGCCCAGTGCTTCACGTTCAATTTGGGCATAGCTAGTTTCTGCCTTGGTCAGGGAATGTGAAGCAAAAGCAATAGACCTCTCTTCACCAGAAGGTACAATATGTGACAATACAGATCCAACTCCATAAGGGGAGGCATCACAAGCCAGCTGTAGGGGCAAAGATGGATCAAAATGTATCAGAACCCTAGAGTTTACTAGTGAGTGTTTAGCTTCATTAAATGCAACATCACAGGCTTCAGTCCAGTTCCAGGCCTTTTTCAGCCCAAGAAGCTCATGTACGGGTTTCAGGAGTGTCGCTAATTGTGGAATACACTTGCCATAATAGTTCAATAACTCTAAAAAAGAGTGAAGTTGACTTACGTTCTGAGGTAGTGAAGCATCCATGATAGCCTAAACCTTGGCTGGAGACTTATGGAGACCATCAGCATCAATTATATGTCCTAAATATTCAACTGAGGGCTGGAAAAACTTACATTTGTCTCTGTGAACACGTAGACCATACTCTTCCAGTCTTTGCAGAGTAGCTTCCAAGTTCGTAAGGTGTTCCTCCTCATTTTTGCCAGTGACCGGGATTTCATCTCATCCAGAGAGCACTGTACTCCTGAGAAACCACTCAAAATCTGGTCTATTGCCCTTTGGAACAAAGCTGGGGCCGAAGTAATGCCAAAAGGTAAATGACAGTATCTGTACAACCCCCTTATGTGTTACGATTGTCAGCAACTCCTGAGATTCTTCTTCAACATGCATCTGTAAGTACGCTTGACTCAAATCAATCTTGCTAAATTTTTGTCCTCCCGCCAAACCTGCAAAGATGTCCTCAATGCGGGGAAGAGGATATTGTTCGGCACATAACACTGGGTTGACAGTGACCTTGAAATCTCCACAAATCCAAATGGAGCCATCCTTCTTCACTATTGGGACTATGGGTGTTGCCCACTGGCTGTGAGTAACTGGCACTAAGAATCCCTCCTTGACTAACCACTCCAAGTTTTCTTCCAGCTTGGGTCTGATGGCAAATGGCACCATCCTGGCCTTCAAACATTTTGGTTGGCAATCAGGCTTTATATTTAATTTCATAGTGATTCCCTTCATGCCGCCTACATCTTCACCGACAACAGCAGCGTGTTTTGTTAGTGCTGCTGCTAGATTCATTTCTTCTTTAGTCAATTGATGCACTTCTGCCCAGTCGAGTTGGATTTTCCTGATCCAAGATCTTCCCATTAGGGTTTGTTAATTCCCCTTCACCACAAACAGTGGTAGCGTTGTGTTTTGTCCGTTGAGTTCTACTTTCACATCAATAGTACCCAACCAGGGAACAGTCTCCCCAGTATATGTCTTCAAAACAACTACTGTCAGCTTAGGTGGCAGATATCTAAAGTCCTTCTCATACACACTGGCTGTGTTCAGACAAGAGTTTTATTTTGAAACAACAGCCGCTGTTTCAAAATAAAATTTCTTATGTCCACACGACGTTCTGTTATTTCGAAACAGTAAAACCTCACTTGAAATCAAAATAGCTGTTGTTTCGAAACAACAGCATTCGGACACATTGTTTCGAAACAACACCATTGTTTCAAAACAACTGTTTCAAAATAACATGTCCAATTGGCCTTATGTCGAAATAACCATTTCAAAATAACAGCCATTTCGATAGCAGGCTTTCCGCTAATTCGAATTAACGTTCTCTTAATTCGAATTAACTTATTTTGAAATAGGGACTTTATTTCAAAATAACTCATTTTGAAATAACTTATTTCAAAATAACAGTTTACATGTGAACATAGCCAATGCTAGAAACTAATGAAATGGCTGCGCCAGTGTCCAGTTCCATGCGTACAGGTTTGCCTTCCAACACAGGTGTCACCCAGAATTTACGTGGACCAGTGGTTATAGACAAAACATGGAGGGAATCTTCATCTTCTGATTGGGTGTCACTATGATTACATGTATTCTGCTCTACTGCAAGCAGAATTTCCCTCTTAGTCCGCTGAACCAATGGCCCATTTTTCCCAGATCTGCCTCTTCTGTTTGGCTCATCCTTCCTTTGTTTGCAGGCACGTTCAATGTGCCCTCTCTTACCACATTGTAGACATAGTAGTTCCTTACACTGGCACTCTCATGCGAGGTGACCTTGCTTCCCACGCTGGTAACATTCCTCAGTCCCTGGTGCCCTGTGGGCAGGTTGTGGAGATACTTCACACACGCGTACCCCGATCTGTTACATGTCTTGGGTGATGTGTTCCATGGAGACTGCAATTTCCACAGCCTTCTGCAAGGTGAGTTTACTTTCAGTCAATAGGCGTTTCCATGTTGATTCACTGTGCAGGCCACACACCAGCCTGTCGTGCAGGATTTCCTCTAACATGTTCTTGAAGTTACAGTGTGCTGCCAGCTTCCGCAGAGCTGCTACAAACTGTGCAATGATTCACCTTCACCTTGGTTCCTTTGGTAGAACCTATACCTCTCTGCAATTACTAGTGGCTTCAGGGAAAAATGTGCTCCCAGAACTTCCACTAGGTCCCCATAAGGTTTCTGCTCTGGCTTCTCTGGATAAAGCAAATCACATAGCAAATTATAAGTCTTAGCTCCAATGACTGTTAGAAAAACTGGTACCTTCTTCTCATTAGTTATATCATTTGCTATTAAAAAATTTTGAAATCGGGCTGTATATGTCTGCCACAAATCTGCCAAATGGTCAAATGGTTCGAGGGTTATAGTAAGCAATGCCATGATGCCCTCTTGTGGTTATTGTTCATCTCTCACTTGTACTTAGCAACAGGCAGATCAGCTTTCAGAATAGCCAGCTAGCCCTTAGGCAAATAGATCAGCTTTCACAGTTACAACCCAACTCCCCTGCAAGCAGTAAATAAAGTTTTGCTTCTTATATTGCATTCTGGTTTTCCACAGTTGCCAGGATTGTTAAGGACAGCCAACTCCCTCACATATCCCATCCTCTGTCACCAGATGTAGAGTTTTAGGGGAAATTATAATCCAGTAATGAGAGGCAGCATATTCAGAGCTGTGTAAGGAGTCTTTATTGAAAAAGAACTGAAAGACAGGGGACTGACAGACAGGTTTCCCTAGCACCTAAACAACCTTCCCATTTATCACCATGACAACCACAATGACCCTAGGTAGTCCAAAACACCACACTGGCAGCCGTGGCCTCCACCTGGCCAGAAGACAGAGTCTTCCGGCTGGTAGAGAACTGCCCCAGGCTTGGCCTGGGATTTTTTCGAACTCCCACCCTGGCCTGACCCTGCTTGGAGCATTCTCAGAGCAGGGTCATGCCAGGAGTTTCAGCTGCTGCCGGGGCTGTGCTCTTCCTCTGGCAGCCAGGTAAGTCCAGGCGCAGGCACTCTGACCCAGTGGGGAAAGGGCGTTGGGGAGGGGGTCAGCCTGGGTCAGTGGGAGCCAGCAGCAGCACCAGGGGTTTAGGGAACAGATTGGGGCCCTGGTGGCTGGTGAGGGCCTGGGCCCTACCTAATCTTTAAGTCTAGCAGTGCCCTTGATCAGGAGTACATTTGTACCAGGCTGGATTGAAACGTCACCATGATTTGCCAAATTTTGTTGGTGGGAAATATTTTAGCACTGGCTGTATAGGACTTTCTTGCTTAGACTGTGCAATGTAACTTGGACCAGGTAACTTATTTACATAAGTAGGAACACATACCTTGGACAATAGATCAGCACATGGCACCCCCGGATCATTTTCCTTATCACGTTCTTTCTCACAAACATCAGACTTGTTTGTGCTGCATAATTACTCCTCCCGACAAATGCTTGCATCTTTGGACCTTTCTGAGGAACCTCCCTGTACTTCTGTGACATCAGAACTTCTTTGAGGCGTTTTATTGGCTGGATTTATATAATACTAGTCTAAAGCTCCTGAAAATGGGCGTTTTTGCTTAGACAGCATGATAGGGCAGAAATGGGGTGGAAAGCCTGGGCCTTCACAAAGAAGAACCAAGACTTTTCATTGCCTGGTCCTGGAAACCTCTTCTCTCTTACCAGCTTTCTGGGCTGCAGCTCTGCTTTCCCTCAGCAATTTGTCTGCTGTCTTCCACTTCTCTCCTGTTTGAACCCTCTCAGTACAGCTACCTTTTCTTTGTTAAGTTCCAAAGGGGCAGCCATGTTAGTCTAGTAAAGCAAAAAAAGCAAGGAGTCTTGTGGCACTTAAAGACTAACAGATTTATTTATTGCATGAGCTTTCATGGGAGAATATCCCACTTCGTCAGATAAATGCAGGGGAGTGTAAGACATGGGATCAGGTCATACTGCAACAGCAAATCAGAGCATTTGTAAGGATTCCTTACAAATGCTCTGATTTGCTGTTGCAATATGACCTGATCCCATGTCTTACACTCCCCTGCATTTATTTTCATCCAATTCTGTATGTTCTCCCTCTTCAAAGCATCTGACGAAGTGGGATAGTCTCCCACAAAAGCTCATGCGATAAATAAATCTGTTAGTCTTTACGTGCCACAAGACTCCTTGCTTTTTTTGCTTTTCTTTGTTAGCAGAAGCAGCTGAAAAAAAGCAGACAGCAGTCAAGACTGGTCTAACAGAACTTTACTGATTTGAAAGAGGATTAAGATAAGAGTTGAATGTACAAGCAACAGTACAGATCAGCAAAACTAGGCCTTCCAACTTCTCAGTCAGAACAGGAGAAACAAAACTGAAACAAACTCTGCAGGTTCCTCAGAACAACTCCCCCCTCCCTCTTAGACAATTTAACCCTTTAATAGCAGTCTTTTGGTGTGATCTTCTTCCATTGCTATTCCAACATCCTTAAAGGGCCCAGTGAAACTGTGAGAAATGCCCGAGTCTGAAAGCCTAAGAAAATGAATGTGAAAAGTGCCTTTGCCTCCAACCAATCAAAGTTGTCCAGCCAGACTGAGAGGCATGGGAGGGGAGACAGCTTACTCAGTGGATACGTCTACACTTGCAAGTTAGTTCAAATTGTGGAGGCTTACTTCGAAATAACTTCGTCCCTCTCTACACTAGGCTTTCATTAGTTTGTATTAAGAAACTCCTTAATGTGAAAGCTTAGTTCAAATTAGTAAAACCTACCAGTTAGTTCAAACTAAGCCCTTAGTTCAATCCTTAGTTTGAACTAAGGATGGCGTAGACTAGGATTAACCTTTAGTTCAAATTTAATAAATTTGAATTCAGGGCAGTTAGTTCGAATTAACAAAGTGGACTAATCCGACTTAATGTTAAGTTGAATTAGTCCACTTTGTTAATTCGAACTAATAAGTTTGAGTTTAGTTTGAACCAACTTCAAACTTTACCTGTTTGAATGAACAAATTTGAACCAACTGTTCCTAGTGTAGACATAGCCATAAGGTCTGTCTCCTTTGTGCTAGGACCTGCACATACAGAACAAGACAGTTCCTGCCCAAAAGAGTTTGCAGTATAAGTATGGAGCACTTTAGTTTTCTTGTTTCTGGTTTATGCAGAATTTAAAAGTGAATTGAAAAGCATTAAAGACAAAAAAAAACCTACCTGTGTAAGCATCTTTCATCTGTCCATTACTGTGGCATCTTGGCAACATACCTGCAAACCAAAAATCACATAATTCTGTTTGAAAGAACCATCTATTCCAGCCTTTCCTTGTTTTTGCCACTTTCTTTTGTGAATTATTCTTCCTTTTTCTCCTGGAGACATACTGCAGGAAAACTTTTATTTATTTGTTTATTTACTGTTGCTATTTATTGCTTATTCATCATGGAAAGACACCCTCTTATTATTTTAATTATTTTCTTCTGCTTGCTTTTTTTTTTTTCAGTAGAAATACAGGAATCAATTTTTCTCTCTTGTATACTGTCTTTACACCATCGTATTGTCACTGACTTCAGTGGAGTTACTCCTGATCTATGTCAGTGGTTCCCAACCAGTGTGCCGGGGCACACTGGTGTGCCGGGGCAACACCCAAAGTGTGCTGTGAGCATCCCTGAGAGCTGGACTTAAAAGTTCCCTCCCTGCTCAGCCCAGCCATATGGGCTGTGCAGGGCTAGGAAAGGCAGGGGTTAAAGTAAGGGGGAAGGCACCAAAACACAGTTCTCGGGCCCCCTATTTTTAGGCAGGCAGTCTTCTGGCCTCCCTAAAAATAGAGGAAGGCACCAGAACGAGGAGTTCCAGGGGTCCCCCTAAAAATAGCAGGACCAGCCAGAATTCAGAGTTCCGGTGGCTCCACCCTAGGCCCAGCCAGCCGAGAGGGGCAGGAGGCTGGGAGTATGTGAATCTCCCCCTGCAGGGCAGGGCAGCTTGTGTCAATTTCAAAAGGGCTTCCCATGGTTTGAGCCTGTAAACTGCTCGGATTTACTGTTACTTTATGACCTGATCCTATGTTTTACACCCCCTTGCATTTAGTTTCATTCCTTTCTGTAAGTTCACCCATCTTCGAAGCATCTGAGGAAGTGGGATCTTCTCCCACGAAAGCTCATGCAAAAAATAAATCTGTTAGTCTTAAAGTGCCACACATCAGCTTGTGTCAGGCAGCCTGCAAACAGCCCAGGTAAGGGCTTGGGGTGGGAGGGCTGCTGGGAGTTTGTGTGGGGTAGGTGTGTGTGTGTAGCAGAGGTGGGTGGGAGTGGCTGTGCAGCAGAGGGTGTGTAGCTGGGGTTGTGGGGTGGCTGTTTGGTTGGGGGTTTGTGTAGCTAGGGGTTGGGGTGGCTGTGTGTGGGGGATGGTGTAGCTGGGGGCTGGAGGCCTAGTTCTGGCCCCTGCAGTGATGGGGGGGTGCATCACAGGCAGCAGGGGGCTGGGGGAGGAGAGGACAGGACCCACTGGGGTGGGAGGGAGCAGCAGTGGGGTGAGGATTTGCCCTGGGTGGCAGGGAGCCATTTGTGGAGAAGGGGGAAGTGGGTGCTGCTCCATGCTCCCCTGCCCTGCCTTCCCACTCCCCAGTTTCCCTCCTGTACCCCCACAAAGCCACTCTTGCTGTCCCTTCCTCTTTCCTCTCTTGCCACCCTTGTGCTGTTCCCCACATGGCTGCCCTTGTTCTTTTTTGCCACCCCTGCCCTGCTCTGCTTCCCACACTTCTGCCACTGCACACAACTCCTGACCTCCCATGTTTTGCCATCCCTGTTCTGCTACCCTTACTACCCCACACAGAAGCATTTCTTAAACACTGTGCCATGGTTCATGAATATTCATAAGTAATTTAATTTGAGAATTCATAAGTTTTTTAATGGTGGTGTGCCTCAAAAAATTTGAAGGTATCAAGGTGTGCCACAGCAGAGAAAAGGTTCAGAACCACTGATCTATGCTAATATAAGCAACAGGAGGATCAAGCCAATCAGCTCTTCACTTCAGCACTCTCTCTCTCAGTTCTTTTCTTCACTAGCAAAGCAAGTGTGTTTTTTAACACATTGGCTGGCATATATTAAAACTGTAGTTCAGATAAGGCAAACTGTAGTTTTAACATGTTAACTGATAAAAGTAAATCCAAGCTTCTCTCCTAGGATTTGGGTTTCTCTTTCTTTTGCCAATTAACTCAAAATAGTTAATTTTATAAAGGCTCGTGTGGATATTCCCCAATACTTTGTTTTAGGCAACAAAAGTTTGTACTTTTCCTCGGATGTGAAAACATGTTAGCTATCATAGTCTTCATTGACAGGAAGGTGTGTTTTGCTGACTTGTGCTTGCTAGCAAGTTAGCATGGGATATAAGAGGCCTGATCTATCCTTAAATGTTTGCTGGCATAACTGTCAGTTGGAGATGTGATTTTTTTTTTTCAGATATAGCTATGTTATCAAAAATACTAGTGTCGACAACTTTTTATGGGCAGAAGAAGTCCATTGAACTTAAGTTCCAGAGGGATAGCCATGTTAGTCTTTATATAGCAAAACCAACTTCAGTCCTGTCACACCATAAAGACTCACAAATTTCTTTGGGCATAAGCTCTCGTGAGCTGCAGCTCACTTCGTTAGATGCATTAGTGAATGTGCAGATGAATGATTTGGCACATGGCACATTCCAACACATCATCTAAGATCTACAACCTATCCTAGAAGATGATCCCACACTCTCTCAAGCCTTGGGAGGCAGGCCTATCCTTGCTTACAGACAGCCCCCCAAACTGAAGCAAATACTCATCAGCAACTGAACACCATACAACAAGAACACTAATCCAGGAACCTATACCTGGAACAAATCCCGTTGCAAACTCTGCCTGCACATTGACTCCAGTGATATCATCATAGGTCCCAACAACATCAGCCACATCAGCAGCAGCTCATTCACTTGCAGATCCACTAATGTGGTATATGCCATCATGTGCCAGCAATGACTCTTTGCAATGTACATTGGCCAAACCAGACTGTCCTTGCACCAAAGGATAAATGGACACAAATCAGACATCAAAAATGGCAACATTCATAAACCAGTAGGAAAAAACTTCAATTTCCCTGGACACTCCATAGCAGACTTGAAAGTTGCCATACTTCAACAAAAAACTTCAAAGACAGACTTCAGCGTAAAACTGCAGAGCTGGAGCTGATTTGCAAGCTTGACACAATCAGACTGGATCTGAATAGGGACTTGGAATGGTTAGCACATTACAAAAATGTAATTGTCCCTGTTCACACATTCTCTCCCTGTGATCAACCAGTATGAAGGGGCCCCATCTGCCCTCTGAAGTGACTTTGCTGATACTTGCCCTCCTCCATCCTGGCATGTGTATATATACCTCTCAATTGTAGTTTCTACTTCATGCATCTGACAAAGTGGGTTGGAAGCTTATGCCTGAAGAAATGCCAAAGGACTCGCGTTGTTTTTGCAGTACACACACTAATATAGCTACCCCCTGTGGATTTTTAACTTTCAGTCCATTTGGTATGATGTCCATTTGTTTGCATTTGGAGAGGAAGATGATGTCTGTCTGTGGCTATGACAGTTTTTTTATGGGGTTTGTAGATTTCCATTTCATATGAATAAATTCAGCTTGCATGGTGAAAATTTCTCAACTACAGTTGAGAGGTATATATACATATGCCAGGATGAAGGATGGTAAGTGTTAGCAAAGTCAGTTCAGTTAGGGTACATGAGGTCCATTCACACCAGTTGATTAGAAGGTGAGAATGTATGAACAGGGACAATTACTTTTTGTAATGTGCTAACCATGCTAAGTGGGTTCAAAGGCCAACTAAAGGCTGATTTTGTTGTGAGGGAGAAGAGGCAGAGGAGAGTGAGAGGTTAAGGAGAAAAATAAATGAGGAGATGAGAGTGGCAGTGAGGGAGACTTGGGAATGGGATGGGGTCACTGGGGCAAGTGGAAGGTTGGAGGAGGAGATCAACAAGAAACTTACATATTTCTGAGGGGAGAAAAAAGGAGATGTGAGAGAAGGAAAGGCAAGATGAGGGAAAGGAAAGATTAAATCATAATTTATTTCAGATACACTGAAATAAGGCACTATTAAACTGAAACAACTGTCCACACAGGGTTTGCATCAGTAATTTAATTCAGATTTAATTAAGGCTAAACTGGTCCTTATTAGGTGTTTGCATTAACTCTAACTGACTTGAAAGGAGAGCTCTGCTGGATGAAGGGCAGCAGGATTTGACCCATAATCATTAGAAGTAAAATAAAATAAAATTTAAACATTACAATGTAGCCATCATCAATTAAGCTTTAAATTAATATGGGGAGGCAAGAAACAGAATCTAAGGCCACGTCTATGCATGAGAGAGAGCTCTCCCTTCAGCATAAAAAAAAATCCACCTCCATGAGTGGCAGAAGCCACATTAGTGAGAAAAGCTCTCCCACCCATATAGTGCTGTGCACAAGAGCACTTACATTGGTGTAATTTATGTCACCAGGGGAATGGAATATTCACACTCCTAAGAGCCATAAATTTTGCCTACATGGGCTATAGATATAGACATAGTATAGACCTAGTCTTATTCTTAATGGTAAGACCTAGCAAGAATATTCTATGTAGTTTTACTTAGGCTGGTACATTCCTAGGACAGGCTAAGTGACAAAAGGCCCTCAGGTCTATGAAAAATTTCACCTCCTGTGCAGTGTAGTTAGGTTGACCTAACCCTCACTGTAGACACAGGTTGAAAGAAAAAATCTAGCACCTCTCAAACAGGTGAATTTCCTGTAATGCAACAGAACAACCATTTTTGTTTGCTGTAGTAAATGTCTACACTGTATTAGGTTAACATAACAGCAGCACTGCTGCTGTGGAGCTTGTAGTGTCTTAGGACAAGTCAACACTAATGGTAGCAAATTTTCTGTGTCAGCTTGATATTTCCAGATCAATTGAATGGGTCAGTGAAGACCCCCTCGATCAATTGGGAAGTCAACCTAGTAAGTCCACCCCCTGAAAAAAAGTAGTGCTGAGTCAAAGGGAGGGCATTTCCTTTAGACTCAGTGCTGTGGAATCACTGTGGTAAGTAGGCTTTAGGCAGTTGAAGGGAGATATGCAAATTATTTTACATAGCTTGTGTATCTCTCTTTGACTGCTGCCAGAAACTGCAGCAAGTATAGACTAGGCCTTAGCTAAATTAGAAGAATAGGGTGTTAAGAGCACTTACATATTTTGGAGTGGGGCTTGAATGTAAATGTAAGGCAGGTCTAGAGCCACAGCATTTCTTGTGCTGTCTAGCTGAAAAGGGGGGGAGGTCTGATCTGCATGGGTTCTGTATTAGCATGAGCACAAAGAGCACAATTAGTTATTAGCATAGTGGGTGCAGGGCATAATGGTTAATGGTATTTAGGTTGATTTGGTCACAAATCTGTCAATACCTGTAATTTTACTGAAAACAAGCATAAAAGACAGTCTTTTGTAATTTGATACTCTTTTAATTGTTCAAACTCTGCTTAGGTTAGTTGAAGGGTGACAAGTCACCATTAGCAATAAAGAACTTGAAAGAGGGACCAACTCTGTTTTCAGCCTGTAAAAATAAAAAAGGGATGAGGTTAGTGTTAGTTCATTAAGCAAATGTTTGAAACAGGTACAAGCAATAACAGTGATGTATAAACAAGAGTACTCAGGTATCCAGGATTAGAGTACAGATCATTTGCTAGGGAAGAGGTATTTGAGTAAACAGAAATCACAACAAGAACATGATCTACAATACCCTGGAAGGATGGAATAGATTGTACACTTGGGTATAAAGAATCTGGTAATTTCAGGAGAACATCTTAACGTAGGGGGAATACAAGTAACAGTGGTAAACAAGGCACATATGATGTTAAGAGTAGGTTATCCTGAAATACATATGAGGTAGTATGAGTTATATGTTCTGTAGAGATTATGTAGTGTCATAAGAGAGGAGTCCGTGGAGCTCTCTGTTGGTAGACGTGGAGGAGGATTGGTTCACACGTCTTGGTACTGTCTGTGGCTGGTGATGTGTTCTATGTAAATGTCCCGGGACCATTTGATGGCGTCGGACACCATGAGGCAACGCATCAGCCGGGAGTAACGCCGTCCAACACCGCAGGCCCACAGCACATCCTCGTTGGCAGGATCCCAGGAGCCTAGGGCGCCGACGATCAGGGAGTGGGTCTGGACCTGGTAGCCCTTGGACCTCAAGGAGTCCACCAGTGGGGTGTACTTATCCACCTTTTGAGCTCGGGCATCAAAGAAGGCTGCGGACCGGTTCTCAAAGGGGACCGTGATGTCGACCATGATGATCTTCTTCAGGTCCTCATTGGTGATGATGACGTCAGGTCTCAGCAAGCTGTCTGTGCCAGG
Organism: Podocnemis expansa; assembly: GCA_007922195.1. NCBI lineage: Eukaryota > Metazoa > Chordata > Testudines > Podocnemididae > Podocnemis > Podocnemis expansa. Next base: position 11,683,993 of record ML681964.1, on the reverse strand, counting down.
GATGGTACGGTTGACTGCGACCGCTCCAAGGTGGGGCGGGATTGCCCTGACCAGCCGGTCCTGGATTGCATTGTGTCTGAGCTGCCAGGCTCTGGAGTGGGGTTTGCAGCTGCAGAGGACGTGGGGCAGGGTCTCGTTGGAGTGGCCGCACTTCCTGCAGCGTTTGTCCTGGTGGCCATGGAGGATGGCTCCATTCAGGGGAACGCAGTTGAGGCGGGCCTGGTGGATGAACCTCCAGTCAGCAAAGCGGGTGAAGCTGCCGTCTCGGAGGAAGTGATTGCTAACGTCCCACTTGCTGGCTAGCTCGAAGACCTTGCCCTGGTCAGGCTTCTTTTTGAGGTCAGCTATGTAGAGTGTACGGACAGCAGCTTTCAAGATCCTTTCCAGCATGCCTCTACCCTTGGGGGTGACGATAGAGCTGCCTTCGGTCCTGATGCTCGGTACCACAACGGAGAGCTCCTGGCGCTCCTCACACCACGACCACCGGCAGCCGATGCGTTTCCCCAGGCGACGTGTGGCGATCCGGGCCCGGGTCCAGAGGGAAGCGATGTCGCCCCGGTCTTGGCTGAATTCGCCTTCCAGGGAGCCGCTGAGGTAGGTGGCGATGTCTGCGCTGGAGGGTGATCTCTTCAGCCGCTTTGTGGTGACCTCATGGAGGGAGTTTCTCGCGATGTTCCTGACCGTGGGGTCTGGGCAGGTCAGCAGGCGGAAGGCATGGGTGATGGTGGTGATGTTGCAGAGATCCCCCATGCGGGGGACGTTAGCACCTCCCTGCTTGTGGCCAATGTAGATTAGCTCATTGCTGGCTCTCACAGGGAGGAACAGCCACTTTTTCACGAGCCAGCGGATGGTCCTGTCAGCTTTGTTCAGGGGAACTTTTGCGACCGCTGAGCCTCGCAGAACGAACGCGATGCGGGGAATCAGGAAGGTGTTCAAGGCGTTGATCTTTTGCCAGGGTGCCAGGAGGGAGGAGTCGATCTTAGCAGCATCTTGCAGGATCGAGTGGATGGTATCAACAGGGGTCTGTTGAGTGTGGAATCCCGTCGGTGTCCCCAGGTGCTGGTATGCCTGCCCTTCTTCGAGGCAGATGACGGGCTCACCCTGGATCAGGAATGGAGTGGGGAGGACACCATCTTTCGTGCTGCCATCGATGTGGAGAGACGCACACTTCCTGGCATTGAAGCGCAGTCCCATCCAGTCGGCGATCAGGCTGGCAGTGTGCAGCATATCCTGGAGACGTGCAGGGTTGTCCGCGATCAGGACCAGGTCATCTGCGTACGCTAAGATGCTGACTCTTTCTCTGTGGAGTTCGAGCCCTCCTGGACCATTGGCAATTGCCTGGATCAGCGGCTCCATGGCGAGGTTGAAGATGATGGGGCTGAGGGGACAGCCCTGCTTCACTCCCCTCCGGATGGGGATCTCGGCAGTCTCCCCCTCGACAGAGCGGATGGTGGTGGTGCACCCTTCGTAGATCTCTCAGAGCATCTGGAGAATGGTGTTTGGCAGTCCGAATTCCTGTAGCGTAGCTAAGATGTGGCAGTGGGGAATGGAGGCGAAAGTGTTGGCTAGGTCTAGCCAGGCCATGGCGCACTGCTTTCGGGACCTCTGGGCAGTCTGGATGGCCGTGTAGAGGATGAAGTTGCACTCATAGCAGCCTTCGCAGGACATGAAGCCCTTCTGGACAGAGCTGATGGCTCCTTTGCTTACTGCCCAGTCGGTGATCCTTGCCGCGAGACAGCTGACATAGAGCTTGTAGATGGTGGAGCACAGGGAGATGGGCCTCCAGTTGCTGGGGTCATCACGTTCACCCTTCTTGTAGGTGAGCACCGTCATGGCCTTCTTCCAAGCCTCAGGAGTGCGGCGGAACTCTTTGCAGCGGTTAAAGAGGGCTGAGAGCACCAGACAGTCGGGATTCTGCTTCTAGAGGATGCTGTAGGGGATGCTGTCTTTGCCTGGGGCTGTGTTCTTTGACCGAGCCAGTCCGGCCATCACTTCCCTTGGAGTGAAGTCCATGTCCAGGACCTCAGTGCCATCCAGCTGGGGCAGGGGTGGGACACAATCTGGGCGACGGGTGGTAGTCAGGGTCACACGGTCGAACACGTCTGAGAAGTATGAGAAGAGGCTCTCCGGTGGGATTGTGCAGTAAGATGAAGCACCATCGAGGATCTCTCTCATGGCTTTGGTGCGGTTGGACCGGTATAACTTCTGGATTCTGGAGGCAGCGGCTGGGTCGTAGCGGTGTCTTGTGTTACGTCCTCTGGGTGCATACCTGGTGCGCTGGTTTCCTGGCGGTGGTCTGCGTGCGGATGAGGAGCCCCCCTGATTCATTTCACGCCTTGCTGTGACCTCAGCTGACAGCTCTTGAACCAATTTGTCTGCGAGGGGGTTGAGGTCATCGAAGGAGGATGCTGCCCTTAGCTGCTCCAGCCACAACATCTGCCAAGGCGTGGGGTGTCTGGATGCTGGTTGCTGTAGGTCTGGAGGATCCAGCATGGCAGAGTTAGGCTGTGTGTCTGGAGGGCAGGCCTCGCGGGCTCCTCCTCCTTCTGGGCGCTCAGGAGTCGGCTCAGTTGGTGAGTTGTTGATCAGGGGAGCAGGGTTCCCATCCCGGATTTCCTGGTGGGAGTCTGCTCCTTGGGGGGGATCGGCCCTAGCGGAGTGGTCTCGAGGTCGCTCGGAAGAGCTGCTAGGGTGTTGGATCTCCTGGATGACACTGGGACACTCGTAGTTGCTGCCTGCTCGGTCGGGCTCAGCAGGAGTGGCCGGCGGTCCAGGAATGGAGCCTCTTTCTGGGGAGGTGGAGGCCGGGTGTCGTGACTCAGGGCCGAGAGGGTTCTTCTTAGCGGCTGGAGGTGGTTGTGAGCTGTGGGAGGTCGTGCTAGACTGCCTGGAGGAGGAGGACACGGCAGGCATCTGTGCAGGGGCGCTGGTTCTCCTGGAGCTAGGATCAAGCTGGTCAGGCTGCCTCCCAGGCATGCTTAGCCGTCTGCTAACAGGGATCCGTGAGGGAGCCCTGGGGGGGGTGTGGCGGCAGGGCATGGCCTGGAGGACGATGAGGCGGGAGCTGTAGGGTCGATGTTAGCAGTCCGGGGCTCCAGGCATGGGATGGATCCCCTCCCAGTAGGGCAGTGGGGAGTAGGCCCCTGCGGGAGCTTCCGTGTGAATGCCTGCTGTGCAGTTAAGGAGGGGACCCAGGACGAGCTGCCAGGTTGAGGACTCCTCTGTCGCAGATTGCTAGGCTCCTTGGGGGCTAGGTGGCAGCCATCAGTGTTAGTCTTCTGCTTGGCGCAGGACACATAGTGCAACTTGCACTTCTTCAGCATGCTGAAGGGCAGATTGCAGGTGCCACATCTGAAAGCAACCCCTTTGTCGTGGATTTTATCCAGGTGCCTGGTGAAGCTGTGAAGAAGACAGTATTCACAGATTGGGCGGCAGATGAGGCATCGGAGCTCGTCCTTCACGAAGGGGTACGTGAGGCGGATGCGGTCCTCTGGATCACCAGGCTCCTGGGTGGAAGCAGTAGCGGGCTTGCCTTGGTCAGCAGGGCCAGAGACTCTGTCATTCATCGGGGAGTCTCTCCAGTGAAGGGAGCTGAGGACGGCATTGACCCTGGTCTTGATGTACCGTGAGGTAGTTTCCGAGGAGCCAGGGTCTGTTGCATTAGGGTCTCGCAACCCAGATGATGGCACTGAAGTCCCCAAGGTGCCTGCGTCCGGGACTTGACATGGAGTGGTGGACATAGCCAAGGGCTGAAGGGCCACCTCTAGGGCTGCAAGAGGATCTTCAGGAGGAGGCATTTCCATGGTGGAATCATCTGGAGCAGTAGCTGGAGCAGGAGCTGGAGCAGGGGCTAGGGAGACGAGCTGTGGTGGAGCCGTGGAAGCAAGGGAGGCTACAGCAGCTCTCAGGAGGGCAGAGGATGGAGGTGAGGCCCAGGTGTCATCCGGGGCCACCTCGCAGCAGGAGGTAGGTGCTGAAGTTTCCAGCGGGGCTGGAAGGATGGTGATCATCCTGGAGCCAGCTAGAGCTGACTCCCCTGTAGGATCCCGAGCACCAGCTTGCTGAGATGGAGCAGGAGCGCTCGTAGCATCACAGCTGGCTGGTTCACCAGGAGCAGAAATGGAGGAAGTCAGCACAGGCGTCGCAGGAGCAGTCCCCTGAGTAGCACGAGTAGCAGCTGGAGACTTTGGAGGAAGTCGAAGCACGTCCGAAGATGGTGGAGAGGTCCGCTGTCGGGGGGCTGCAGCATAGGCATATGCGGGGGCAAGTCTCTGAGAGGAGCCCCCAGCAGTACAGAGAACAGCAGCCCGAAGAGCAGCAGCCCGAGTAGTCCTACGTAGCGGAGCAACTTTCTGTGCTGGTCCTGTAGGGATCCCTGGATCCACGATGGCAGCCATCAGGTTGATCTCAGATATCTTCGAAGTGATGTTCAAATCCTCTTCATGTAATCATCTGCCTCAGTACTAAATCTGAATAAAAACCAGATTTAAACTGATAAGAACAGACACTACACTTGATCTTAGCCGATAGGCCGAGAAGAGTGATGCCTGAGGTACTACCTCACACCTTTTTCACTGTCAAAGGACAGTTCAATGGTCTGTTTTTTTGTAGAGCTTTACTATTGTGATTTTGATCAGAGGATCTGTTTATAATATTCTGAACTTAAGAGCTAAAATTTTGAGGGCTGTGACTCTGAAATCATTGAGAGAAGAGACTTTCTCCCTGACCTGAAATCACTTGAAGCCGCTGGCAGATGGTATGAGTGGATAACTGGACAATGGGAGTGACCAGTGGGTGGTGCCAGTGGATGGTGTGAGTGGCCAGTGGATGGTGCTAGCGGATGGCTGGATAGTGGGAGTGGCCAGTGGGTGGTGCCAGCAGTTGGAGTGAGCGGCAGCATGAGTGACCAGCAGGTGATGCTGGTGGACAGCTGGTATGAGGGACCTTACCTACGTACTCTGGGATTTTGTTAGGAACCCTGTTCTGCACTGATTCTTCAGACCAGTGCTGGTTTGCTATTGAGTTTATATGCTCTGTTATGCTGTGTGGAAATCTCTATCTGCACTGAATTTTCAAATCAGTGACAATTTTGCTATTGTGTCTTTATATTCTTTTCTATTACTATTAAAGCTCTGTATATTACACTGAGACTTGTGCTTGTGAGCGGGGAAGCATCACCTCTTTGGGGTGCCCAGGCAACAGTGCATAATTTCCCAGAAAACTGGGTGGGGGCTCGAGCCAGTTGGTGTTGTAACATTGTTTGCAAACCGCTAGAAACAGAACCCAGTCCTTCTTCTGCCATCTCTCCTGGCAGAAGGATTACATAAAGAACTTGAAAGTCATTAAGCATTTGGGATATTAGCCTCACCCCTGCTTCTCAGTCATTGTTTAAGGTGCATAAGTCTTCTGAATGAGAATTTATGACCAATAGATCCTACAGTGATCTTCATAAGTAGGATGTTAACTCTAGTGTCCGAGGCAAATTCCAGTTTAAGTAATTACATCCTACCTGCCTAAAATACCTCTTCAGTTTCATTTTAATAAAGTATTCTGGATTTTCTTCTGTAAGCCACTGAATTACTACATTACTGAGTTAGTCTAGTTTAGCAAAAGAAGCAATGAGTCCTGTGGCATTATAAGTATTATAAACCGTTTCCTTTTTGCACAGTGGTGGCATTGCAGTGGTTGATGAAGTGATCTTATATCTTTTTTGTTCATTTGAAATATAAATGTAAGACCATTAAATTTTAAGATCTTCCTATGACATATAGTAGAAAAAGGAATGTGTATGATTGCATTGTCTATTAAAATAATAAACATACTAACATAATTGAGTCTTAATAATGTTAGGGCTGCTACTATAAGAAGAGAGGAGACAAGTTTTCAACTTTACTACTAGGTCTATAATAGAATGTACACAAAACCCGATCCATTAAATTCATGTAAACATATTTTTGTGTTGTAACTTAGCACCCATTCCTTTGTTACAGACTGGTAGAAAGTTACCTTTTGCTCTAGTTTATCATTCCCAACTCCTCAAAACACCACAGAATTAAGATATAACAAACAAACAAACAAAAATTATCCTAAGGCAGCACAACCAAGGGATAAATCTTCTGGTCTTTATGCAAAATCTAATTTGTGACAGGGTAGTCTGCCCCCTTAAGACTAATGGTGCTTAGATGTCAGCAGCCACATCCCCATCACATGATTTTGAAGGGCTTTATATGTTCAAGGACCTGGGAGTTATAGGTAGGCAGGAAACAATCTCTTGGGAATATATGGTGTTTGGGAGGAAAACCCATCACTGGTTCTTTAAGTGCTCAGGTCCAGGAGCCTTGCAGAGTGGGTAAGGCAAGGGTCCCCTGTCACCCAGCCCACTGTGATGAACGTTAGGAGAGGGATCAGCTTATATGTTCCTTCACAGAGAAGAAAGCCTTCTGCTGAACTCTGCGACTAAGCTATGGGACTAATTGTCGAACAGGGGCCAATCAAAATTTAATCTAATTTAGACCTTTTAGCTGGCCTAAATTACTACCCAGCACCAAAGAAGAGAGTGCAGGTAGCAGAGGCCCCCTCCGTGAGGCAGAGGTTGGTCCTGGCAGGTGTCACCCGTGTTGGAGATCTCCTGGATTATACCCAGGGGGACTGGGTGGATCCCCATGACCTAGCCCGGCGCATGTGGCTCTCCACCCCTTGTACCCCCCGATGCCTACTCCAGGAGGTGAAGGCGGACCTGCCCCCCAATGCTCGGGCCTACCTTGAACGGGTCCTGGGAGATGGTACTCCCCGCCCCCCTCTCAGTCTTGGCCCTCTGGAGCTCTTGATTGGGCCGCGAGCCCCCCCCGGCTGCCCCCACCCTATGCCCCAAGCCGGCTCCTAGACATGCAGCCGGTGCCCTTCTGAACTGCGCCCCGCTAATATCTGTACACACTTGTGCTCCACACCATCCACTTCCTCACCCTTGTATCCTGCCGCGATACCAAGTGGTGGGACCTGATCCCACCTGCAGAGAGTGAGGACCCCTGGTGGACCAGCCTGTATGCCACCCTGACCCCCCGGCCTGCCAGGGACATCAGTTGGCGGCTCCTCCATGGACCCGTGAGCACAGGCATGTACCTGGTGCAGTTCACCCCCCATCCTAACACCTGCCCCTTTTCTGGTGTGAGGGAGACCCTGACGCATGCCTACCTAGAGTGCACCAGGTTGCAGCCTCTTTTCCGGCTCCTCCAGAACCTTGCTGGACTCCTCCTCATGCCTGTTCCTCTACGCACTGCTTATCCATGGCTCCACAAAGTTGCAGGACCTCCTCACCAACCTCCTTCTGGCGTATGCCAAGACCACTATCTATAAGATCAGGGAGAGGAGGTTGGCTGGGGAAAGGGCCTGTGACTGTGAGACCTATTTACGGTCCCTCATCTGTGCACACCTCTGGGCAAAGTTCCTTTGGGCGGTGTCTGCTGGCTCCCTTGACAGCTTCGAAGAGCAGTGGGCACTGTCTGAGGTTCTCTGCTTGGTGTCCCCATCTGAAACGATGCTTATTAACCTGTGACCCTCACACCTGCCCCTGTTTTTTCCTTAGTTGTCCCCTGAAATCTTTTGAGGATCAGCCCAGTGCCACCTCCCCTTAGGCTGGGGGATGGGTTTTAGAAGAGGGTGGGCTTGTGCCCACCCACCACCGTTCCTTCAACAGAACCAAAGAAGAGAGCTGATGACTCCTGTCATGAGAGTGTGACTGTTTAAAGGACAATTCCAGCTCCAGGAAGGGGCCTGGTAAGTATGAGGGGTGCCTCCTGAACAGGGACGAGGAAGACCTACCAGGACTCTTATACAGACCTAGAGAAGGTGTGAATTTGAGTGACTAAAGAAAGGAGTTACTTTCTATAGGAACAATTAATAAACCAGATGCTTTGGACTAATTGGGTCTGAGTAATTGACTGAAAGAAGTGAAGTGGATGCTGGAGGCAATGCACCTGCAGGGCCATATGGGGATACGCTTGACAGCAGAGCCCCGTGACAATAATTCACCACGGACATATGAGTTATAGGCAGTGCATTTTATGTTAGAAAAAAAAGGTGCCAGTGATCATATCTTGATAGTAAATTTGAAAAATGCATCTCCTACCCCTCTTCTTCCAGCAGCATGCTCCTTTCCCCTGCTAACCCAAACACCCCAGCTGGGCAACAGGGCTGGCAAAAAAGGTGCTAGTATGTCGTACCCCTGTGTACCATCACACAAAAAGCACTGGCTATAGGACAAATCCTTTTTTTTTTCCTTTTAAAACTCCCACGGTGCTACTGTAACCTGTGTCTAAAGTCAGCTAATATCTAGGAGCTTCCAAATTCTACAGCTCCTGTGATTGGTATATAGTCAGCAACAGTTGTACTAACAACTGGTAGTTTTCCTCATCACTGCAACAGACTTATATAATCACTTTCTTTACTCTTAACAGCTGTGGCCAGTTAGGCAGCCTTGCATTATATGGTATTATGTCTTACAGTTATATGGCATGAAACAGCTGTTTTCTGGCTTAATGGATAGGAGAAATATATTTCTCATGTATGGTGCCATGACAAGTATGGACATGGCCAAATTCTCTGCTGATAAAAGTGGGTGCAACTTCAGGGAATCAGTGGAGTTCCACCTGCATATACTGCAAGTAAATTGTATCACTGATTTCAGGAAGAATGTTGTTAGTCTACGTGTCCATTATACTGGGGGTTTTTATGTCTCTTAATGAAAAGCAATGCACAGTCAGATTTTACATGGTGCTTTAATACTGTTTGGGCCTAGGCTGACACCCACACTACCCTAGCTGGGATGATTTAGCGAGAATGGTCCTGTTTTTAGCAGGGAGTTGGACTAGATGACCTCACAAGGTCCCTTTCGACCTTATGATTCTATGATTTGTTTGCATGCATTAATTTCCAGTGATAAGTAAGAACTGGAAAATTAATAAGAAAGCTATACATGTTACAAACTGCTCTTCCATATGGAGGTAAGAAAAAGGAGTCAGCTTCCTAGTCAGCAGTGTGAGATCTGAGAAGCTCTTGCATTTTGCTATAGCTTCTCATACTACTCCTGAGCTTCTTGGATAAAAGGATCCATATCCAGCAGGATGCAGATCCTGTAGTACAGTGGTTCTCAACCTTTAGCAGGTCACAACACACTTGGTGGCATATTGCAACCCTAAAGGACACACCAGTCACCTTTCCTCTCACCCCTCCAGCCAAATCCAGTCATCTCCTCAGCTTGCCATGACACACTTACCACTGTGTGGTGACACAGTAACATGCCCTAACACAGTGACTGAGAACCATTTGTGGTAGGAAACAGCTTTCTGCCCCACCAGTGTTGCATTCTAAGCACTTAGTTTGCAAGTTCTGTGGCATAGTTCAGAAAGATCATGACTAAATTACAGTGCAAATAACCCTGCCCTTGATGGGGAGCACCAGGTGTTTTCTACTCCCCCTCCTGGAGTTTTAACCTCCAGAGGTTGCACAAAAGTGACTCCCATGATCAGCTACAGGCACAACCTCCTGCACTTAGAAAGGCTAGGAGCAGGCAGAGGACAATCAGAGTTCAGCAGGCTACATAATAACAGCTGGCTGCTTTTATTAGGAGCCAATTCTATGTAAAGCCAAGAGAGGAATCTAACCTTGACCATACTTCCCTTGATGACAAGTTCCAAAGCGGTAGCCATGTTAGTCCAGTTCAGCAAAATAACAAGGAATCAGGTGGCACTTTTAAAGACTAACAGGTTTTTTTTTTTTAAACTTTCTTTAAATTTCTGTGAAGTGCTAATATTGTTGATATCACAGACTTTAACGCACAGGTGGCTATGTTTGAGTTCAATGTTAATTTGTTTTTCTGTAAATCTGCAGTGAGCTTGCTCTGTGCAGTGCATGGCTCAGATGAACCCTTGATGGTCTGCTTCACTTCAATTTTTCTTTTAAAAGCCAGTTATAAAGGCTGTCTGAACCCTTACACTGCTTGGGGACTGGCTGAGTGCTCTGAGGCCCTGCCCAATTTCACATACTATGTCCTTGAGGCTGGATTACAAATATCACAGCAATATCTGGTGAAAAAGAGTATTATTCATCTTTCCCTGGCTTCTGCTTTGTCAGATGTACTAATAAATCTTGAGGTAATTTGTCTGAGCCTCCTTTAAGTCTTTGGAATAGAAGGGTTTGGGTATTTTTGTTTTGTTTTATTTTGTTCCACCTTCCTTTCCCTCCCACCTCCATCTTTGTTTTCACACACTGAAAATTGGTGGGCCAGACCTTGAGAAGTGCTATGTACCTGAATCCCCAATGATGTCAGTCAAAGACTTGAGTGCTCAGCATCTCTTGGGAACCTGCCTGAGTGGTTCCAGCAGCACATTTGAATAGAAAGTTGTGACTCTTGGTTTCAATGACTGCAGCAATGTTCAATTGCTGTGCCTGCCTCTTGTGGTGTGATTTATAGCAAAATTTTACATGAAAATGCCTGGACCCTGATAAGTGTTTTGTGAACAAGATTTATGTGCTTAATTATACATTTATCTGGGTGAGCTGTTACATTCCAGTTGACTTAATCCTATTTGCTGCCATAAACTCTATACAGATATTGCCTTCAGAATTGTGTTAAATTACCTCTGCTGTAAATCGGTGTAGTGACAAATGAGAGTTGTTTGCATCAGGAGGGGGAAAAAGAATCAGATTTTGCTGAAATGATTCAAAATATGGCTGAGGGAAAATGCTCTCCATTGAAATGTAGCTTTAAAGTGACTCCCATTTTGTGTACAAAAGAGAAGTTCAGGGCCATAGCTACATGGGAAATTTAGATAAACAGGCAAAAAGCATTTATTCTGAAATAAGAGCACCCTCACATAGAGTTAATCAGGAATAAGTGCATGCTGAGACAAGCCTTGACATACACAAGAACATGTCCAGGGAACCATGTCAGCAAGTGTGTGTTTAATAGCCCTTTGGTACAGATTCTGTGCACTCCATTCCTGTATTGGAGTAGGGGAGAACCCACACAAAGTGTTTTGATGTGCAATGCCGGGTTCTGGCTAACCAGGCATAGGCTGGTGTAATTTGTAAAAGCCCCCTGTCGAATATCCAGGCACTGTATTGTAGTCCTTTCCTTTTTCTTCTCCAGCTTCCCATGCTAGAAATGTTGCTAGAGGGCCATTTCACTAGCTGTATGCTGCTCAGAGATAAGCTACCTTTGAGGAGGGCCATTTAAGCCCTTTTTATAGTTCCTTTACACAGGCCTAGAACAAAATTTTTGCATTCATGTTGCTCTCCTTACAAATGTGAAATTCTCATCAACTTTAAATGGAGACTTACCTAGATAAGGAGTTTAGAAGGTCTGGGTCGTGGGGGCTGTACCTCTCAGAGGCAATGAAAGTATTAATGTGTTCTTGAGAGGTCACTTGCCTCACCTCCTCACATCTGCGGGGGCAGGAGGCTTAACTAAAGATGAGTCCCAGCTAGAGGAGGAGGTGGTGACTGGTAATAGAAGAAGGAAACCTGAAACAGAAGGGGCTATAGACAGAGTGGGAAACTTTGCAATAATATTTTGTTAGCGGGTGATAAGAAAGCCTTGGAATTCTTTTCTGAATTGTAGAGGCCAGCAAGTATTGCAGAAAGAGCTAAAGTAGTGCTTGTGCTTTACATCTTGCAAGAAATGTAAGGAGTTGAATTTCGAGTGAGAGCCCTGGGAGGCATGTTATCAAAGAATAGAGAATGGAAGTTGAGAGAGACAAAGTATCAAGCCTGGGGGCGGGGGGAGTTTGCGTTTTATGGTTTTGTAGTTTGCTAGAGGATTGTAGAACAGGGCTTTGAGAAACCCAGCCCTGAAAGAAGGGTGAACCTAGGGAAGTTAGGAAGGAGAACTAAAGGAGGCTGTGCAGGAATTAGCCTAGGTAGAAGGCTGCAGCAAGGAGTTTGAGAGAAGGTATAATTTTATTTTGTTTGCTAAGGCACATGGATTTTCCCTCTAAGTTTTTAGTTGTTCACTGCCTTTACTAATCAATGTACTTGTGTGTAAAGACAATCTTTCCTGTGAATCTGAATATCTTTACAAATTTCATGTATCCCAGACTTTTCTTTATACTTTACAAAACAAACCTAGGAAAACATTCACCTTATTCCTTTCTGTGGGTTTACTATTAATTGAGTTATTCAATGTTTCATCTGAATGTGATGTGGTACAGGAGAGAAGTGCTCTGAAATGTAACCATCTAAGCATTTGTATTTTTCTTAATACTTGTACAGTGTGTGGGAGAAATGAAATTTTTTGATCTGATGCACAAGTATTCATTAGTGAAGACTTTAAGAAGCAGAGATAGAGAGATTTTGGGTCCTGAAATCAGTAAAGGAGTTTCAGATCTGTATCATCAGTAGGAAAACAGGTGGGATGCTTATAAGGTAGCTAACTAGTGTTTCCCAGCTGGTGTGTTGTCAGTCTGGAGCAGGTGTGCCACAGAACTTTTTGAAAAACTATTTGAAGAGTTATGGGTTGGTTCATGAATATTCATGAGCTGAGGTGGTGCCTATATGATGGTGTGCCTCAAGCTAATTAAAGGCATCAGGGTTTGCCAGGACAGAGGAGAGGCTGGGAAACACTGGACTAGAATTAGCAGTTTTGTTGTAACCTAGTAGAGATGAGGCACAGGGTAGGTAAGCCACAGTATAGCTAGTCAATTTAAAGTCTAAGATACTGTGCTAGAAATAACAGTGCTGTAATACAGATCAGGGGTTCCTAACAATTTTGTCTTAAGGGCTGCAAATATAATTTTTGCAGCCCTGAGGAGCCACCAGCCTATTAAAATTTAATTAATTAAATTTCTATTAAAACTAAGTAATTTAATTACGTTTAAATCAAAGTTTTAATTAAAACATTTAAAATTTTAAAACATTTATTTAGTGAATAGCAAACTCATTCATTACTACTTTCCTGCTCTGCTCCTTTCCTTTTCTGCATCCTTGGGTAGATGTAATGGTCTTATATTTTTTGTGTACGTATTGTATCTTTCACTTTCTAGCAACTTTTCACATGTGCAGAGTGTGTTGCCTGTTTTGTTCCCAAGGTTGCACAGTGCCTGTAAACCAGAAGACACATACAGACTTTGCTCTCTCTTAGAGATTCTTTTTGTTGTTTTTCCTTTGTCAAAAATAAAACTCATTTGAGGTTGAAAAATATACAGTTTGTTCTTTGTATATGGAAGGATAACATCTCCTTTTTACTGTGAAAATAGCTTCAGATAGAAAGATCCAACAGGTGAAAAATCTGCATTTTGTAGCTCCTGGGTGCAGCTGCCAGTCCCCCAGGACCAAGTAGTAAGCTTCCACTGCAGCCATTGTGTGGGACCCAGCTCCCAGCTTGCAGCCACAGCCCGCCCCTCCCCATGACCAGGCAGCAAGTGGCTGCTGTGCCAGGCTGCTGTGGGGCTCAGCTCCTAGCTGTGCACCAACAATGGTCAGGAGTTGGGGGGTGGGGTTGCAGCCTTGTTCCTAGATAGTGGCAGGGGAGCATAGGCCACTTGAAAAAGCCCCGTGGCCCACTTTTGGCCCATGAGCCAGGGGTTGGGAATCCTTGATATAGACTGAGGAGTCAATGGGCTTGTACTGGACGAGTGGGGAGGTATACCACATGTGATAGACATGTGTAGGACCTATGGAACTTGAAAGGTGTGTTTGTAACTTTGCTAGATGCTAAAAGTCATGGATTGAATAGACACTGGATTTATGGCTTACTACAGCAGTCTAAACCCACTTAAAAGCCCTACTAGCTGTTTTAATCTTTTCTCCCTATGACTGGATTGGTGTTAATTGGCCATTTTACCATGGATGGTCCCTTGAATTAACTACTGACGCTAAACAATCTGTTTTATCATGTATTTTGCTGCTATACTTTTGGCGTAGAGAGATTTTTATGAAATATTTTGATTTGGAGATGGGCTGTTGAGGCAGAGGTTGTGGGCACAAGGTGGCTACAATTCACCACAAAAACTCTGAAGTTTGCTTTAATAATACTTTAATTCCTGTATCATTCCTTTGCTTGGTTTAATGAATTCCAAGATCCTTACATGGTCTTGGAAGCACTGAAAGAGATGGGGAGTGAAGTCATTTTCAAGTGCACCAGACAAGTACATGGATTAACAGGCACAGAGGCACTTTTGTATGTAATTTATGAGCATAGTAGTAAATTGACAAGCTCGAGAAGGAAAAGAGAGACAAAAATGGATGTGTCGCAACTTCCAACCAGTCTGCAGTTGTCAAGCAATGTTGCATTAAGCTGGAAAAAACGCTGAGTTGAATTGTATTTAGCAGCAGAGGCAGAGAAGAAAAATGATAAAGTGAAATCTTTTATTTTTTTGCATGTGGATGGGGAGGAAACATTGGATATTTATAATAGCTTTAAGACTGAAGAAGGTGAAAGCATGAAGTTTAAATACTCGCTAAAGCTGAGGAACTCTGCTTGCCAAAAAGGAATGAGACTTTACATTTTTTTATATGCATGCAAAAAACTGATGACCTCATGGAGAAACATATCACAGAACTACAGAAACTCAGGCAAACCTGTGACTTTGGTAAGTTTGCAGTCACTGAAAATAGAATTCGCATAGTCTCAGAAAATAGAATTATTTGTGGCATTAAAAACAGTGTGTTAAGAGACAGTGACTCCATGAAGGAGACTTAACTTTAGAAAAAGCTCTTCAGATATCCAGGATAGCAGAATTGTGAAAGCACAAACCAAAGATCTGAATTCACCAGGTGGGGTTAATCATGTATTAAATACAAAAGAATATAGCTGGAATAGGTCAAACTAAAGAGTGGAACCACTTGAAGTGAAAATCACTGATACGAGAAAACTGGTTATGTGCAATGTGTGGATCACAGCAAAACAGTGTGTTGCCTCTGAGAAACTGTCACAGTGTGGGGCATAAATAATCATTTTGCAAAATGCTGCAGATCTCAAATGCAGAAGAGTCAAGTACATTTGTTTAAAGACAGTCTGTTTAAGGACTTTTTTATAGATGTGCTGGGATCAAGTAAACCTGAAGAAAGGGACTGGATAATGCATATGCTAGTGAATGAAACAACTCCACTGAAACTGGACACAGGAGGTCAGGTTAATATTCTGTCTCAACAAAATTATGAGACTGAAAATAAATCCAAAACTAGGACCAACAAAAAGTAACTGGTGTTTCTGGAACAACTCTACCAGTGAAGGAGAGATGCATTGCTAACATCAGCCATAAAAACACCAATCCAGGATCCTGCTTTTTGGAATGCCAGAAGAGGTGATATTGATTTTTAGGCCCAGCTGCATGTTAGAAACTCAATCTGGTAGTGAGAGCACCCATCTTACAAGATCGTACTGAAAATGGCTATGAGGCACTTCTTGGGGAATATCATGACCTGTTTCAAGGATAGAGTTGCTTGCAGGGTGAAGGTTTAAAATAACAGATACTGATCTTACAGAAGGGAAGGTTTAAAATAACTAATTCTGACCTTACAGAAGCATGAGGGTAAGAGCCCCACAAATATGTGGATATCCACATCTGCAGATACAACACGGATATCCATGGTCCATTTCTTGTGGATGCAAATTGGATACAGGTCCACATATTTTTATCTTCACATAGCTAGAGCCCTGCAAATATGCAGATATCCATGGATATCCGCATTATATCCGCATCCATGGATACAACACAGATATCTGCAAACCATTTCTTGCAGATGCAGATCGGATACAGATCCATGTATTTGTATCCGTGCAGGGCTGTACATGAGGATTGTTGGCAACCAGTGCCAAATACATCCAAATCACTAGCTGAAGCAGAAACTAAATACATTCAGCTTGAGAAGGAGTCTTTAGGAATATTGTTTGCCTATGAGAAATTCAATCAGTATATTTATGGAGAGTGGAAGAAGTGGAAAAAGACCAGTAGCCTCTGATAGCATTATTTAGCAAACCACTAAATGACTGTGCCTTACGGAGTCAAAGAATGATGGTAAAACTGCCTAAGTATAATTTGGTTGGAACCTACACACCTGGTAAGTATATGTTCAGTGAAGATTCACACTTCAGAGGAGTAGCTCCCACAAAACCAAAGAAGTTATTAAAAACAGAAATGCAAAACTATACAGATTTGATTTTTAAAGTCATTTTCCATAGTTAACAGAAAACTGCAACAGAGAGGAAATGGATAAAGATGACTCAGTGGGAGTCCTCAAAGAATTGATAATTAAAGGGTGGCCTCAAGAAATAAGCAGTTGCTGTCCTTGTAAATGTATTGAAACTACAAATATGAACATACTGTGACAGATAGGGTGACTTTTTTTTTTTCAAGCACAGTAAGGTTGTAATCCAATGGACTTCCACAAAGAAATGCTACAAAAGGCCCACAAGGGTCATTTAGGAATTAAGTGCAAACAACGAGCATGACAGGTGATGTAGTGGCCATGGATCAATCACAATGTCACTAACATGGTGGGAAACTGCTTTTCATGTTCGGAATACAAACCATTCCAACAAGCAGAGCTCCTGAGCTGTCATTCAATTCCACAAAGGCCTTATGAGAAGTTCAGCATTGACTAACTTACTGGGCAATTAAAGGATTATTCAATAGTCACAGGTTGTTATTCTATGTATGCAGAAGTTTGCACTGCACAGCATTAACATTAAGTCGGCAATAAACAGCCTGAAGGGAATCTTCTCCAAACATGAAAGTCCAGATGAAGTTGTTGATAATGGGCTGCAATTTTCCAAAGCAGATTTTAGACAATTTACAGACTGTGAAGAACCTTATAAAAAGACTTCTGACAGTGGCTTGATTTCTATAAAACTTTGTTTTACTGACATAAAACTCTGGAGAATGACTTTTCTCCACCTCAGCTGTTAGCAGGGAAAAAAGATCTGGTCTAATTTACCAATTACTAATAACCTGCTGAAATCTCATAACAATGAAACCATGAAAGAAAATCAGAAGTGGAAGCAAAGCGCCTGGGATCACATATCTCTTAACTTGGGTAATAGTGCCCTGGGGTACCATTACAGAACAGCTTTATCCAAGGTCTTATGTAGTCGAGGAAGACCAGGGAGGTACACAATGACATAATTGAAGGGATTTGTGAGTAATCCCAGAAATTTCCAACACACTGACAGCTGATATGGACTCCGTCATGTCCTATCTGACTAATCCTTTATCATCACTACACAAAGAAGAAACTGTCAATGTACAAGAGAACAACTTAGACTCTAATGAAAATCTGATATTGAGAATATTAGAGCAGGAAATCAAACTTCCTGAAAGACTTATAGACTTGCTAACATGCTCGATAAGGGGTATTTGAGGGAAAGTAAGTGGTGAAGACTGACTCCAGAGTGATGTGCTGGTAACCTCTCTTCTCTAGGTAGTTGACACATTAGCTTTATGGAAATATACTAGATAGGTTGAGAATGTAAAGTGTGTGTCATTAGAGGTAAAGTTCATTTTTTAAGAGGGAAGATGTGGAGATACATTTATGAAAGATTGTGATTTCAAGACACTCTGTCATAAGGGAATTTGAAGATGTGCCTGGAGGTAGGAGTTGGGAACAGCATGGCTATGTATAGAAATTCACCACAGAAGCTCTCAGGTTGGTTTTATTAAAAGTTTTATTTTCTCCGTACTCATTCATTCATTAAATGATCAAGAACACTATTGGAGTTTGGAAGCCTGTCTCTCTCACTAACAGAATTTGGTCTAAGAAAAGATATTATCCCCACCTACCTTGACACTCTCATCTGCTGGGACCAACACAGCAAAGCCAACAATACTGCGTACAAAATAATAATGTAATTGTCATATCCCAAACTCCTCCAGCATTTGATTTTGCAAGTTACAAATTGTAAAAATTACTCTTTCAAAAGTTGCATGATTTGAAGTGAAGGAGAGAGAGTTTAAATGACATACCAGTAAGAGTAGCATTCAATTCTCCAAAAGAATGTTTGCCTTTTAATTCAGGCTATTAAAAATAAAAAGTCTATCCCACATCTGCCCTATTGGGAATTCCCAGTTTGTGAGGATGGAGCTTTAAAAAGCTGCAAGGAGCCAAGTAATAACCTTCCCCATTTTAGGGATTTGTTACCAAACTTCTTCCACCTGTTATAGAACAATTCAATGAAGACACAAAACTGAAGTGATTTGTTCTCTCCCTCCCCCCCAGATATGAAGGAAAAAGTCATTGCCTTCCATAGAAGTGGGTGCTGTGCATCTTTGTTATCCCAGTCGGTGCAGTAAAGACCAACTAAATGAGCTTCTGCTCATTTAAATTACTGTGGTTTTAAAAAGAAAGCCATGTGGATAGGGACCAGCTTCCACTGTGGAATAAAATGACTCACTTCACTGTGGATACACCATGGATAAATTTGACCCACATGATACACCCACATCAATAAGTGGAACAGACTCAAGTTTTCTGTATCTGCACATTATGAAGAGGAGGCAGCAGAACTTGGGTACATGTTGTTTCCCTGGCATCTCTTGGGAATGTCTGTGTGTACTGAGAACAGGTATTTGTTCCACAAAAGGTAAGGATATATGGAGCCCTTGTCTTCCATTCCTGGGACATATCTACACTACAGGCTTCTCCGTGCATTTATCTAACTTTGAGTTCATATCCTCTCCCTGGTTCCCCTGTCTACTGTCACACAAAATGCTTATGTCTGTGTTCCTATGTGCTTTTAATATGTTTGCTTAACTGTAAGAGGTGTTTTATTAATTTTAGATGGAATGTCTGGGTCCATTCAGTCACTTTCCAATATCAAAGCATTTTAACCAAGGTTTGGGGCTTGGTGTACAGAGACCTTAACTTGCTTAGTACCACAGCAAACACACCATTAAAAATCTTTTTACTCTTTTATTATAGATATATTTCAAATGCTTCAATTGTTTTTTCATCTTTTCTGCAAGGCTTTCATATAACATCCCTTGTTCCCTTTGCCTCTCCCCCCCTTGAGTTCTTAGAAAGGAGAACCTTTGGTTAGACAGCCTTTTAGAGGGTATTAAAGTTGGAAATAACTCTTTTCTGGGGGGACAAGAGCAGTTAGCTGAGGTGGGCTGGAACTGTTATTGCTGCTGTTGTTCACTCTTGTTCCCTAGGGAGATAAACACACAAAAGGGAAAGACAAGAATGGTATAGATAAAAAGATGCATTTTCTGTCTCTAGTGTTGACTCTTGCTTGCAGCTGCACTGCTGGAGAAACACTGGCTTAGGTCTTATCAGCCACTTCAGGACACTGCAAACTTGTGCTGCTGTAGGGCTGTTCAGGGCAATGTGTTTGGCTCCCTTTTTGGTCACAGGCACCCAGCAGTCCTGCAAAATATGTAGTCTTGCCTGGCTAGTCCACGTTCTTATTAAACAGAAGGCAAAAGGAGAGACATAGGAAAGAAAAGAAATAAGGTAGAAAAAGAAGAGAATACATACAGTAAGGTGAAGGGGAAGTCCACATCCCAACTGAGGGCTGGGGTTTACTCAAAGCTGGTGGAGCTGGTGAAGTCAGCTAGCTTCCTGATCTGAATAGACGGATATGATGTTCCCCTCCCAGGATCTGATTTGGTGTGCCACTAGGGCCCCACCACCATCCTGAACTCCACTCCTAAACCCTGATTCAACTCACTCAGCTAGGTGACCACTCACTCCTGAGTCAGTCTACACCAGCCTCTTGCACGTAATCAGTCCCAGTCAATCACAAGCAAATAAAAAATATGACACATTCTAGACCTACATCACTTCCTAACCTAACCTCTTGGTCCAAGATTACTCACAAGATGTTTGGTTGAAAAAATGTTTCCTATCAGCCCTCAGCCCCTCCTCTTTCTGTGCTGAGATGATTTCCTTTGTTCCACCTGAGCCAGATAGCTCAATTTCCTTTATCTTTGCTATATACCTCTCCAGCCTCCATGCTGAGAGATAGCCCTGATAGTCTGAGCCATGTAAACATGCTTCAGATCTGTACACATAAGTTTTGCTGCAGAAAATATGATATAACAATAAGGCAGAACATTCAAAAGGGAATCTTTCAGGGCATAATCGTCATCAAACCATACAATTACATTGCAAAAGTGAACAGAGAAGTTACATATATCATAACCTAGAGGTGCATGGATGTGCATCCGGTGACAATGGCTTTAGGGTGAAGACAGTCCAGGGCCCCCGGAGAGAGTGGGGAAGGCAACTGAGACAATGCAGCTCACTGTAGCCACTAGTGGCAGATAACAGCTGTTGCTTCTCCTAACTATTCCTTTAGGTTCCTTTATTTAAGACTGCCAAACATGAGTGTTCAGCAGAATAGTCCACCTTCTACTATTTTGCCCACCGGTAGGCCTAATCTTGGTTCAATGACTTGTCAGTGATCTCTTCCTCTGGTTTTAATCTTAATAGGTCATTGTGACAATTCATAAATTTTCACTCACTTTTTAAGTTGAGCTTACAACTAAAGTAAATTTATAGGCCTAATTATTAAAACATCAGATGATTTGGAGCATGGGTTTCTCTTTCAAGTGTGCTCTGACCTAGTTGATTTATAGTGAGGATGTAACTGAAGGATGGGCCATGGAAATCATGTTTTGATAGTCCTCCAGTGCCAACTCACAGTCCCCTGAGCCTATACGTTCCAGCCCTACTCACGTCCCAGTTGCCTACTGTGCGCTGGAAGTTACCTGGCAGTCTATATAGACTTGGTGAGTTTCTAGCCCTTCATTCCACAGTCCACTTCAGTCAAATGGCCCTAGAACAGGCGTACCCACTGTGAAGGTAGCTGGCCAGAAATGAGCACCAGGGTTTTACTTAACCTCTGATATGACTATTGCAAGGAGCATGGCTTTGGCAGAAACACTAAAAATCTGGACTAGTATGATAACATCTGATAAAGGCTGGCAGAGGCGGGGATATATCTGGCCAGGGCCTGGAACATGTTAAAAACCTCAGTGGCACCTGTCATAAGGTGAAGCATAGTAATCACAACTTCAGCAACTCCTTGTCTTCCTGCCCTTGCAACAGTTGACCTGGTTTTTGCTTCCAGCCCAAGCACAAAACCCTCAATCCTGCATAAAAGGCTTCTTTTAGATTGGAGGAGCAAGAGGACATGGAAGACCAGGGACAGTCTCCCTTGTTGGAACAGGCTTTGGAGCAGGCCACATTGCTGGATGTAGTAGAGGACATCCTGGGGCCTTTTTTCCAAGAATTTGTTCAGGAATGGGCCTGGAAACAATCTGGAGTGCATCTGAAGCAGGAGCTGGAACCATGGCTGAGTAGGTAGTTGTGACCTTCTTTGTTGTTATGAGTGGAACTGCAACACAAGCAGGAGGGATTTCCAGGTTTTGACAATAAAATTATTATGAAGGCTATTACATGCAATGAAGTGGTTTAGCTTTGGTTGAGGGTGAAAGCCATGATATTTCTCTGTTTTCTACTACCTGTGCATGATCCAAGATGAATTCTGTGAGGAGAAAAAAATTAAATTGGCAGCTAAGGATTCATTTTTACTAAATGTGCACTGATTGTTCAAATAAAAATAATCAAAGATGGGATTACAGATTTAGTAATCAGGAGTACATATTTAAGCATATGCTGTTTGCTTGGTAATTCTGGTGTAGTTGATCTTTAGAGTTTAACATTGAAGCATTGTTCCCCACAGCCTGTATCATAGTGAGGATAAGATCTTGTCATAGAGGTCATGGCTTCTGTGACTTTAATGACTTCCGTGACTTCTCAGCTTCAGCCCCACCTGGGCTCAGGCTGTCAGCTCAGGCTTTGGTTTTAACTGTGACCATACCCTGATTTTCTCCTTGTTTTCCATGACTGTTCCATGAATCTAGCTTAATTTTATGGTGACAAAGTCCTGTCCATAATCATAAGTCACAGGAGCTGTCCGCAGTGGAAAAGTTCCCTTGGAACAGCAGTACTTGGTTCTTGGTGCTCTCCACTTGCATCATGTTGTCTGGTGGAGATGAGCCAGTTCTGCTATTAGCAAACCTCTGAATTGTAGTCATGTTAATGCTTGCCTAAATTCTTCCTCTCTCTTGACAAGTGATGCCTGAGAATTTTACAGAAAAGGGAAACTCAAGACTGAGATTCCTGGGCCGGACAAATGTCCAATGGCTGCTTCTGTATGTTACAAGCATTCTCCACTCCTTGATATGCTGTTCAGTCAGCAGGCAACAAAGAATCTTCTTCACATAGATAGTGCATTCATGGTTCCTTGTGTATACCATAAAGGTGGAGCCACTCCTGGACTTCTCATTTCCTTCCTACCACTTGTGATGGTTGTTAGAACTCTCTTTCCCTGCTTCTGCAAGCTTTTCCTCAAGCATGTAAATAGTGCCCATTGTAGTTTGTTTAGTTAGTATATCTTAAGAAATTTTTTAAAAAATTGTGCAGACCTTGCATCCAGTCTGGATATCAGCCCTGGCATCAGAGATGTGCCGTACGAGTAGGTTTCAGGCTCTGCTGCTCTTGTGGTAAGTAAGTGCCTAATAGTGATCTTCACCCCAATTTGTAAGGGCTTTAACCCCTGCTCTAAGGTCATGGCAACCAGAGTGAAATACCAGATGTTAGAATCAGCACAGCAGCCTCTTACTAAACCAGCTACCATCTATCTCAGTCTGGGTACCAAGCACCTCCATATCAGTTAGTCGTGCACCTCTGGTGTCGCCATTATTAAAAGGCAGATTGGTGGCACTGATACCAAAGAAGAGGCATTGTAAGTTTGACTTGGTACCAGGTTTATACAAGAAAGTGGAGAAGCTGAGCTTCTCTATGGACTTTGTAGAGTGCTTAAAGAGAAGGTATTCAACAGAGCACACCTCTGAGTAGGGGAGTAGTTTGACTCCAGAGTCTAGGACAGAGCTGTTAAAACTCACTGATATTAGTGGGATTGGCTCAGGGCCAAAAAGCGCTTTCCCACTGTTGTCATGACTACATAGGTATGAGGTGTGCAGCTCTGCAATGTGACCAAGTGTAGGGCGTGGCAAACATGGGTGCATTCTGCAATGTAGACATACCCCCAGCTGCAAAATGTGGAATAAACTTCATAAAGAGCAGTCCAGTGGATTTTCCTTGCTATGGTCTCCTTCTGAGGGGTTTTCAAAGACTCAAAGACTGGAAGGGCCCATTGTGATCATGTAGTCTGATCTCCTGTATAATAGAAAAAAAAACAAGGAGTTGTGTGGCACTTAAAGACTAACAGATTTATTTTTCGCATAAGCTTTCGTGGGAGAAAATCCCACTTCGTCAGATGCTTCGAAGCATCTGACGAAGCGAGATTTTCTCCCATGAAAGCTCACGCGAAAAATAAATCTGTTAGGGTATGTCCACACAGGCTTCTTGTTTCGAAACAACAGAGGTTGTTTCAAAATAAGAAGCGGCATGTCCACACGACGCACCGTTATTTCAAAACAACGGGACCCATTATTTTGAAATAACGGCTGTTATTTCAAAACCATTAAACCTCGCATCTAATCGAAATAGCCGTTGTTTCAAAATGGTTGTTTCGAAACAACGGCGTTCAGACACATTGTTTCAAAACAACACCATTGTTTTGAAACAACTGTTCTGAAACAACATGTCCAAACGGCCTTGTTTCGAAATGCCCATTTCAAAACAATGGATATTTCAAAAGCAGGCTTTCCCTTAATTCAAATTAACAAACTGTTAATTCAAATTAACTTATTTCAAAATAAGGACTTTATTTCAAAATAACTCATTTCGAAATGGGTTATTTTGAAATAATGATGTATGTGTGGACATAGCCTTAGTCTTAAAGTGCCACATGACTCCTTGTTTGTTTTGCTGGACTAGACTAACATGGCTATCCCTCCTGTATAATGGGCCAAAGAACTTCCCCAAAATAATTATTTTTGACCAAAAGGATATCTTTTAAAAATAATGAAAAAAACTTGACTTAAGAATTGTCAGTGATATAGAATCTACTGTGTCCTTGGGTAAATTGTTCCAATTACTAATTACCCTCCCTGTTAAAAATGTATACTGTTAAAATGTGTATCAGCCTGAATTTGTCTAGCTTCAGCTTTCAGCCACTGGATCTTGTTATCTCTGTCTGCTTTGTTGAAGAGCCCATTATGAAATCTGTTCCTCATGTAGGTACTTATAGACTGTGTGCAAGTCAACCCTTAACCTTCTTTGTTAAAATAAATAGATTGAGCTTCTTGAGTTTATCACTATTAGTCAGGTTTGCTAATCCTTTAATTATCCTTCTTGGTGCTTTTCTGAACTCTCTTCAATCTGCCAGCATCCTTACATTGTGGACACCGAAACAAGATACACTACTCCAGCAGAAGTCACGCCAGTGCCAGATAAAGAGGTAAAATAACATTTCTGCTCCTGCTTGTGGGTTTCCTGTCCAACAAGAAGTTATTCTGGCCCCAATAGTATAAGTAAATAATTCCATCTGCTTAAGAGATGTAATTTTGCAGTTGTCTCATGTGCTTAGCACACTTTTATCCTGACTGGGAATTTGGCTCAGAATTGTAGCATTACAAGCTTTCTAAACCTTTGCAGATGACCTTTAACACACTAATTCAGACATCACAAGTTTTAAAGCTGTATCTATAAATGTGTTGCTCACACTGATGGGCTCAAATTATTCCTAGGGAATGATGAGGCCGGATTTTCAGTTGTGTGTTATCTGCAATAATTTCAGTCTAACTTGTGTGCATTGCAGCTATTTGTGTGCTTAAATTAGGTACATGCAAATATATTCATGAACTTAAATGACAATTCGATGCTTGTTTTTTAAACTACGGTCATTGGGATGGGGATGAATGTACTTATTTTTAGTATTGATGAAACTGAGAGCACCAGCTGGTGTCAATATGGTACAGAGAGGTTTTTTGCAAGTTTCCCCTGTGCAGGTGTGCCAACACATCACCATTTTGATCTTTAGCATAGCACCTTGTTTCAGGCCTGGATACCATCTGAACACACACTGTCCAATGTACAAACTCAGCAGGGGTTTTTGTGATACAGGTAAGTCATCTGGGGACTAGACAGGATAATGAATCTGGACCTTTTCTGAATTAAGCCTATATACAGGTTTTCTAGGGGCTCTGTGCCAAACCTTGATGAAGGATATGGAATCCACTGTAAATTATGAGAGCCCTGAAACCTGAATACTTTAGTTTCCAAGTGAGGGTTAAAGTTAGGGGTAGCAAAGTCACTAAAGCATAGCCAACATATCTTTAACATATCCCTGTATTATTGAGTTTGTGTGTATGATTTAATTTCAGTACCTCAGTTAGCAATGTCTTCAAAGTTCTTGTCTTCTCAATACTTCAACTGCTCTTGAAGTTTGAACTTTGTAGTTAATAAAAATCTGTATTCCTTGGAGAGTAATTAAAGACAGAACTGTGTACATTATAGCAAAGAGCATATGTACAGATTCAGCACATATTCTTTCCTCTATTAGAGGCATCTACTCAATGTGCACTTGCTGTATTTGAATAAATTGATAATTTTCTGAAATATTTTTAAATAACAAAACTTTCGCATAGGCTTAAAATAGATAAATTCAGCAGCAAGCAAGAAAGAGGAAGCTAAAGAAAAGGAGACAGTATCTAGAAGAAAGAGAAGATTCTCTTGTTCATTGCTTGAAGATCTAATCAGTTTTTTAAATGAAATTTTTATTAATATCTTTAAGAACAGATTATCCATCATCAAATCCTGCTACATCAGCTCACTACATTATGCTTGTTTCAGCTGTTTGGTTTTATTTCCATCAGAGGGGGAAAGAAGAGAAAAGAGACACAATTGAACCTTTTGAGACTACTGCTCACCTGTTTACCACCTCTTGTAATAAATCCTTAGTTATGGATAAACAGATGAGACAATATAGTGCAGGGATTATACCATATCATTCTAACATACACTTCAGTACTTTTTCAACAGTAGATGTTAAAGCAGGTCCAGTTGTTTTGTTTCTTTGTTTTTGGAAATACCCTTTCAAGTGTTTTTCCTCTTTCTTTTGCATTTAATTACACTGGTGCTATCTCCCTGATTTTAATGAGGATACATTGTTGTAACATAGGCTAAATTTGCTCTTTGTGACTGCTTGAAGACGGAAATCTTGACTCCTTTGAAGTCAAAATTGGAGTTCTAACAAAGACTTCAATAAGGCCAGGATTTTACCTAAAATGTTTTTCATCATAAAAATGGCAACATTCACCAAGAGACCTTTAATTTCTTTTGCATGTCTATTATAAAGTTTATGCAAAAACTTAATTTAGGAATGCAATTGATTTTCATCAACACAGAGAAGAAGTGGCCCCAGATGAAACAGGTTTAGGAGTCAGCAACTTGCATGTTCCAACCTTTCACTCTGTCACTGGCTCATTCTGTGGCCCTGTTCAGGCCTCTTCAGTTCTGTGCCTTGGTTTAATGGGGGATAATATTAACAGGCATGCTGTGAAGACTCATTAATGTTTGTGTGACTCTTTAGACTAGGGTTGGCCAAACTTATAGAACTCAAAAGCCACACTAGTTGATCATTAAATATTCAAGAGCCACACTGAGGTGTATAGCCATATACTTTTATTTACTCCAGAATTACTAAGTTTAAAATTCATTGCACACTTAAATTTTACTGTAAAAAGAGGGCAAATATTGATTCTACTAATGTTAGATTCAAATAATTACTTAAGGTTACCATGAAAACTAGGTCTATATAGAAAATGATCAATTTTCTTCTTTTGTATTTTCATTTCTTATTATTTGGCATCATGTTTAGAAGGACTTGGTAAAACATGATTTTGTTTTAATGAGTAAACCACATTCAGGCCTATGAGAAAATCTAAACATGCCACACTTGTCCCTACCATCCCAATCATGCCACCGCTTCTCCTTGCCGTCCTGACTATGCCATTGTTTCTCCCTGCCATTCCAACCCGTTCCCTAACCTTCAGGCCCTGATGCTGGCTCCCCAGGACCCCCTTACCTGGCTGCTCCAGCGGCTAGACACAAGCTCAGGCTTGCTCCTCTTGCTTTAAGCCCTGCCCGGGCTGAACATCTAATATGGCTTCTACAGTGGCTAGGCACAGTCTGTGGCTCCCTCCTTGAGCATGCTCAGAGCATAGTCAGAGCAGGAGATTTAACTCCTAGGCTGGGGCTGCTTTTCTCTTTCTGACCTGCTTATAAGCCGAGTTGTTCTGCAAGTTGCACTGTTTCATTCAAGGGTCGCATGTGGCTCCTGAGCCGCAGTTTGGCCATGCCTGCTTTAGACAGTAAATGTGCTAAATATTATGGAGAATGACTTATGTTGCCAGATCTTCTCTCATCATTCATACATCCTTTTAAATCAGTTTCTCCCTTTAGAAGGTAAGGTACATGGTCACTGTGTGTGATCAGCTGTGGAACAGCTTTTGGTAAGATTAATATTGTATTTCTGTAAATACCTTGAAAGCAGAAAGGTCTTATATAATCTCCTACTAAATAAATACATATACTCTTTGTACAAAGAGAGAGAGATAGGGCCAAACAATATGAAATATTAGCAGAGATACTAGCACATAAGCTTATGATAAACATTTTGAATAATATGGTTGGCGTAGCCAAATATTACGGTTATTCAGTGAAACAGATATGTTTGTTAAAAACATATTTGAGAAAAAATTCAGTCTTTGTACTTCCATGAGCAGAGAAAATCTCCTCTGAATGCAGTTACTGTCTCTCATTCCATATGTGCTTTTGTTGAGAGACTAACTTCATCTCCAAAAACATTGTTCTCTTTTAAAGCTTGTCATCAAAAGAATTGCTGCTCTAAGGCCTGAATCACAGTCAAAGGAATCAAATAATTTTCCTCACTTGTACTGTAAAGCTAAGGTGTCAGAAGAAAGACACCTTACAGTTTTCCTATACAATAACTTCCATTGCCCTTGCATTTATTTTTTTTTTTTTTATTTTTTTTACCTATAACATCCAATTAAGTCATTAATCCCTTTCCTCAGACCCTTCTTAACAGATATGAGTAGCCTCTTGTCACAAACACAGAGTATTCCTTTTATATTTAGTTTCAAATCAAAGTCTGAGGTTTCACTTTGGGCTCTATATAGTAAGTTAGACTTCAAAACCCTTTTTCTCTGGAGGTTGTAAAGCCTTAGGCTATGTCCACACGCAGGGTGTTGTTTGGAAATAGGTTATTTCAAAACAAGTGGTTTCAGAATAAAGCCCTTTTTTTTGAAACGACTTAATTCGAAATAACCATAAAGCCAATTTGAAGGGGGAATCGAAATAGCATGTCCACACAGTGGACTTGCTATTTCGAGTTAGGGGAAGGGCACCCTGGGAGGTGTGGCAACATGGCCGCTTGTGGGCCATGTTGCCACCAGCGGGGGGGGAGCGGC
>ML681964.1:11315774-11655493 GCA_007922195.1 Podocnemis expansa | reverse complement strand
GGCTCACCCCGCCGCCTGCTTCAGGGGGCTGCAGCCCCTGCGAGGTGAGCCACTGCGGGGCGGCTCACCCCACCGCCTGGTTAGGGGGGCTGCAGTGAGGGCGTAGTGAGCCGCTGCCTGGTGGCTCACCCCGCAGTCCCATTAGGGGGGCTGCAGCCCCCGCAGGGTGAGCTGCTGCCCGGGCAGCTCACCCCGCTGCCAGGGCTGCCCCCACACCTTGCCAGAGGGTCTGGGGGTGCCCTGCTCTTCCTCCTGCTGAGGGGCCGGGGGAGCCCCACCCCGGGATTCCCCGGGCGCCCTGCTCCTGCGTGGGGTGGGGCCGGGGGAAGCCCCACCCCCAGATTCCCCAGGTGCCCCACTCCTGCCTGGTTTCGAAATAACCGTCGTTTTGAAACAGATGGGGTTTAAGCCATTTCAAAATGATGGCTCTTGTTTCGAAACAACGGAGCCCATTGTTTCGAAACACGAGTACATTGTGTAGACATGTGTGGACCACTGTTGTTTCGAAATAAGAACCCTGTGTGGACATACACTTAGTTATTAGTTACTATGTGCTTTGTCACACTCCTATTTTAACATGGCTTTTAGTTGGTCTGGAGATAACTCTAACCATTCCCCCTTGAACCTCGAGTTGATTCGGTGTCATCTTGGCATTATCTACACCAGTGGTTCCCAAGCTTTTTAGCTCGAGGGCCAGAGATATAAGTTGTACAACCCAGAAGGGCCACCAGTCTGCAGTCAGGAAGAATGAATTCGGCAAAGAGGCTCCCTCCTTACTGATCTCCTGTCTCCCTGGCAGCAGCAGGGAAACTGCGCACATCTTGTTGCCCTGTGCATGCCACTTGGATCCTGAAACAGTGGCTCTTTTGTGCAGCCAGGGGGACAGGAAATCAGTGCTTCCCTCCATCTGGCTACAGCAGGGACTGCAGTGCCTAGAGACCTAGACAAAGACCTCTGCTCTTTGCTGGAGCCAGGGGAGGGAAGTGCTGATCTCCCCTCTCTCTGGCTCCATCAGGGACACCAGCACCTATGGATCTAAGCAGAAAGCTGTACTGTGCTCCATACTACAGCCAGGGTAAGGGAAATACTGATCTCTCATCCCCATGGCTGTACTGGTCTTTTAGCCCTTGCAGACATGTACTCTGCACAGGTCCGTAGGCAGTGGCTCCCTTCTGCAGCCAGCAGGAGAAGAACCACAGGCCACTTTTGGCCCTTGGGCCTCAAGTCAGGAACAACTGCTCTACAGTGAATACTGGTTGCCCGTTTTTGAAACTATGGTCTGAATTTGCCTGTGACAAGAAAATTTGTTTGTGATTGAGCTGTTCTTTAACATCTAATATATTTTTACGCTCCCCTAAACCATGTGTATATCTGAGACTTGAATTTAGGATCAAGCATTATCCCCAGGTTTACAGTAGAATTT
Organism: Podocnemis expansa; assembly: GCA_007922195.1. Classification (NCBI taxonomy): domain Eukaryota; kingdom Metazoa; phylum Chordata; order Testudines; family Podocnemididae; genus Podocnemis; species Podocnemis expansa. Next base: position 11,654,070 of record ML681964.1, on the reverse strand, counting down.
TATATTGGACTTTCAGGGGTGTGAAGTCCTAACTTTAGGTATAACTGTATAGACCTAACTCCTGGGGCAGACAACCTAGCTACCATCACTTGATGAGCTGGATTAGGTAGGCTGACTGGAGAATCACTCCCCTTAGTGTGGATAGTGTCTACAATGATGCACTACTCACTGTAGCATTTTAGGTGTAGACAAGCACTTGGAAAACAGTTTTGGAAAATCTGTAGCTCGTCAAGAATTCTAAAGCAAGTGTTAAGTCAGTGAAGTCAGGGTGCAGGCAGCTGCTACTGCAGTCTTATGTACTGAACTAATTGACAGGGGTCACCATTACGCTTGTAAGGAAAAGCTATAGTTAACTAACACTAGAGTAACTGAGCAGTGTCTGTGAAGAATAATATACAACTGTGCAAAGGGACATCAAAACGGGGTAACCGTCTACAGGGCAACCAATACAGTCTCGCTAATAATGGAACTGAACATCCACTGTGTGCTGTTTCTCTTTTCCCCATGCAAAAATGGTTCAAGGGTGTTGTATGCAATTGCTCAGGGTAGAGTAAGCAGGGTACAGCAGGCTATTTAAGTTCATTGATTGGTATATAGTCCAGCCAATGCCAGAAATGCCTTTAGTGTCTGTAGAACATGGTAGCATGAAGGAGACTGTGGCACTGTGATGGCCTTGAGCTTGGTGACCATAAGTGTGGGTGGCCTCTCAAACAGGTCCTTCACTCAGTCCTCCACCCTCAACCTCCCATCCTATTCAAGAAATTGTATGACCATTTTCTCCTCTGGTTCAGTTGCCTTCAACTTCCACTTCTTGTTTGCTATCTGGTAGTCCTGTCTGTTAGCTGACTTGGCCACAATGTCATGCAGCAGTTCATCTGTAAGACTTTTCCTTCTCCACTGGTTGGGAGTCATTTCCAAAAAAACTGCTTGGTAGATACCAAGGTCCAAAAGGTAGAGGGTCCACCAAGGAAATGAAAAAGCACATTATTTTTTGACCATGGAAAGAAAGAAAAACCCTCTCGCCCTGTTGCATTCTGTGTCATGGCAATGTCAGAAGTTGTTACTTTTATCATCTTGGTATATTTTTATTGCATCTTTATTACATCTTCAGAAGCTTCTGAAAACATTGCTAGCCCACAGACATATTATGGTAAGAATTGCATATTGAATTAAATAAAATTAAACATTTTGGTCCCAGTTGTGAGGGAAGGAGTATTGGTAATAAGGTCCTGTTATCAGTGCTGGTTTTAACATTGTTGTGGCTGGGGTAGCCTTGAGAGAAGTTAATCTGTTAGAGATCCCAGAGTAGAAGAAATGGTCCTTAAAGTAAGGCTTTCATGATTTGCTCATTCATGCAGGACATTAGCCCTTGTTAGAGCCTTTTGTTCCAAGCAGGATTCACATACTTCAAAGGCAAACTGCAAATGCAAAAATTATGTTTATTTCACTAATGAGTGTCCTCAGCAACTAGGATCAGTGAGGAATTTAGCATATAAACAACTAAAAAATAACCTTTTAACTTTCTTTCTAATGTCCCACACAGTCCTGCTGACTGGATCTACTCAGCTACTTCCCTAAAAAGACTCTCTCTGTGTATACTAATGGCTGGTAAACATCACTGTTTATGCCCACTATAAAGTAACTCTCCTATTTCTCCTCCTAGAAAAAATAAAAGAGATTATTTTAGCTTTAAATAGTTAGAAAATGCTCTTGCTATAATGGGGAACACACCATTGATAGCTGTATGAAAGCCTAGATAGGTAAATGAAAGCAGGCCATTTGCTGAACATCTGGACATAGTCAGGGCATTGGAACAATTTTTATAGTGGCAGTGAGCCACTGAACCAAACTATAAATCCTGTATATGATGAGAACCACTTTAAGCCAGGCAGAGCAGCAGTGCCCCCCACATGCTAGTGCCAGGACTTATGCACATAGTTGCCCTCAACAGGCTAGATCCATGCACCAGAAGGGTTTCTATGACAGTTGACATGCCACAGAATGATATATCCTGAGACTGTGGCGTGGGGCCACCTAGTGGGATCTATGCTGAATTTTTTGAAAATCACAGTAATACGTTTAGTAGCTAAATGCTCCTTTGTCTTGCCTGCGGTGAGGCTATTCAGCCTATATATGCGAATTAAACAGAATCTTCATGTTGCATTTGCAGTTCATTTTTAAGGATATATGTAAAAATTCTCTTGCTGCCATATTTTCGTGGCAGCATTTTGAAAACTCTAATTTATCACAGTCTATTGGTTGCTAAACTACGACAGAATTTATGTGCATTCAACCATCAGCATGATATTATCTTGTTCAGTAGTCTTAGTTGCCTTTCTCTTCTAATAGTAAGACTTTGCTTTTTTACTTCTTCTCCTTTAATATCTGTTGTTCTTAGGACTCTACACCCCTATGAATTAGACTCCGTTTGACATAAAATTAGTTTTGCTACTCCTTGGGGAATTTTGAACACAGAAAATATATAAAAACCCAAGGGTTTTAACTATCATCTTTTTTTCCCCCTCATGGTACGCTGGGTGATCTTTTTCACCACCCCTCTGTCTTTTCCCCCTTAAGTGGATTACCCAAAGAACTCATGGATTCCCAGCTATCTTTCCCTAGCTCTGATCCACCTGGAGTCCTGGCTTATTGCTTAGTACGCTTCCTTTCTGTTCCTAGTTCTGTATTGGCTTTCTCTTAGGCTCAGATACTCAAAGACAGCAAGATACCCAATGGGAGTCAGGTGCTTGGTAAATACCTTTGAGGATCTTGTCTCTCATTCTTTATTCTTGTGGGTGTAAATGACTTTTCCTATTTAATTAATATGGCAATAGGCCCTCCTGCACTGGCTTCTCTCTCTAAGCTATGGATATTGATAGTTAAGCTGCTTTGATCGAAGTGTGTTTATGTCCTCAGTGACTCAGATATTCTTAAACAAACTAACTTCTCCCATTCATTTGTGACACTAACCCTCTTTATTTCACACAAGGTTTCCCTAGAAACTGGTTCCAGAGCAACTAAAATAGAATGAAGACTTCACACAATAAAAGTTTAAAAGTGTGCACACATGATTACTCCCTGAAGTATCATTAACGCACTGATAGTGCAGTACCTGGATGGTGGAGGGAGCTTGTCATTAACTGGTTTGAATTGTTTAACATGAAAACCAAAGTATTTCTGCAGCAAAGCTTATTCAAGATGAAATTTAAAACATTACTGTTTCTGAATTACTATAGATAATTTTCATACATTCAGTTGATCAGAATCTTCATGAACATATTTTGCATAGTGGTTGCCACTGCTGTGCCTTCTGTAACTCCTATGCTAGTGACAGATTTACCATGAATCAAACCATGCAGTGGCATGAGTCTCCGTGATTCAGAGCAAAGCTCACAAATGACTGAACTTAATAAGTATAGCAAATGGTGAAATGGTCTAGGCTTTCTGCATTCTGTGAATTTATTCTGTGATTGGTGCTCTAAATGTGGGTTGGTTTTTTTTAAAAGTGGTCTAGCTAAGAATTTGTGTCACCATTTTTTCTGCTGTCTTGCAATAGCATGACAGCAACTAAGTGCAAGCAGGGAAGTGGACCCACTGTTTTGGGGAATTATCCTGGCTCATACACTAACCTGGTGGAATTGATTAGCAAAAGGATCCAGGTACTTGCTTCCACCCTTTTTACCCAGAGGCCTACCTGGCCTTAAGGGCCCCCTGCCACTCTCCTGTGCAGTGGGGTCCTCATAATCCCAACAAGGCTGGGCCCAGGTTTGTGGGGGGGGGGGCTGAACCCCTACCTTGTTGTGGTCATGTAGGGAAGGGGCTAGGATGTCCTGGGCACTTCCCTGGCCACTGATCAGCATATATAGTTCAAAGCAATATAATTTATTAAACAAACTAATAAAAATCATATAAAATGTAAGAAAAGAGTAGAAAGGTTGAAGGAAGACACCCAACACCATGTCTGGCACAAGGGCACCACACACAGCGTCTCTGAGGTGTCAGGGACATTCATAGGTTGTTCCTCATGCATCGCAGACCTCCTGCCCAGGCCCCGGTTGAGCTGCAGGGATGCAGAGTGTCAGATGCTTGTTCTGGCGGTGGTCACACACCCCCAGGCTCTCGGTGACAGGGTTTGTCTCTCCAGCACTAGCCACCCATTGCGGTCATGATTCTCCTCCCAGTCTGGCCTGTGAGGCTTCTTGGCTAGTGATGTCCCCTTGTGCTGGGCCCTGCCCAAGGTCCCTCTTCCTCTTCCCCAGCTGCTCACTGCCAGACCTAGCCGCAGCACCACACTGCTTCAGTGTGGCTTGGCTCAGCTCGGCTCGGCTCTTTGGCTGGGTCCACTCAGGGGTGGGGAGAAAGACGACGAAAATGAAGGTGGGCACAGGGCCACACTAGCTGTAAATCTACCACTGAGTACCGCAATGTGATACTTGCTGCATTGCCTGGGACCAGTCACTTGAACTTCTGCCTCAGTGTCACCATGGGTATGTCCACACAGGCTTCTTATTTTGAAACAACAGAGGTTGTTTTGAAATAAGAAGTGGCATGTCCACACGACGCACCATTATTTCGAAATAACAGGACCCGTTGTTTCGAAATAATGACCATTATTTCGAAACCGTTAAACCTCGCATCTAATCGAAATAGCCGTTGTTTCGAAATGGTTGTTTCAAAACAACGGCGTTTGGACACATTGTTTTGGAACAACTGTTTCAAAACAACATGTCCAAATGGCCTTGTTTCGAAATAACCATTTCAAAACAATGGCTATTTTGAAAGCAGGCTTTCCCTTAATTCGAATGAACAAACTGTTAATTCAAATTAACTTATTTCAAAATAAGGACTTTATTTCGAAATAACTCATTTTGACATGGGTTATTTTGAAATAATGATGTATGTGTGGACATAGCCCATGTGAAGGAGACAGAGAAAATATTCATTTCTCTCACAAGGGTGTTATAAGAATTAAAGGTAATAATAAACCAAAGGCAAAATTGGCTCTATGGACCTGATTATTTGCTTAGTTACATCTGTGTCACTCCACAGTAGAGTTATTGTGGAAGACGTGAATCAGTCCCACCTCTCACTTATGCTTTCTTTTTACTTGCTCTTCCACAATGCCATTGTGCAGTGTGTTCCTTAAATTAAAAAAAAAAACCCTTTTAACCCTTAGAAAGTACACTTTAAAACTCAATGAACTTGAAAATTATTTCTTTAAATTTGTTTACCCTTGTCACAGCTTCAGAGGGTCTCATCTATGCCACAGCCTGTAACAAATTCCTTGGGAGTGACTGTTTTAGCTTGCTGGAACCCTGAGTTCTGCCAAGCCAGACTCCTGTGAGAGGCTTGTTCTTTACTGCTTCAGGGTACTATGTTCTCAGTGAGTATTTATGGGAACATCAGGCAGCCTCTCATCTGCCATACAGAATTTGGAAGTCCTTAGGTTAGCCTAGAGGAGCCAGAGTAAAGGCAGAGTTTAGACTGACCATTGGCAGGGCTCCCTTGAGGCAGGTTGCTGTAGGAACAATCTCTACTTCCTTTCTCTGTCTCTATTGCCTATTCCTGCAAGTCCAAGGTGTGATCCGCTGTCCCTGGGAGCTCAGCTCTTAACACAGCCAGCTGATGCCTTTTCCCTTTGCTCTCCAGCTCAGGACCTTTTTTTGTGCTTCCTTGCAGTGACAGTGGTGGGGGAAATCTTCCTCTTTGCTCTTGGGTGCTACATGTGAATGTCCTGGCTGCTTGGGAACAGAGGATCCAGAAGAGACAATGAACACCCAGTGTTCAAATTTTATTCAATTCATTGGTGAATCTGTTCTCCAGTCAGTGATTAGTAGTACTGCGCATCCCACCCTTCTAGCCCTTCAGGTATTCACCCTAGTCTTACAGCCATCTCCCCTGCAGTCATCCATGCTTTTTTATTTACAGTGCACACAGTCAGTTCCCGGGTTCATGCTCTGGGCACTCTAGGGACGCAGAGGCTCAGGAGGTTACTCGCCCTGCCTCCCCATCCTCCCAGCCAGCCTTGGCCACACTTCCCTTTTTGATGTTCTGAGCTGGCCTGTTCACTTTCCCTTGTAAGTGTGCCAGCTGTTCCCCTTTGCCTCATTAGTCAGGGCTCCGGCTTTGCCTAATCAACGCAGTCAGCTGCCACCTGCTCCATTTTTAGTTCTGGCTCCGCTGACCTGCACTGCTGTATCCCAGCCCACTCGGTTGGGGTGACAGAGGCAGCTGGGGGGGGGGGGGTTACCCTCTTCCACTCTGTCACATGGTTACATGAATCCAGCAACTTGTATCTTCCCTTTACATTCAGTGCTTAGCACTACAAAGGCGAGAAGAAAACAGGTGCACAGAGACAGTGGCAGCTTATCTCATGGGCTTATGGGGCTGGTGCCTGGGAGTCCACCACGATGTGAGGACCCTCCGCCCTGTTGGCACTGGAGGGGGGGGGTGAGGAGGATCCACTATCCCACTCTGCCCCTGGGCACCCCCAGGGGTGGGTGGGGTGGGCCAGCCCATTGGCTGAGTTCTCCACTCCTGTCCTGATGCTTCAGGGGCAGGATTGCCTGGCAGGGGCATCACTGCCATAGGGCCCAACAGGCTGCAGCCCCCCCAAATCTCTGGCCCAGTCCTGGCAGCAGCTGGGGCTGTATTGGGCCCACCAGGGACACCTGCTGCTGTCTGGCTCAGATCTGGCTCCAGCGGCTGCCTGCTCACCAGCAGCACACATCCAAGGCTTGGATCCATCTCCTGCCACTGCTGATCAGTGGTAGATGGCCTGGGTGGGCCTGATCCGAGTTCAGCTGCTGGCTGCCGCCCAGCAGCACACAGCCTGTGCTCAGCACTGGGTCTTGCTGTTGGCTGGCAGGCAGTGGCTGGAGCCAAATCCGCCTGGCAGGGCCACCAGCCGCTGGCCAGAGCGACAGAAGTTGGATCAGGCACTGGTGCCAGATCGGGCCCTGACCCTTTTTTCAGGGAAGTAACGTCTCTGCTGCCTGGCATGCAGTATGGGCTCCAGAGCAGCCTTTAGGTCACACCATAAGCTATACTATCTGTACCTGTTGGTCTTGCCACCCCTGGAGGTAAACCAGCTGTCTGTAGGGCCCCCCCAATGCTGGCCTTCCTGCAAAGGGCCAGCCAGAGCCCTAGGCTGAAGGGGGTGTGTGGCCTTAAGCTAGGAGGTCCCACGAGTGGGGGTGACCCAAGAGCCCAATGGCGCCTAATCTGCCTCTGCACACAGAAGTCATAAATATATTACTAAAATCCTCACTTTTATCACAGTATGTATTATTTATATTACCAAAGTCCAGGACATTCACATCTAGAAGCCCCAGCCATAGACCAGGATGCCCTTATGCTCACAGCACTGTACAAACAGAACAAAAAGAGCATTCTTCTTCCAGAGAGCTTGCAATCTAAGAATTTATCTGAAGATCAAAAGATAATTTGTAAAAACAAATTAAAATAAAGTATCAGGACCACTAAGTAAGGCAGTAAATAATAAAAAGAAAAAATAGACTTCCCAGTCTTCCCAGTCACAGTTTCTCATATCTCACATCCATCACGTTACCAGGGGTTATTGTGTTCTAGTTAAACCGTATCTGCCTTTTGCATAACATTTAATAGGTGACTTTCTGGTAATTATATTTTACTAATGGTTTGTTTGCATTAGATCCAACCATTCCTCTTACACTTCCATATAAAATGCTCAGGTTGTTTGTTTTCTTTACTATATGGTAATATATTTGATGAGATAAAGCCATGCTGTAGACCAGGCATGACCAAACTGCGGCTCAGGAGTCACATGTGGCTCTTGAATGAAAAATTGTGGCTCCCGGAAGAAAGTCAGCAAATCAATTTAGGAAAGCAGCCCCAGCCTAGGAGTACAGGAGGGGATTGGGATGGTGGAGAGAAGTGCAGCATGGTCGGGGATGGTGGGGAGAAGTGCGGCATCGTTGGGATTTTAAAAAACTTGCCACTAGCCTGTAGTCTTCTACATCAAGCAGCAGCTAAGTTTTTACTATATACGCCTAATTTTCATGGTAACTTTAAGTAATTCTTAGAATCTGACATTGGTAGGGTCAATATTTGTCCTTGTTATACAATAAAATTACAGTGTGCAATGAATTTTAAACTGAGTAATTTTGGAGTAGGTAAAAGTATATGGCTATGTGCCTCAGTGCAGCTCTCAAAGGTTTAATAATCGACTTGTGTGGCTCTTGAGTTCCATGAGTTTGGGCACCCCTGCTGTAGACTGTTTGTAAATGTAAGTAACTACGTTAATCTTCTATAGTAAGACCTGAAAATTTGTAAAATAAAGCATAGCATAATACTTTCACTTTACCCTAGTTAATTTACCCCCCCCCGCCCCATCTGGCAGTGGAACACTTTACTGTATGAGCTTGGTTTAACCAGAGGTTTCTATTTTCTGTAATTTTGTCTCACTTCATCTGTCTCTGATTTATTTCAAATATACCATATAATAGTGTAGTCTTAAGAGGCATACTCAGCCTTTTAATGCAACATTTCCAATTTCTTACAGCTTTTTGGTTCTGAAAATAAAAGTTCCACTCTCTACACATCTCTGATCCAGGAATTAGAAAACATAATGGAACCCACCCTGGAAACCCTTCCAATTGTAGTTAATTCTTAATGGATATACTGAGTTTTTGCCTTGACAAGCTTTTAAAAGAATACATAAAGTTTCCAAAGTTCCAGCTATAGTCTTGATCTTATATAACATTATGCCAGTCAGCACAGCTAAAAGAAGGCTGAGTGCAAGTTATTTTGCCTGATCAAAATTAGTGTTGATTTTCAATTGTACAAAATGAGGTATATGTTCACACATTAAGACCTTCTAAAATGTAGACCTGTGAATCACAGGCAAAGAGAGCCTTTTTGTTCTGTCTTAGGCACTAGAGAAATAAAAATAATTGTTATTATTAATAATAATGAAAAGCTCAAAATGAAGTTAATGCAGTTAATCATATCCGCCTAGTATAACTCCTGAGACAAAACTAGAGCCTACGTATTAAGACACCCATATGCAGAGCCCTGCAAATCCACAGATATCCACATAATATCCATGGATATCTATGGACCATTTCTTGTGGATGCAGATTGCATGCAGAGCCACACGTTTGTTTCTGCACAGGGCTCTACCAATGTGCAATGATCAACCTGGAAAAAATAGATAGTGGTTCTTTCCCAAGCTCTGCCCACAGGCAAAACTCCACCCATTCAATGCCAAAATGCTCAGCTACTATGACAACAGGTAGATGTCTTTGTGGGCCCAGCTTAAACAAACAGCTGTCATAGAAGAGTAACACCAAAACACAAAGGTGCAGTGGCAATGTACTGGGTTTGTTCACTAGGGTTTGTTCACTAGGGTTTGTTCACTACTCTTTGGAGTAGATCATTGGTGTTTGCTAGAGTTCGTGTAACTCATATGCCTAATCAAAGGAGCTATCTTTTTTCAGGATCTCTTGAGGCTGGGTTATGTTGCTGGGCAGATTTGGCTGCCCAGGCCCAGAAGCTTCTGGAAATTAAGTGGGTGATTGCGTTAAGCATGCTTCACAAGGTTTTCTACTGCTGCTGTGGTCAGACACCATGGGTATGTCTACACTGGAGGCTCTGTTAAGTTGACTTAACAAGGCTGACTTTGAGCATCCACACTGAAAACTCCCGTCAACTGCCTGCATCCACACTGGCAAGTGGTAGGTCAACACATTCTGGTGGCCAGGAACTCTGGGAGGGGGTCTGGAGGCCAATTAAGTCAACTTAAGGGCTATTCCCTGTCTACATTGCCTAAGTCTACTTAGTAAGGTCAACTTAAGCCTTAAGTTGACTTAAAGAGGTGGTGTTATTAAGTCAACTTAAGGAAGCACTTAAGTTAACTTAATAAAAGCTCAGTGTGGCTGCTAGGGGTCTGTAGGTTGACTTAAGCTTACTTAAATTGACCTAAGGCTCCAGTGTAGATGTACCCCATGAGAGCAAGAGCAGCTGGCAGCTGCACAGAGTTGCATTGAGAAGAGTCCATGTGCTCCGTGCCATGGGAGAAGCTGAGCTATGAGCAGACAGCTGGCTGTTTTCCCCAACTCTGAGGCATTTTGCTTCAGGGTTTATTTATATTTGCTTCTTTCAACACAAGCCTTTGGACTGCGTGAATAAAGACCATAATAGACTCATGTGGATTTATTAAATAGGCACATCATGATATAGCTCTGAATAGTAATTTTGTTCACTTTAATCATAAGGTTTATAAAGTTAATATTTAATATAGTTCACTGCTTTGTTTTCATTAACTCTGAACAGTCTTTGCTTTGAGTCCCTTTAGGACTGAGTCCTGGGTCTCCAGCTGCTTCTCTGTGGGGGTTGGGGTTTATTTTTTAGGGCATTGGAGAAGGTGCTAAAGGTGAACTCTAGACCATCTCAAGGTTACATTAATGTCTAAGGTTACATATACACTGTACTGTAGATCTGACCCTGTGAGACCTGGCTTGTGAACTTGCTGTTTCCTGGTTTGTGCTTGAACATCCATACTGTATTATAAATCAGGTCTCATAGCCATGCCAGTCCTTCTGACCCAGGTCTGTGACTTGAGCTGTTTTCACACCACAAAACAATAAAGCTTGGACCAAAGTCACAGTGGGAATAAGACCCACCCCACTAGCAGGGTCCTAAGATGTGAGTCTTGAATGGGTGATTTAGTTTAATAAGTTTATTTTGTAAAGAACTGTACATTACAAATTAGACTATTGTTAAATACTCAGTATGAGGAGTTAGGAGTTTAAGGTTATGTTTCTGATTCTGTAACTGAAATGCTTTGAGCCTTGAGCAAGTCAAACTTTTTTAAAGTAGTAAAGAATTTTGAATGTCTCCATTTTGAGGAGCCAAATAATAGACAGAATATAATTTTCAGAGACAGTGTACCCATACCTCCATTAAACTCAACCAGTATTTGTACTTCCTAAAAGAGACAATATTAAGGGCACAATATTCAGCTATCTTAATGTTCTTGATGACCTGTAACTCAAGAAGAAATTTTACAAAATGTGACAATAGAGACAAATTGCTAAGGATGAATACAGAAGAATAATGCAAGCATATAGGGACAAAATCAGAAAAGTTAAGGGACAAAATGTGGTGGGTATTAATTAATGTAAGTAAATGCTTTAAGATTCTTCCTCTGTATATGTTGTACTTCTGTACATATGATTACACACAGAAAAGTATATTAAAAGAACAGTTTTAAGGTTGCAAAGTCAAGCACTAAAATTTAGGAAATTACAGATTTGAGGTTAATTTGCACCCCTTGTGCATATGCATTATTATTTAGTCTTTAGTCTCTAGAATTTAATTAATTATCGTATTTTTTCCCCTCATGACCCCTCCCTCATTCAGTGCACAGAATGGACAATGCTGATATGGTGAGCATCTGTTTAATATTTTGTATTCTCACTGTTCCAGGTGTGGCTCTAGGCCTTATAACTGCACACCATTAAAAACCAACTCTGAAAACAAAATTATTAATTTCTTCATTGGCTTTTCATCACCATAATAGCTGAGTGTTTCCACAAACATTAATTAATTTATTTTCAGAAATCTCATGTGGGATGATCATCAGCTGCACCTCTTTAAAGTATTCTGAAAGAGTATGCATACCTGATGCTCTGTTGACAACAATCATCTTTGACTGTATCTTACATTCTCTTTGATCTAGAAAAAACAAGTATTTCTTGCTGACACCAATACATGAAGTAACAATGTTTCAAAAGCAAATTCTTGTTAAATTAATAGGAGCACTACCTGTGTGCTTTAGTGTTATGTTCTTGGATTCATCAGTGTGTAACCTACATGATAGGTTTTAAAAAATAAAACAGCTACAGCTTTTCTTTTGTACTCTTGACTACTGAGTTATTTAAGGAGAAACTAAGGTGCTGGGAGTAAAATCAGTCCATTTGCAAGGCCAATAATAACCTTTGAATCCTAATTTTGTTATCTCATGCTAGCAAATTTGGGTACTTTACACAGCTTTGAAATTCAGGGGAGGATGAACAGCCCTAATAAACCGTGCTGTCAGTAGCAACTCAGAAATGTTCAGTTCTGTTAATAAGGACTTAGAAGTCTGGCAGATCTGAAAAGGGCAAGCTGAGAGCTCTGAGGAAATTTTTGCCTCAGTTTGTGATTTTTCAGTGAAGGAAAATCAGACACAGGAAAAGGTACCCCCCCAAAAAAATCCAAACAAAAAAGCAAAGGAAGAGGGTCAGAATACAAGAAGGAAAATACATATGCAGACAAGGAAGGAATACAGAAATTGACTGCAAAGGATACTATTTGGTGTAAGTAAGGGTAGCAGAACCTGTCCCATTATACTTATAGCTGAATAGCGGTGTGATTGATGCACACAGAACAAGGTCACTAGAGACATTCATTCCCACTATAAATTAGGCGTGTGATTGTCAGCACTATTGCAGGGTCTGTTCTGGCTGTTTTGTTTATAGAATTACAGGTCTAATTTTGCACTTTATTTCTACTATTATCTCTCATAAAAATGGCCATCCCAGCTTGTGAGGTGCTATGTGGTCTGGTGAATAGGCTACCTGTGTCCAAATCCTAGTGCTGTCACCCACCTGCCATATCACTTTAGCCAAGTCACTATGCCTCTGTTTCCCTCCAGTCCCCATTGTCTTATCTGTGTAGAGTGTATGCCTCTTTGAAGCAGGAACTGTTCCTCACTCTGTGTTTGCATAATGCCTAGTGAATTTAAGTCCCAGTCTTGGTTGGGATTTCTACGTGCAACTACAGATTACAATTAGTAACCATTTTTATTATATCGAATGCATAAATAATATTAATTCTGTCTTCTCTTAATTTGGAGTGATTGACTTTGTTACCTTAACACTCTTTTAATGTGGTTGTTTTTAATGAAATTTCCTACATTTTTTGAAACTTAAAAATTGCAAAAAACAAAAGTGACACGTGGAACCATGCTAACTTCCCATTTTGATCATCAGGAGGGTTAGATCCACAGCACAGGGCTTTACTAATAGCTAACAAAATAACTGGTAGCAATAGCAAGCTGTTTTCTATGTGGACCAACCTATCATTAGAGAAAGAGGGAGGCACACTTTGCCAGTGAGTTTCACAGCCATTTGGTAGGCAGCAAAAGAATGCTGAGATTCAGGAATGGAATTCAGTTCCCTGTAAAGGAGGGTATTCTAGTGCAGTGTTTCCCAACCACTGTGCCACAGCACACAGGTGTGCCGTCAAGTCTGAGCTGGTGTGCCACAAAATTTTTTGTAAAACTACTGAAGGAGCTCTGGATTGGCTCTTTGGCTCATGAATATTCATGAGTTCATTTGGAAACTATATAGTGGTGTGTGTCAAATTAACTAAAGGTAGCAAGGTGTGCCACAGCAGAGAAAATGTTGGGAATCACTGTTCTAGTGGTTACAGACTCTTCTTCCCCTGCCTACCCCTCAGTCTCTCCTTGAACCTTTCTGCCCCTTCTTCTTCCTTGTCAGCTCCTACCCCATCCTTCTACTCTGCTGCTATTCCTCTGTCTCACTCCTGTCTTTCCCCTATGCTTTCTATTCCTGCCCTTGTCCCTACAGCCATGTCTTCATCCTCCCTTCCCATTCATTGTGTCTCTGCATTCCCATGAGGCATGGTCAGCACAGAAGAGTTGGGAGGATGGAGAATGCTCAGGGCAGACGATTTTAAGACAATTTAGCGGTCAAATCTAGCTCTACTGAGCTTGTATGAACTGAGATTTTTCAGAGGTTTATTATTTGGCCAAACTGAGGTGAATTTTCAAAGCAATAGTAAAAGGTACATTGGTGACTTCAGGGCAATCCTCTGCAAAATTCAGTTGCTGGCTCTAAAGCATGAAGAGCAAGAGCTTCTTAGTGAAATCTCATCCTGGACCATTAGCTGAAATATTTTAAAAAAAGAGATCATCCTGAGGCAGACACCCAACATGGAAAATTTCATCCTGAACAAATAAAGTTTGGAAAAGTATAGCACCTGAAAATAGAGGCTTTTAGTTCCAAGTGCAGGCAGCCTGAAGTACAGACGTTGCTATCTGTGCTACTGATAAGACAAGACACACTCTATGAAATTCACTTGGGTGCCCTGGACTTGTGCTAAGACACGCGCTATCACTTATATTGTGGAGTGGAGTTGCACAGGGAGGCATGTGCCCTACTGCTGCGGGGGTGAAGGATGCTAATGGGCCATGGTTTCCGTAATTATGGAAAGTGAGGCCACTGGAGCCCTACACAAGCTGTGGGAAGGTGTGGGGGATGTATAATTCCAGCCCACCTGCTGCAATAGTACTGCTCCCTACCAGTGGTTTAGGAGTGGCTTTTACTTCCCACCCTCATGCTTGTAACCAATATAAAGTGCATGACTTTATACGTGTGGAATGAACGTCACCCAATGACAGCAAAATCCTTCAGCGTGACCCATCCACAGAGTCATCCACGGAGCCACATGTAAAGTAGGAATTATTGGTGATGCATATTTCAGGAATGAAACAGCAGGGAAGTCCAGCCACCCCAGGTAATCCCAGGGTTGGGGGGAAAAGCATAGTAGATAGCCCTGGAACATGCATGGGGATTTTATTAAACCCTTCTCCTTGAGGGAATGTTAGATATATGGGAATGAAGCTTCACATATTCCTACATGGCTCCTCTCAATGACTAATCTCATCTATGTTGTCTTTTTTTCTCTCCTCTGCCATGTCATTCCTCCCTTGTAATGTGTCCCTTAGAGATCTACTTTTGTTCTCATCCTTTCTTCTCTGTGTGACCCCTCATAGTCACAGGCAGCTTTTGGGGTAGGTGAAGCAGGTGCATACCTAGGGCCCCAAGCAGAAAGGGGCTCAATCACCTGCTTTGCCTACCCAAAAGCTGCGTGTGCCTCAGTCAGCAGCAAGAGGAGATGGGGCAGCATTGAGGGGCCGGGGCCAGAGCTGGTGGCGGAGAAGCCAGGTCCCTGGTGGGGGAGCTGAGACTGTGGACCTGTGGGGGCTTCCCACGATGGGCCTTCACTTAGGGCCCCCAATAACCAAAGGCCGCCTCTGCTCATAGTTCCTTCATCTCCTAGAGTCTACACGATCCCAATCTCTCACCATTCCTCTTCCATTTCCATGGGATCCTTTAGGGTCCCTTCTGCAACTCATTATTCTTCTTCTGCACAGTACTTTGTGGCACCTGTCTTTATTTGCCTCCCTTGTCACCTCTCTTTCTGCTGCCCCTTTCTTCTCCCTTTCCTTACCTGCCCCTGCAAACCCTAGTCCAGTATTGATTGACTATATGCCAACTTGCCCTAGGTTCACCTGCTGGTGCTGCTATCTGGGGCCAGGCTACTATTAGACTACCAAGCAGCAGCAAGGCATGAAAAAGACATCACAGGATTGTTGCATCATCTCCTGTGATGAACTGTATCAGGCATGCAGGGGAGTTCCAGTTGCTCTAGAAGACACTCTATGTTCCCTACAGTATCCCTGCCTCAATCAGTGCATGATACAGACGAGGTCTAGTAAATGAGGCAGTTGTTAAATATATATATTTTCTCTTCATTTTTCAGCTAGAACCTGGGTGGACTATATGTGACCCCAGGTCTTAAGCATGAAGAACTGAGGCACAGAGTCTAAGGCCAAAATTATCAGAAGTGTGTCCACTAATTTTGAATGCTCAGTTTGAGAAGACTAGAACCTTGAATTTTCAAAGCATGTTCAAAGCAGAGCTCCCATTGGCCCCAGCTGCAGCTGGAGTTGCTTAGTAGTCCTGTAAATCAAGCTGTGGAATTCAAGCTGGCTCTTCGAAAAATGGGGAACGCAGAGTTAGTGACCCATCTGTGAAGGGTTTGGTTAAAGGCCCTTGCTTGCCTTCACATAAGAATTTTGTGAGAGAGTCAGGGACAAAGTCCAGTTCTTGAGGGTAGCATTCAATGGCCTTACCATGAGAACCAACTTTCTTCCCCTGCAGTTCCTTCCCTCAACCACCACACATCTCCCAACTGCTGCAATGAAGGAGACAGGTGTCCTACATACAACAAAACAAACAAGGAGTCTTGTGGTGCTTAAACACTAACGAATTTATTTATTGCATAAGCTTTTGTGGGAAAAAATTCTACTTCATCAGACGCTTTGAAGATGGGGGAACTTACAGAATGGAAGGAAATAAATGCAGGGAAGTGTAAGTCGTGGGGTCAGGTCATACCGTAACAGCAAATCAGAACAATTGTAAAGATTCAAACACTGGGGAACAGTATATAGAGGGAGATAAGGTCAAATCACTTGTTATAATAAGAGAAAAATCCAAGGTTCCTATTAAGTCCTGAAGCAATGCAACTGAATTTGCAAATAAATTCCATTTCAGCAGCTTCTCTTTGAAGCCTAGATTTAATATTCATCTGTCTGAGCAGAGCAATTAGCAAATCATTAACACAGTGATCACGAATATTGAAATACTGACTCACTGGTTTTAGTGCGTTGTGCTTTGTGATGTCAGATTTGTGCCCATTTTTTCTTTTGTGCAGACTGTCCTGTTTGTCTAACAACAGGTGATTTGACCTCGTCTTCCTCTGTCTGCTCTTCCCCAGTGTTTGAATCTTTACAGCTGTTTTGATTTGCTGTGCCAGTGTGACCTGACCCCATGACTTACACTACCCTGCATTTATTTCCTCCCATTCTGTAAGTTCCCCCATCTTCAAAGCATCTGACAAAGTGGGATTGTCTCTCACGAAAGTTCATGCAATAAATAAATTTGTTAGTCTTTAAGTGCCACAAGACTCTTTGTTTTCTTTACTGAACTAGAGTAACGTGGCTGCCCCTTTGGATCCTGGCTACGTACAACATTTTCTTTCACCAAACAACTCTGATTCATCTCCAGAGCAGGCCTGTCCTGTGCACTGAATGAGGCATGGGTCCTGTGGAAAAACCAGTATGTGTTTATAAGTTCCAAAGGAGTAACAGTTTAGTTCAGCAAAATAAAGGAGTCCTGTGGCACTTCTAAAGACGAACATATTTATTTATTTATTTATTGATAGCATGAGCTTTTGTGGAAGAAAATCCCACCTCGTCAGACACTGACAAAGTGGGATTTTCACTCACACAGTAAATAAATTTGTTAGTCTTTAAAAGTGCCACAGGACTCCCTGGTTAGTGTATGTTTATGTAACTAGAGATTGTGTCATAATGAGCTAAATTAAGGTTGTACAGATTATTTTAATTCTGGCATTGCATAATGTCCGACTCCTTGATTTTACAACCTTAATTTTCTTTAATGTAGTTTTTTTTGGCTGTAATATGTCCAATAGGTCATATTCTACTCTGTTACATTGGAGTAAACCTGAGGTTGTTGACTGGATTTTTTGAGTACAAATATATATGCAATAATGTAAGTTAACATCATATAAGTAGTGTATATTTTACATACTAGCCTTGTGTGAGTTCTTGAATGAGAGGCTGATTTATATGTAAACTAATATGCAATATGGCTCCTTTTTATATTACTGTCTACAAATGTAACATCTATTATAATTATGGCATAGTATCTGTTTATGCAAAACATATGTCCTTTCTGCATGGGCTGCTAATCTTGTGTTTACAAGTCCCAACCTTGACTGATAACACAAGCACGAAGGTCAGTTGCATGTAGTTATGTTGGCAGTCATATTGTACACATTGGTGGATATCTTTTGTGTTTCCTAGTGCATGCTCATAGCCTTGATGATATGGTGAGGTGAAAGCTTATAAATGCAAACTGGTATTTGGCAGTGACTGATAGGTACAAGTTTTGAACTGTGTAACTGGTTAAGTCTTTCAGTTCACATAACTGAGATATTTGTCACTATCAGTGAAAATTGGGGAGGAAAGGGTGTTTGTTTACATACTGCTGGTACTAAAAAAAAAAAAAAAAAGTATTAGCTTAGGATATCTTGTGCATTTAGCAAACTGACAGTTTTGTTTTCCAGTTGTCTGTCTCACAAACGTGAAGCCTTAAAAGAGAATACCTGAGTGTCCTGTCTTATGATCAGTAGCTCCCTTCACTCTTCCTTCCCAGCAGAGCTCTGCTGCAGCTGCTGAAAAGCCATTCTTTTTACTCCTCAGGAACTGCAGCTGTAACACTGCTTCACTAGGAATTATTCTGGGGAAGTTTTATGATCACATTGGTGATCTCTGAATTCCAGACCAAAGGATGTCAACGGTATCAAAGAGATACCAGTAATGAAAAGTAGTAGGGGCCACCAGGAGCAGAAGGCTTGAAGAGGTAGAGCCCAACCAGTATCAGTGACACCACCTAAGGTGTCAGGAATATGGTCCAGGTGATGGTGGTGGTGTCTGTGGGAGGGGAGTGAAACATCATTCTTATATTGGAAAGAAGAATGATTGTATGGTTTAAAGTGCAGCATTAGGACTAAGATCTATTCACTTAATCTTTTGGCTATGTCTACACTAGGGGCTTAAGTTGAACTAAGCACACTTAAGTCAACTTAAGCAAAGGCATGGCTATATTTAGAATTTATAAAGTTGACTTAAGCACTTGCTTAAGTCCACTTATTAACTCCTGCCCTGTTAAGTTCACCTAAGCTTTAAAGTTGACTTTACAGAGAAGGAAGCCCTGGGCCCTACCCCCTGCCTTGCCCCTGGTCCTGATCAGGCTCCTGGAGCCCAGTCCAGCCCCAAGTCTGGCTCCCAGCCCCTCGTGGCAGGGGCTTGGATCAACGGGCTGGGAGCCCAGTCAGGCTCCCAGCCCATAGCCGCAAGCAGCAGGGGCTTGGAGCTGGCTCCTGCCACCTGCAGTGAGGAGCTGGGAGTTGCCACAGGCTGCAGGGGCTAGGAGCCCACTCCTGCTCCCTGCGACAGGGCACTCAGAGCCTGATCAGGCCCCAGGCTGCTTGTCACCATGGGTAGGCATGTCAGCACCTAGTCAAGTTCACAGGCTATGAGAAATTGTGAGATTGACTAGGCTCCAAGCCACCTGCCCATGGTAGCAAGCGGCTCGGGGCCAGATAGGGCTCTGAGCCAGCTCCAAGCCACTGCCACCTGCAGCAAGGGGCTAGGGGTCAGATCAGGCTCTCAGCCCCTCTCTGCAGGCTGCAGGAACTGGCTACCAGCCCCTGCTGCCCAAAGAGAGGGCTTGGAGCCTGATGGGGTTCCTAGTCCCTTTCCACAGGAAGCAGGAGCCATCTCCAAGCCCCCACCGCCTGCTGCAAGGGCTGGGAGCAAGATTGGTCACAGTCTGCAGCAGGGGGCTGGGGGCCACATCCAACTCACAGCTGCTTGCCTGCAGCCCCCAGAGCTGGATTGGACTTCGGGAGCCAGACTGGGACCAGGGGGTATGGCAGGGGGCAGGACAGCCCCGGGTACGTCTGCACTTGGTCCAGTGCAGACATACCCTGAAGTCAACTTACCATGGTCAACTTAAAGTTGACCTTGTTAAGTCAACTTCCAAGGGCCCCCCCGCAACATAAACATAGGCTCTGTGCCTCTTTCCCTGTCTCTGAAATGGGATACTAATATTTGCTTACCTAATCTTAGCTTCTACCTAATGCAAAAACACTGCTGCTTGGCAATTCTGTTTTTAATATCTGATGATTCATAAATCTGAACCAGGAGATGTTTCTAATCCAGGAAAAAAAGAAATATAAGACATATAGCTATTCTGTTTTAATTCTAGTGCATGAATATACTGATCTCATGTGTTGAATGGTGTCTGTAAAATTAATTCTTCAATAAAACACTTCCTAGATCCTTAACTTCTTTAGATGAATTTTCTTTAAAAACAGGGGTGAGAGTTTGTGGAAAGGAGAGAAAGAGTTGTCGTAGAATTTTCTGTAAAGGTTAAAATAGAATTTAAGGAGATATTCAAAGGCACAAAGAACAGTTTTGTACCTACTTCCCTCACTAAAATCAATGTGAGTTAGGCACTTAAATAATAATAAATATAGATGGGAGTTATTAATTGTGTCACTACCATAGTGCTTAGGAACCTCAATAATGGACCATGACCCCTTTGTGCTATACAAATACACTAGGGCAATCCTTGGCTAAAGAGTTTATATTTGTACCATTGACAAAATCCCTCTAAAATATTAAATTCACTCTAAAGTATGAATATATTTCTTATTGGTTATATGTGTGATTGTACAATAATATGACACTTTTGGCCAACAGTACATGGTTTTTCAGGGAAACAGGACAGGTTTTATTGCGCAAGGTAGTTTACTTTTTCCTGATATACTTTATATTAGGTCAATGGGGTGGTGTTTCCTTTCATGAATTAAATTCTGGGTTTGATTTATCTAATAGACACAAACATTAGGGGAAAATGCATTATTCAGCCAACACTCCTTTTATTGTCAAGTATACCTCAGCACTTCAAGGACATTGTGTTGTCATGTAAGTTGAAGATGGTATGTTGATTGCTGAAATTTACAAGACCAGTGATGATGTTTGTGAGAAGTAATCTGTACTGTCAGTGTTAGATTCAAGCAGTTAAAATGCTGCACTTTCCTGGAAAAATGGTATACAAGTATTCTTCTCTGTAGTAAATATTGTCAGTCAGATTCTCTGGCAGGGCTTTGTTCTGTACAAATAGATTCTGAGGCAGCTAGACAACATGAGAACTTGTGGAGTTGATGAAACAATACTTAAAGCACCTTCTAATCCATTAGAATTATGCTGGAAATCTCTTCACCACCACAAAAAGTATGATTCTTTCTTTCTCTTTCTTTTCTTTCTTTCTTTCTTTCTTTCTTTCTTTCTCCATTGTAGAACAATGAAGTATCAACTGGGATAACTTTTTTCTTAATGTTTTGGGTAGGTCCTGGTGAACAACTTACTACTGGGAAGGAAGGGCAAAGAGTATGTGTATTTTGATCTCTGAGACACTGACTCTTAAGGGCATGTATTGATGTCAATGGGTATTTTTCCCCCATCGGTCAGCTTTGGATCAGCCTTTTTAGTTTATGAGGCAAACTGACAGTAATGATAATGTACAAAACTATAGATAATAGTCAATTTAGAGAAAGAGGTAAGAAGTATTCATTGCTGCTTATGGCTCAGTGCATACCCCCAATTCAATTCCATTCACAAGTTACAATAAAAAGGATAAGAATATTTTTATTGAAGTTAGCCTCTATATTTATAATAGCCTACAGCTGTTCATACTGTGATATTTACTACACCCTTGAAGGATAAGCATTTTGGGATCAGGAAGGAATTTCCCCCCTTGGTCAAACTGGCAAAGACACTACAAGTTTTTTACTGTTCTTTTTGCACAATTCACTTGCATTAGAATGGCCATAATGGGTCAGACCTAGCCCAGTATCTTGTCTTCCAACTGTGACCAATGCCAGGTGCTTCAGAAGAAATGAATAGTACAGGTGGTTGTCAAGTGATGTATGCCATCAGCCATTCCCAGACTCTGGCAAACAGCAATCCTTCCCCATCTTGGCTACTAGACATTGACAGACCTATCTTCCATGAACTTATCTAGTTCTTTTTTGAACCTAGTTATAGCCTTAGCCTTCACAATATCCTCTGGGAAGGAGTTCCATAGGTTGACTGTGCATTAGGTAAAGCAATATTTTTTCATTTTAAACCTGCTGTCTATTAATTTCATTTGATGACCTCTAAGTTTTATGTTATGAGGAGTAAACAACACTTCCTTATTTACTGTCTCCACACTAGTCATGGTCTTATAGACTGCTATCATATTCTCCATTTAGCCGTCCCTTTTCCAAGCTGAAAAGTTCAAATTTTATTAATCCCTCCTCACATGGAGAATTTTCCAAACCCCTAATCATTTTAGTTGCCCTTTTCTGTACTCTTTTCCAAATCACATATATCTTTTTTGAAACAGGTGCAGCCAGATCTGCACATAATATCCAAGATGTGGAAGTACCATGCACTTAAAAAGAGGCAATATGATATTTTCTGTCTTATGTCACTTTTCTAATGATTACCAAAATTGCATTAGCTTTCTTCTACTACCGGTATATATTGAATGGATGTTTTTGGAGAACTATCCACAATGACTCCAAGATCTCTTTCTTGAGTGGTAACAGCTAATATAGAGCTGTTTTATACATATAGTTGGGATGATGTTTTCCAAAGTACGTTACTCTGCATTTATCAACATTGAATTTCATCTGCCATTTTGTTGCCCTGCCACTTTCGTTTGTGAGACCCCTGCGTAACTCTTCGCAGTCTGCTTTGGACTTAACTGTCTTGAGTAGTTTTCCATCAACTGCAAATTGTGCCACCTCGCTGTTTATTCCTTTTCCCAGATAATTTATTAATATGTTGAAGAGTACTGATCCCAGTACAGACACTTGGAAGGACACTACTATTTACCACTCTCCATTCTGAAATTTTACCATTTATTCCTATCCTTTGTTTCATATCTTTTAACCATTTACTGATCCAGAGAGGACTTTCTCTCTTAACCCATGACGGCTTATTTTGCTTAAGAGCCTTTGGCGAGAGACCTTGTCAAAGACTTTCTGAAAACACACTACGCCCCCTGGATCACCTTTGTCCACCTGCTTCTTGACTTCCTCAGAGAATTCTAATAGAGTGGTGAGATATGATTTCTCTTTACAAAAACTATGGTGACTCTTTCCCCAAAAATCATATTTATCTATGTGTCTGTTCTTTAGTTTAGTTTCAATCAATTTACCTAATACTGGAGTTAGGCTTACCAGCCTGTAATTGACAGGAGTGCCTCTAGAACCTTTTTAAAATATTGGTGTCACATTAGCATTCTCAAGTCATCTAGTACAGAAGCTAAATTAAATGGTAGATTATCTACCACAGTTAGTAGTTCTGCAATTTTACATTTGAGTTCCTTCAGAACTCTTGGATGAGTACCATCTGGCCTTGGTGATTTACTGCTATTTAATTTACCAATTTGTTCCAAAACCTGCTCTAATAACACCTTAATCTAGGACAATTCCTCAGATTTGTCACCTAAAAAAAATTGCCTCAGATTTAGGAATCTCCGACACATCCTTAGCCATGAAGACCAAAGCAGTAACCTTATCTCCCTCGAGTGCTTTTTAGTATCTTGGTCATCCAGTGGCCCTGTGGTTGTTTAGCAAGCTTCCTGCCTCTCGAGTACTTAAAAAAATAAAATTACTGTTACTGTTTGAGTCTTTGTTTTTCAAATTCTTTTAAGGCCTTCTAATTATATTTTTACAGTTCACTGGCCAGAGTTTATGTCCTTTTCTATTTACCTCAATAGGATTTATTCTGCAAAAAGATTGTAACAACTTTATTTAGTTTTTTAAAAAATAGATTTTTATTGAAATATACATGAAAATATAATCTGAAAGTCATATGTATGGCTGGTTCTGTTATATTCAGTTTTTAATTTAGATTGGCCCCACCCTCTTAGTTGTCAATATACTGCAGATTTTTGCGTTGTTGACATATAGTTGCATTGTAGAAGGTATCAGGGAAAGATGGAAGATGGAAGATTTGATGGCTCAAAAGAGATGGTAGGGGCTTTTAGCTTAAGAGAAAGCTTGAGAAGTAATTTCATATTGTGGAGTAAGCAGTTCTTAGCAAGGTAGTTCTGCTAAAATGATCAGCAATGAAATAGTTAATGATGTTAGTTAGATTTTCATCTTTACATTTCAGAGTTTACACCTTAGTGAGATGATGAGGCAGTTGTCACCCATCAGAGCATTTTTTTTCCTCACACTGCCAGGAAGCTCAGGAAAACCTGCAAATAGTGTAGTAGCTAGCACCTCTACTTAATATGTAGAAGGTTCTGGGTTCAATTCCCAGGGGGTTGGCCTGGATGATCTCATGAGGTTCCTTCTAACCCTATGCTTCTTCTAGTCTAATAGACTCATGAAAAATGCTACCATCCCTCTATCACCAGAACCTGGCTTGAATAGGATAACTAGTTTAGGTTGCTGTAAAAAAAAAAAAAAAAAATATTAAATACATGGTTACAAAGCTGGCCCATGTTAACCCTATTTCAACTGAAAAAGATACATTCTTAGCAAGGATGGATGTAGGACTTGAAAGTATTTGATGTTGTTTGTTTTTATGTCAATATAATGAATTCTTTCACTGGTCAGAGATGTTTAATAAAATCCTAAGAATCTGAAAAAGAAAAAGTTATCTTGCCTCAAACAATAATCTTTCCAGTCCATAGCATTTGACAGTATGATACAACATGCTGACTGCATCTTCACAACAGGGAGCTTGCAGAAACCTGCTACCATCATTCCATTAGTGAAAATTATTTAACTAATGTGTTTCTTTGATGATTTTTAGCCTCATGGTCTCAGTTTTCAAGGTGATAAATCAGCTAACCAGATCTTCCTTCCGAATAGGTTAGGCAGCATTGACATAGTTAATAAAATACCTAACTTCAAGTGGATTTATTCATTAAAAAAAAGTTCAATAAATAAATGTTGCCAGCCCCATAATCTTAGCCTTGTTTTTTGCCCTCTATATTATAGTTAGATTTCTGTGCATAGGTGCTTGAACTCTGTTTATATGGTGTAAATAATCACATGCAGGAAAGAATTACTTTAATTTGACACAACAGATGGACAGACAGTGATTGGGTCTTCTAATTACTGGCAGCCAAAAGGAGATTGGAAAATAAATTTATTGCAGTTGTCCAAGTAGTGGAATGCTATGAACTAGAAGACAGAGACAGTAATCTAAGTGACAAATTCTTTTAAATAGTAGGGATTTTTAAAATTAAATATACCCATAAGGGAAAAAAACCCACACTCTAGTTTTTGTGGACTTTTGTAGCTAACTAAACAAAAATAAGGCTTCTGACATGGAAGGCTGCAGCAGTTTCATTACTGCATAGTTCTGATGGAGCTACTAAAGATGAAGATATTCCACAGAGAAAATGACAAACTTCCTGCACATAATCAGATATGACAGGGCTTCACTGAATTCTGCAATGAGTAATGCTCATCTATTCAATCCCATTTACTTAGTATCTTGTACTAATGTACACCAGAATAATAATTGCATGCAGGCCTGGTGTGCGCTTAAACATTAGATCAATCTGGTTATGTCGCTCAAGGCTGTGAGTAATTTTGAGCCCTGAGTACTATAGTTCAGTCGACACAGCTCCTACTGTGGACATGGCTTGGTCAACAGAGGAATTCTTCGACTCACACAGCTACTGCCTTCAGAAGTGAATGACAGAAAAACCCCTATTGTCAATGTCAGAAGCAACTGTGCTACAGCAGCAGGGGCGACACTGCCCTGGAAAAAGACCTAGGGGCTGGGGCCCAGGCCTGCTCTAGTCCTGGGGACCTGAACAGGTCCTGAATTGGGCTCCTGTCACTACCAGCCAGCAGCCTGGCCCCGGATCCCTGGCTGAGGCTGGGGCCAGATAAGGCGGCTGCCACCAAGGGCAGCCCAGCTCTGGATCCCCAGATGGGATGGGGACCGGGACAGGTAAGGTGATCGAACATATCCCAAGTTTGGGTCAAGGCCTGGTTGGGCTGCCACCACTTGGGGCACTGGCACTGGGACTTGGGGCACATGCCTCCCGTGCCCAGCACCAGCAACACCACTGTACAGCAGCACAGCTACATTGCTACTAATCCGGTGGCTGCAGTGTAGATGTAACCTTAGAAAATACTTTTGTTCTTCCTATCCCACTGGTCAGTCATGCACTTCTCTGCTTTTCACTTAGCAAAGAAGATCTTTCTAGTTCTCATATGTGCTGCAATTAAATTCTTGCTTGTACACCTTGAGTTTTCACTATTACATGTAGAACCGTTTAGGATACTTCCATGTTTTCAAGTATGGGGTTTGTTGGCTCATTGGTATTGTTAACTCCATGGAACCATATCCATGTTATAATTTTAATGTACATAAGTAGAAATATAACTAGAAAACAGCATCTGGGGAAATCAAGTCATGTTTAATATATAACAAATTAGGGCTGTCAAGGAAGATTATATTAATACAACAGTAGTAAAGTTATCAAACATATGCTTATTGGTGTAAATTATTGTCAAGATAAGGGGCGATATTTTTTAAAACATGTATGTGATTTAGGAGCTTAAGTTATTGTGAGGAGCGCACTTACCTCTAATGAGAACCTCCTGTTTGCTGAGTGCAAACTTGCACACACACTTTCTCTGTCTGCTCATGATGCCCCCAGTCAGCTGTTGCTCTCATCAAGCATGTCTTCAGCAGCTCAACTCTCTGACTATAACTCAGTTAAGTGAAAGGATGGATGGATCCTGTCCAGGATAACTGGTCCAATGAGCCAGTCCCTGTACCCTTGTTAAGGTCTTTAGCTCTGTCTCTGGACTAAGTCCTCAGCCCCTTCTGGGTTAACTTTAAGTCCATGCCTGCCCTGGTGTCGAGCAGTACACCCAGGGCTTTTTCTCTGGAGACTTTGTCCTCAGCAGTTCTCTGGTGTCTTGTGTAAATTCCAGCTCCTTTTCTCAGGCCTCTGGTGTAGAGGATTTTTACAGTTTATTGCCATTAAATTCCTTGTTAGTATGGTAGTATTCTGGTTTACATATATATTGCATGATTGTTTGTATATTCTGCATGTTTTAGGGTATGTTATAAGGGGTAGGGGTTACTTAGTACTGTTCCTCCCCAGCAGGAGGTAACACAAGCTGCAGCTAAGGAATCTGTGTAGCCTTGTACGTGAATAGTCTCAGTTAGTGTAATTTTAGAGTGTTTGCGTAAAATGTGACAGACTGAAGGGAACTTGGCACCTGGCCAAGGCCTATAAGCCTGCCCAGAGATAGGCGGATGAGCAGGGACTGAGAGATGACGTGGGCCAGAGGGGTTGCTAGCGCTGGGCACCTTGGGGCATGGGCCCCGAACCCCAGCACTGGTGCCCCGGATCTCCGGCCCAATTTGGCCAGTGATCTGGGGCCCAGCTGCCGGTGGCCAAGGCGGCCCCGTCCCTGGCCGGGGATCTGGGGCCTGGCCGCCTATGGTGGCAGTGGCTCCGTCCCTAGCCGGGGATGTGGGGCCTGGCTGCCTGCAGCTGCGGCGGCCCCATCCCCAGCTGGGGATGCGGGGCCTGGCCTCCTGCGACCGCTTCCAGCCCCATCCCCAGCTGAAGATCTGGGGCATGGCCACCTGTGGCCTTGGCGGGCAATCCAGGGCCCGGCCACATGCGCCGGTGGCAGCCCCATCCCCGGCTGGGGATGCAGGACCCCGCCAGCCATGGCCGCTTCCGTCCCCGTCCCCGGCCAGGAATGTGGGGCCTAGCTGCCCACGGTGACACGGCAGTGCCTGGCCCTGTCCCTGGCCAGGGGGTGGGGCCTGTGGGCCAGGGGCAGGGCCTGGGCCCGTGCCCCGGGTCCCTTGCCCGGCCAGCGACGCCCCTGATGTGGGCTTCTCCTTCGAGAAGATTCCACATGTAAGTGAAAGGGAAAGCTTTTTCGGCGTGAAAAGGCACAGCATTGATTGGCCTAGGACCAGGTATTTAAGGGGAATTCGTGCCAAAATTGGGGCTTCGCTGTGTGTCTCTGCCAGGGTCCAGAACGCTGTGAGGGCTGATCCTGTCAGCTGCATCACACCCTGCAGAGTGCAGGCTGTAAGCCAGGAGCTTAGCCAGGGGCCTTTGGTTTAGGTACAGCCTTGGCTTGGGCCTTACCAATAGCAAGCCTTGGGACTGTGTATGCATTTGGACAAGCTCCTTTAAAGGAGGTTCGGCAAGTGTGACTGGACTGAGACTGGAGCTGAGCGCTTGATTCCTAGTGAATCAGGGTGCCTCAGACATTTTGTCACCTCTCCTGGAGCCTTGAAGGCAGAAGAGGACAGAAGAGGACCACTTAAGTCCCTGAAGGGACAGGGATTTGGGGATCTGTTTGATGCCCCTAAAGGCCCTGTCACAGCAGAGATTGTTTAGGGGTGAATAGACTTAGTTGCTAAGGCCTGGGTGGAAGAACCCCAGAAGAAGATGTCCCCAAGTCTGGACTGTGGCTGTCTTCCCGGGATCAAAGCATCGAGGGACCTCTCCATTGCCTCTGTTAGAAGCTGAGGGGAGGAGAACATCAAATCGTGAGCAGAGAGTGGGGGTTTCAGCTTGAGAAGCTGTCAAGCCTCTCAGGGGATTTGGAGGATTTCACTGCCCAGGGCAGTCTGGGAAAACTCACCTGGTTAGGTTGAGTTGGAGGTGGTGGTTCCAGTCATTCTTCTGAATTCTGGGTACAGGTTAAAAGGTGGTTTTTATTACCTACATACTTACCTGTTTGCTCTTAAGATGTTTATGGGAAAGGTAATTGTATTAATAACTGTTTAAAACTGTGTATTTATATGGGCGGGACAACTTAAGGTACTTACCTGGTTTGAGTTTAAGTTTTTCACAAGTTCCCATACTGATTCATACCTACCTGTCAGTTGTTTAGGGGGTTTATATCATAACTGTCTCAATAGCCTTCCTCTGCCCCTTCCCATGTTTTAATAAACCTGTGTTGTTAACATAAGATACGTGTCTGCATTTGTTCTAAACTGGGATGGTCTGAGGTGACAGATATTCAAGAGTCTGGGGAGACCTACTGGGACTCACTGTTGTCCAAGAGAAATGAAAATTTCTCTAACACTGGTACTCTGTTTTTTCCCCTTCTTCGAGCTTAGGCAGCTTGCCCAGAGTTGATGAAAGGACATAGGCCCACCCAGTACTCCGGATCAGTGGTTCCCAACTTTTTCTTTGCTGTGGCACACCTTGATACCTTCACATTTTTCAAGGCACACCACTATTAAAAAACTCATGAATATTCAGATTAACTTATCTTGCTTATGAATATTCATGAACCATGGCACAATGTTTCGGAAATGCTGCTATGTGGGGTTATAGGGGTAGCAGAGCAGGGATGGCAAAACACGGGACGTCAGGAGTCATGTGCAGTGGCTGGAGTGAGTGTGGGGAGCAGAGCAGAGCAGGGCAGGGGTGGCAAAAGAGGCCAAGGGCAGCCATGTGGGGAACAGCACAAGGGTGGCAAGAGAGGAGAGAGAAAGGGAGAACAGAAGTGGCTTTGTGGGGGAAAGGGGGGAACCTGGGGAGTGGAAAAGTAGAGCAGGGGAGCATGGCACAGCACACACTTCTCCCTTCTCCACAGTAGCTCCCTGCCACTCAGGGCAAATCCTCATCCCACTGCTGCTCCCTCCCACCCCAGTGGGTCCTGTCCTCCCCTCCCCCAGCCCCCTGCTGCCTGTGATGGACCCTCCCATCACTGCAGGGGCCAGAACTAGGCCTCTAGCCCCCAGCTACACCACCTCCCAAAGCCTGCACACCCCCCAACTGCACACCCCCCAACCAAACAGCCACCCCACAACCCCAGCTACACCCCTCCCAACCAAACAGCCAACCCACAACCCCAGCTACACACCCTCTGGTACACATCCACTCCCACCCACCTCTGCTACACACACATACCTGCCCCACACAACCCCCAGCAGGCCTCCCCCGGGCTGTTTGCAGGCTGGCTGACATGAGCTGCTCCCCCCTGCTGGGGGGGAGATTCACAGCTTCCCAGCCTCCCACAGCTCTCTGCTGGCTGGGTTTAAGGTGGAGTGGGGTTTAAGGTGCAGCCACCGGAACTCTGCAGTCCAGCTGCTCCTGCTATTTTTAGGGGGACCCCTGGAACTCCGCATTCCAGTGCCTTCCTGTATTTTTAGGGGAGCCAGAACACTGCCTGCCTGAAAATTGGGGGCCCCTGAACTGTGTTCCGGTGCCTTCCCCCTTACTTTAACCCCTGCATTTTCCCAGCCCTTCAGAGCCCATGCGGCTGGGCTGAGCAGAGCAAGGGTGGGAACTTTAACTCCAGCTCTCGGGGATGCTCACAGCACACTCTGGGTGTTGCTGTGGCACACTGGTTGGGAACCACTGCTCTAGATCCCAACCAGGGGACCCTACAGATAGCAGCCACATACTGCATCCTTTAATAGTTGTTGCTGCTACAATTCTCCGTGGCTTTCCACTCTTACCTCATGGCTGAAGTTCTCTTCTCCTCTCCTTCCTCACTCAATGCCTCCAGACCCCATCTTCTTGTCCTCTCTTGAGCTCCAATATGGAGCTCCCTTCCTCACTCATTTGGTCCCACCCAGTAAGTGACCTATTCAGTTCCTTTAGCTCCTTTTTATCTGAGGACTCTGATTGACTGGTTCTCTGCAGCTTTCCTCTAGGCAGGAACCTTTCTGAAGGTGAAACTTTCATTTTCCTTTCCTGGGATGGAGTGGTAGGACCAAAAGACTGCCAGCAAAGGGCCTCAAAGTGCCTGGTACACCTGTCACTGTTCAATTTTCATTGGTCTTAGGTTCCTAAATCACGTACATATTTTCAAAAATATCACCCAATGAACCTAATTATCATTTACATCCAGAGATCCAACAATGGATTACCAAACAGTGATGCATTTGACCTCTTTCCTCATGTGATTCTTCTTATCACCATTAATTCCTTCTGGTTCTGACTCTGCAGCTTCTCAGCTCATGAACCACTGCTATTTCACTGTGATACGCTTTTCTTCTGATGAACTATAGGTAGTTTCTCAGAGCAAGACTATCATACACTATCTAGTTGGACCTACAACAAGAGTTAATAGATGGGCTGGTAGCTTCTCACAGAGTAATGCAACCCAAGTATGGAAACAAAAGGAAACATGACTTCAGCTAAAGGTGTCTGGATGAATGGTGCAATATCACATACAGAAGAGTAAATACTTGAATGGTCTAATGTAGACAAGCTCTGAGTTGTTCTTGTGGTCACTTAAGTATTGTGTACAAGAAAACATCTATTTTGATGGAAAGATATATTACAATTGGGGAAAATTGGACTAAAACAAGGAATGTGTTGCTATCTCACTATGTAAGGGATTGGTTTGCCTCTGGTTTAATTAGAGATTTTCTTTCCAAAATGTAGACTTTATTAATATGGAAGACGCTTCCTACAGGGAAGTGGCATGCTGCATGTAGAAAAGAAATCCTTCAATAAAATATTGAGGCACTGTCTTCACACTGATGCTAACAGACCTATAGAAAAGGCTCACAGGCTTCAGGTCACTCAGAAGAAGAAGTGATATTTGAAGTCTAGAATAAAATCCTAATCTTTTCTAGCTATGGTCAAAGTGCAGCTGCTAGGCCAGGTACAGTAAAAGCTATTAATACCAGGGAAATGGCTTTTTTAAAGAAAAATGTTTTCCAACTCAGCTGTGGCTTCTAAAATAGAGTGCACCATTAAAAACAAGTTTTCTGTTATCCTCAGTATGTTTTGACTGCAGAAGAAAATTAAAAAAGCAGAAGATAACAGTACTGAAATCAATGGCCAAATTGAATATTTATTCTTATTGTGATGCAAATTGTTCATCAATAACACTAAGGTGCCATTAGAAGCCTGTAGGTTTGAGACTGTATAGCCGTTCCCTATGTTGTACTGAATAGTTTTTATTGTTTACAGTGCTTCAGTTTATTTCTTGCTGCATAAACTGGTAGTTTGATTAGTCTTGTTTTAAAGAATTACTGTTTTAATCAGAGATATTTTCATTCATATTACCTCAATGCACTTCAGATTTGTTTTACAAACCAGTGTGCTCTTGGAATAATAATGGATTAAAGCTTCTCTGGAGTCACAGCCTATATATGAATTCTAATAGCAAACATAGTATGGCTAATATATTAGTAATGATTTATTTTCAAGACAGTTACAGGTGTGTGTGTTTAGATTCATTGGTTTTAATGTATGAGACCCCTGCACGTTAAGCCCAAGGCACTGTTTTTTGAGGGAAGAGCCTGTAGTTTGCACCATACTTCTACAAATGGAGAATGCCCATAGATAGGTGGATTATATTTTAGATCAGATGTGAATAATATAATCATTTGGTCTGACCTGCATAACACAAGACAGGAAATTTCAGTCAGAAAGCCCACTAATGTGTGGCTGAACTATATCATGTATTTCAGAAAGGCATCCAGTCTTGATTTAAAGGCTCAGTTATGGAGAATTCCTTAAATCCAATTCTTAATAATTACTGCCACTCTTAAATTGTGTGTCTGATTTCTGGACTGACTTTTTCTAATTTCAGTTTTTAGCCACTAGATTTTGTTATGCCTTTACCTGCCATGTGAGAGATATTGGGTATTAGGGCTAGTGTTATATTTATCCCCTCTGGATTTTGGGACACGGTAGCCGGATTTTGCTCTACAACAGCTGAACAATTCCATGAATGTAAGCAGGGGTATCTGGGTGTAGCTGAGAACAGATTCTGACCCAATATTTTGGAGTGCATCTGGCCCTCTACATTCTATTGTGGATGTTTGCAAAATAATTCTTGTTGCTATTCACATGGTTCTCACTCTAACAGAAAAAATAATAAAAGGAATTAAGAAAAGAGAGACAAATTAATTTGTTAAGAAAATATTTACTGCATCTTCATCCATATCTCATTGTAAAATGTAGCCTTAGGAATACAGAATGGTCATATAGGTACCATCTCCAATGACAAATCCTACATAGATTCTATTAAGGGTTCTATAGCATGATAAATGAAATTCACTATTAGAAGGTAATAAGAAAGGAAAAAGTATATTTTGAACAAAAGGAATTGTTTGCAGATGTCATTAAAGATTTCAATGAATAAGATCAGTATTATTAAAAAAAAAAAATACCTTGGGTGCTTATTCTCCCATAAGGCCACTTTCTAGAAAAGCACATTGCATAAACAGAATGTGAATTCCATGGTTACCTTTATCAGATAATAGGGCCAATATCTATTCCAGCTCTGTTTGCCCATTAGCCTGAAATAAACCTTCTAGCTCAATGATGCCAACTGCATAACCGTTATCAGTCACTAGTCTATAAAAAGAAGTACACCACAATCTTCCTGGTCATTTGCAAGCATTGCTCAAGTTAGAGAGCCATATTCTATAAACAGTGATTAGGGTGGGTTTTTTTTTTGGTTTTTTTTTTTTTTTTTTAGGGCTATAGTTATATTGATATAGCTACCCTCAGCAGCTGTACGTGGGTAGTCACTCCTAGCTTCCAGTCCTCTTACTGGTGTCCCCACTCCAGATAATAGGACTCTGAGGCATTACTTAGTGCAAGTATCTGTGCTGATTTATTTACAAAAAATGCAGACTACAATACTCACTCCCAACCAATCCCCTGTAGGCCCTGAAGCATAGGACTTTTTAGCCTTACAAAGTCATGAGGCACACCAAATTTATGCCTTTCTCTTCAACCATGCTCCTCTTGGTCTTGTCCCAGGAGGCTTATTTATCTACCTACCAGGGGCACAGCTGTTCCCATTTGCCTGCTCAGGCCCAGGGTCTAGCATAGCTTAATTGGCACTTTCAGCTGGGGACTCCTGTCCCTTTTCTACAGCTCTGCCAGTGTTTTTTTCCATGGCTCAGGCACTGAGGGTGGCAAAGGTCTGGAGGAGCATGTTTTCACTTCGTTCTGCCACCCAGTATAAAGGGGGCCTTATACTAGTATAATTTATTTCTCTTCCTATATGGAAGAAGCTATGCCAGTATAAGCACTTTTGTACCAATATAACTAACTGTATACACAGTAGGAAGGTTTGTTGTACTGCTTTAATTGCACTCATTAAAGTGGTAAAATGTTTGTGTGTACACAAGTCCTCATTTGCCAAAGCCTTCCTTAGAAGCTTAGAAAACACTCTGTTCATCACTGTTCCTTCACCACAGTCTGTACAAAACATGAAGGTAATGGTATGCTGTGTATCAATCTCTCCAACGGCTGGAAGCACACTTGAGATATATACAGCAATATTTCTCACAGTAAGAGAGAACACAAACAGTTCAAAGGTTTCTTAAAGTATTTTACAATGTTTGGGACCTACAGATACAGGTGTTGTACAGTTTCAAAAGCAAATAGCCTGTGCCTTCAGGTGATTATCTAACATTCAAAACCAAGAAGGAACATGACAGTGATCACAGAAAGGATTTGGAACTTTGGGGCAAGTTCCAAAAATAAACTTTACTTCTTTGGCGTCCTAAAGTGCCAGCTTTACAGCCATGACTTTTATGCCCACACATCCTATTATTGCTATTTTAATGTACATTTATGTGGAATTTAAGGCAGTAGTGAGTATGGAAACTTCCTTTTTTGCAAGGTACACATCTGCAGTCATAGATGAGGGAAACAGATGAAGACCCCTGTTGTAGGGTAAGCCTAACCTGTTGTCTCTCCCAGGTGAGGAAACTAGGGGGAACAAAGCTGTAAAGAGACCTCACTACAGTCAACCAAATTGCCCTCCCCTCCCAATTGTGTGGCTAAAGAGGACAAGTCAGAGTGAATGCCCTTGAGACTGGGTGGTGCAGCCTAATGGCTGAAATCATTGAGCTCCCTTGTTGCAGAGCTACAAGGCCTTCTTATCTTGATCCCATGAGGACTAGTGGCCAGAGTCAATAAACATCCTTGTGTCAGAACTATGTGGGAAGCAGACTAATGTGGTGGCTGAGGACAGTGAACTCCCCTGAAGCCTGGGGTTTGTGCAGGGGAGTGGGGTGATGGGGCAGTTAGACATGGGCCTGCTCAGCTCCACTGCATCCTAGCCCAGTCTGTGGGGATTGTGGTCTCCTTCCAGGTTTGCTGTGATCCTGCCTCAACCTACTGCAACAGGTACCACTTAGCCATATCCCGACCACTTCCTACCATTCCCTCTACTGCTGTCATTTGAGGCTCCTCAGATCCTCCTCCAGGTCCCCTCACATCAGGATCTCACTGGATGTCAGTCTCAAGACTGTCAACAACATCTCGCATGTCTCCAGTTCCTCCATCTCGAGACTGAAGCAGCTCACAGCCAAGAGTTCCCCCGAGGCATCCTTCTTCCTTGGCAATTTCTCTCAGATGCACTAGGCTGCTCCCTTGTATCCTAAGGCAGGCGTTGGCAGCCTGAAAGATAAGAAGAGCCATTTAAAAAAATTCCTTCAATAACCAAGTGTTTTGAGAGCCACAATGGGTGTAGCCTCCTGGTGGGGATGGGGTGGAGGGTTGGGTGATGCCACATGCTCCCCTGGAGGGGGTGGGGGAGCCCAGAGCCAGTGGGGAAGTCAAAGAGCCACATGTGGCTCCAGCAGGAGCGTCCCTAGCCTGGAAAAAGACCCACAGCTCGGGTGCCGGGACTCAAGGCTCATGCACTTTAAGTGTGCCGCCGCTGCAGCTGCTACCATGGCAGACCCGGGGCTCTGGCACTGGGACTCGGGGCTCAAGCCCCATAAGCCCAGCACCAGTGACACCCCTGGGCTCCAGAGCAGCAGGTTGCAGTCCCCTGGTCTATGGCAAGAATTAGAGCATGTCCAGCAGAGTCTGGGGGTCAAGACTTCTGCTGCCCACAGAATATGATAGAGTGCAGGGTAATACCACCCATCATGAGTCCATTTTCACACAGGGTATGTCCACACTTCTCTTCTATTTTGAAATAACACTGGTTATTTCGAAATAAAAGAGATTAGGTCCACATGACATATTCTTGTTTCAAAATGATGGGCTCCATCATTTTGAAATAAGAGCTGTCATTTTGAAATAGCTTAAACCTCCTTTAAATTGAAACGGCTGTTATTTTGAAACAGTTTATTTCAAAATAACGCTGTTTGGACCATTATTATTTCAAAATAACACTTTTGCCCTTCTCCTTCCCAGGGTGCCTTCCTTTTAGCCTATAGTGGGTGAGGGCATGGCCCAGGGAGAGGGCCATGTTGCCACACCTCCGATGGTGCCCCTTCCCTAAAGTGAAATAAGTCCTGTGTTTGGACATGCTGTTTCACTTTAAGCTTTTCCCTTAATTTGAATTAACATTTTCTTAATTCGAATTGACTTATTTTGAAATAACTTATTTCAAAATAACAATGTACATGTGGACATAGCCACAGAGTCACCGACAGTGAGGACTGGAATCAATATATCCCAATTTCTGTTTCTGTGTTCTCACCACTCACCTATGTTTCATCTACAAAAAATCCTGGAATGTTAGAAAACAACTTGGAGATTCTCTGTAAGGTGTTTGAATTTGTTCTAGAATATGTTAATAAAATCCATCCTCAGTTTCTTCACAAACACAGTAGTGTAATTTATGAGGAAGAGACTCTCTAAAATTCAGAATATTGACAGTAAAATGTAAATCGGATAGCATAATGTGTTTCAGGATAAGTTCAGACAAATTTATTTTCCTCATTTAATCAGAGCATGCTAGATTTATGTATTTGATAGATACAGCAGGGCTTATTTGGAGAGCTAACACACCCCAGCACAAGTAAAAATTACTGACAGCAGCTGCTGCCACTGCTGCTTGAAAGACAAGGGACAGTTTAAATACATTTCTATTAACTGAACGTAATAACTTCACTTAGAAGAATTTTATTTACACATAGAGTATCCTCATTATTCACTCATGGATACTGCATGCCTGTGATCCTAGAATGGACAGTAAATGAAAGAGGAAGAAAACAAGAAAATAGGAGAGAAGAAGAGACTTAAGGGAAGCAAATACTGAGCTAGTCATAAGATAGAAAGGGTTTTTATGGCTTGAATACAAAATTTTTCGCAGCATGATGCTAATTATGGAAGGAAACTATTTATATATTCAGTGAAAACTTTTCTTTTTCCTCAGAGATAATGTGGTATCGTAGGTATATAATGGGGCTGTAAGTACCCTGTAAGGAAGTTCTGGGTTCCCACAGCAACTACAAGTCAAGCCCCCCTGTGAAAGGTAGTGTTGTATATGGTAAGCGTATGACTCACTGTATCTATCTGTGCAAAGTGCCTGTTATTGTTGCTGGGGGAAATAAAGTTTTTAATTTTCTGATGTTAGAGTATATTAATTCTGAGTAATAATCACATTAGCATTTTTTCCATTATTTTCTCCTTATTTTAAAAGACAAATTGAAAAGAAAAAAGAAAGACAATTCAGTTTCATTGTGTTTATTTTGGTGTGAAATGTGTTCACATGAATGCTGTCTTCTGTTATATGGGGTAATATACATGCAAATAATTATTTAAGTTGCAATGTCAGTTATACAAAGTTAGAAAACGCCAGATTTAGGGTTGTTTGTGTAACCTTAACTCTGTCCTTTTGGATGTCTATCCTGTGTACTGAACTGCTGAGACAGACCAACCAACCAGCTTTGGGGCAGGACAGGAGCGCCATGGACTGTGGCCTATGGCCCCAGGACCCCAGTCCCCCCAATGCTAGCTGCACCCTCCTCCCCAGTGCCAAGGTCTAGCCCTGCAGGTGTGGGCGCTCACAGTGCTGAGTACCACTCTGCACCCAGGCAGGGCACCATGGTGGGGGGACTCACAAGAGTGGGCAGCCCCAAGGCCCCCAGGGAACTTAACCCAGCCCTGCTCCCACTTATCTAAAAGGAGGGTCAATATATGCTGTAAAGTCCATCCCTTCTTTGTGCCCCAACGCTGTGTGTCCTGGACCTGTCAGCTCCTTTTTCTTCCTAGGTTTGGTGCTATAATCCACTTGCAGAGATCTTTCTATCAGTCTCCCCTACTCCCTGAAATTTGATATTATCTTGTTCAAGCGCTGTAGTTACTCCTGATATGGGCAGCAGGTACCGTATTGGGCCTGCATCTCCTTTCCCTGACACTGCTTTCACATAGGTGTAGAACTACTGCTTTTAGTAGACATACTCCTGATTCATACCAGCGTAAGTGAGACAAAGGCCCTTTCTGTCTAGTATTCATCACCAGGATTTCATCCAGCTTGGTTTGGTTAATTGTTTCTGCCCTAGAGAAGCAGCACATTATCATAGAATCATAGAATCATAGGGTTGGAAAGG
The DNA here is from genome assembly GCA_007922195.1 of Podocnemis expansa. Classification (NCBI taxonomy): domain Eukaryota; kingdom Metazoa; phylum Chordata; order Testudines; family Podocnemididae; genus Podocnemis; species Podocnemis expansa. The sequence continues at coordinate 11,616,278 of ML681964.1, read as the reverse complement.
ACCCCACAAGGTCATCTAGTCCAACCCCCTGCCAATAAAGCAGGACCACTCCCACTAGATTATCCCAGCCAGGGTTTTATCCAGCTGGGCCTTAAACATCTCCAAAGACGGAGATTCCACCACCTCCCTAGGCAGCTTATTCCAATGCTTCACCATTCGCCTAGTAAGAAAGTTTTTCCTAATATCCAGCCTCAACCTCCCCAGCTGTAACTTAAAACAATTGCTCCTCGTTCTGTCCTCTGTTACTACTGAGAACAGTCGAGCTCCATCCTCCTTCGAGCAACCCTTCAGGTAGTTGAAGGTTGCTATCAAATCCTCCCTCAGTCTTCTCTTCTGCAGGCTAAATAAGCCTAGTTCCTTCAGTCTTTCTTCATAGGGCTTGTGCTCCAGCCCTTCGATCATTTTTGTTGCATTCCGCTGGACTCTCTCTAATTTGTCCATGTCCTTTTTGTAGTGGGGAGCCCAAAACTGGACACAGTATTCCAGATGTGGCCTCACCAGTGCAGAATAAAGGGGAACGATCACATCCCTCAATCTGCTGGCAACACTTCTCCTGATGCAACCCAGTATGCCATTGGCCTTTTTGGCAGCAAGTGCACACTGCTGACTTATATCAAGCTTCCCATCCACCATGACTCGCAGATCCTTTTCTCCAGTGCTGCTACTTAGCTGATCACTCCCCAGCCTGTAGCAGTACATGGGGTTTTTCCATCCCAAGTGCAGGACTTTGCACTTGTCCTTGTTGAACCTCATGAGATTTCTATTGGCCCACTGCTCCAATTTGTCTAGGTCTCCCTGAATCCTATCCCTGTCCTCCAGGGTGTCTACCGTTCCCCCCAGCTTGGTGTCATCCGCAAACTTACTAAGTGTGCAATCTCTCCCATCATCCAGATCTTTAATGAAAATGTTGAACAGAACTGGCCCCAGGACTGACCCCTGGGGCACACCACTCGTTATTGGCTGCCAACTAGACATGGAGCCATTGATTCCTACATGCTGAAACCGTTGATCTAGCCAGTTCTCTATCCACCTTACAGTCCATGCATCCAACCCATACTTCCTTAATTTGCCAATGAGAATGCTGTGGGAAACTATCAAAAGCCTTGCTAAAGTCAAGGTATATCACATCAACAGCTCTTCCTGCATCCACACATCCAGTCATCTCATCATAGAAGGCAATGAGATTGGTCAGGCATGATTTACCTTTGGTGAATCCATGCTGACTGTTCCTGATCACTCTATTTTCCTCCAAGTGTTTCAGGATGGATTCTTTGAGAACCTGCTCCATGATTTTTCCAGGGATTGAGGTGAGGCTGACAGGTCTGTAATTCCCTGGATCCTCCTTTTTCCCTTTCTTGAAGATCAGCACTATATTTGCTTTTCTCCAGTCGTCTGGCACCTCCCCCGTTCACCATGAGTTTTCAAGGATAATGGCCAACAGTACTGCTATCTCATCAGCCAGCTCCCTCAGCACCCTCGGATGCAGTTCATTCGGCCCCATGGACTTGTGCACATCTAGCTTCTTTAAGTAGTCCCTAACCTGACCTTCTGTCACCAAGGGCCTCTCTTCTTCTCTCCAATCTACTGCACCTCGTGTAGTGGGCTGGGAGCTGACCCTGCCTGTGAAAACTGAAGTAAAAAAAGCATTGAGCACTTCAGCTTTTTCCTCATCCTCTGTCACAAGGATACCTGCCCCATTCAGTAAGGAACCTACACCATCCCTGATCCTCTTCTTGTTATTGATATACTTGTAGAACCCCTTCCTGTTATCCTTGTTAGCCACAACTCCATTTGTCCTTTGGCCTTTTTGATTTTATCGCTGCAGTCCCGAGCAATGTCTTTATATGCCTGCTTAGTCATCTGTCCTAGCTTCCACTTCCTGTAAGTGTCCTTTTTATGCTTCAGCTCAGTGCAGAGCTCTCTGTTAAGCCACTCTGGGCACCTTCCACATTTGCTGTACTTTCTCTTTATCGGAATTGTATCTTCCTGTGCCCTTAGCAGGGTTTCTTTAAAATGCAGCCAACTCTCTTGGACACTTTCCCCCTTCGGATCAGCCTCCCAAGGGATCCTGCCCATCAGTTCCATGAGGGAGCCAAAATCTGCTTTTCTGAAGTCCAGGGTCTGCATTTTGCTTTCCTTCTTTCCTTTAATCAGCATCTTGAACTCAGTCATCTCATGGTCACTGCTACCCAGGTTGCCATTCACTTCTACTTCCCTGATCAATTCTTCTGTTTGTGAGCAGCAGGTCAAGAGGTGCAAGGCCCCTAGTTGGTTCCTCCAGCATTTGTACCAGGAAGCTGTCCTCAACACTCTCCAAAAACTCCCTGGATTGCTTGTGCACTGCTGTATTGGCCTCCCAGCAGATGTCAGGGTAATTGAAGTCCCCCATGAGAACCAGGGCCTGTGCTCTAGAAACTTCTGTCAGTTGTCCATAGAATGCCTCATCCACCTCCTCCTTCTGATCTGGTGGGCTATAGCAGACACCCACCATGACATCCCCCTTGTTGCTCTCCCCTCTAAACTTAACCCACAGACTTTCAGCTGGCTTGTTTCCACTTTCATAATGAAGCTCTGAGCAGTCATAGAGCTCTTTTACATATAGTGGTACTCCTCCCCCTCTTCTTCCCTGCCTGTCCTTCCTGAACAGTTTATACCCATCCATTGCAGAGCTCCAGTCATGCAAACTATCCCACCATGTCTCTGTTATCCCAATAATATCATAGTTCTTTGTCTGCGCCAGTACTACCAATTCTTCCTGATTGTTTCCCAGGCTCCTCGCATTCGTGTATAGGCACCTAAGATACCAGGCTGATTGCCCTACTTTCCCATTATCCTGTTTTCTTTGTGCAAATTATAGATTATATTCGTTCTTTAGCACTAAGCCATTAGGGAGGCATTACAGTCTAGTGGGTCTGGCATGGGACTGGAATCCTGTGTTTTACTACTAACTCTGACTTCGCTACTGAACTGCTATGCAAGCTGGAGTAAGTCACTTCATATCTCTGTCTTTCTCTTTCCCTTTCTTGCTTGTTCATTTCAAGTTCTTTGGGCTAGAGACTGTCTCACATGTATTTGTACAGTTTCTAGTACAAAAAAGCTCTTTCTCAAGGCCTCTAGGTATCCTCTAATTCAAATAATCAAAAGTTATCATTTATTATTAATTGCATCTCTTGCCACACCCAGAAGGAAATAACTTCACTTTTATATTTCTGCTCAAGCTCCTCTGCTATCCCTTCTTCTGACCCTGTTGAAGGATCCTTCTAATATCTGTTAGGTCCATTTACTTCCCTTTGTATATGCTCCTTTTTATCATGGCTTCACTGCCTTCCAGATCAGAACAGCAGTTGCTGCAGTGCACATAAGTTTCCTCCCAGTTTTTTTCTCTTCTCTCCCCTTTTCTATGGGTGTGGTCCTCCATTTGTTATTTATCATCCTTTAAATCCATCATTTAAGAGACAGCATACTCCCTTCTCTCCTTCCCATCCTCACCATGTGGCCAGGCAGTTCCACTAGCCATTATGCTGGGGGGAGGCAGGAGGGTTAAGGTTCTGCCTATTCCCGACCCCTCCCTTCCATCCCACTTCTAGGGTCTTGTGCACTTCTGAGGAGCATTGCAATAGCAGCTCAGTATCCCAGTTCTGCTCAGACTTTACATAGGCCATGGGAGGGAGGTGGGGACTCCTGACTCCTCTCTGCACACAGCATGTTAAGCTCAGACAGGATCTAGCCCCAACTTATTTACTTACAGTCACAAAACAAGTTGGTAGCAAGTCCAGAAACAGAAATTGGAGTCAATTTGACTTATTACATTGGTGTAAAATGGAATCAAAATGGGAGTTTGACTACAGGGATTGTAACTCCTAATACCCAGCTCCAGGCTTTTGCTTTATTTCTTGAAGAGTATTCTACACCTTTGGTAGATACTATTCTGCCTTTGTCATCTTCTGCTTCATTCACTTCCATAGTACATTGATGGGGAGAGAAATATTAGTAGATATAGTAGCATTTCCACTCTGGCAAATCCAAGTAAAGTACCATTCACAAGCTCCCTATCTTAAAAGTTCAAATCATACACAGGGTCCTAGTCTATCAGGACCCCAAATGTACACTTGAATAAGCAGTGTTGATTGAAAAATAATACTCAGGGAATAAACACAAATTCATTCTCTCTCCAATCACATAGACACCCCTCAAAGTGTCAAGAAAATAATCATAAAATAGATGACCACTAGACTCATTTAACCCAGGAAAGTGCTTCCTCTCACTCTTCTACCAGTATCTGCAGTATTCTACCTTTAGCGTTTCAGATTACTCTATTCCTCAAAACAGAATAATAAAAAGAAATTGTAACCAGAGTGCTTTCCAGACTAGTGAAAATGGCCTTGAATTAAAAGGGGATTTTAGATGTATTTTTAATCAGTAAGCGCTGAAATTTTCAACAGGAAAAAGGAGTTGGAATTATTTCCAGGAAGATCAAATTTTTCTTGCCATTGCCAACATTATCAAAAAACATTATTTAATGTTTTGTAGTTTATAGATTACCAATGACATGTGGGTGTGACCAAAATCATATACCTTCTTCATCCCTATGTTCAAGAAAGATGAATGCAGTCTGGAACAGGTGCAGGGGGAATGGAGAGCCTATTTTATGAGAGAAGGCTAAAAGAGCTTGACTTGGTTAGCATAGCAAAATGAAGGCTGAGAGGAGATAATAATTACAGTGGATAAATATATCTGGGGGTAAGCACCAAGGAGGGAGAAGAGCTATTTAAGCTAAAGAATAGTGTTGGCCCAAGACTGAATGAATATATGCTGACCATAAACAAATCTATGCAGGACATTCAAAGAAGGTTTCTAAGTATGAGAGGAGAGAGGTGCTGAAACAGCCTCCCAGCAGCAATAGTGGGGGGAAACAACAAAAACTAGTTTTAAGTTACAGTTTGATAAATTTATGGACAAGCTTATGTGACTGCAAAAAAGCAAGGAGTACTGTGGCACTTAAAAACTAACAGATTTGTTTATCGCATGAGCTTTCGTGGGAGAAAATCCTACTTTGTCAGACACTTTGAAAATCTTCAGTGTCTGACGAAGTGGGATTTTCTCCTGCGATAAATAAATCTATTAGTCTTTAAGTGCCACGGTACTCCTTGCTTCTTTTTTTTTTTTTTTCCTGAACTAGACTAACATTGCTGCCCCTTTGGAACTTATGGGACTGGATCACCTGTGATATTGGAAGAGCACAGACATTGCATATACAAGCAAAAAACAAAACAAAACAAAAACCCAAAATCCATGGCTGGCTTGTGTGCCAGTCAACTCAGGCCCATGGGGGGCTCAGGCTTCCGGGCTTGTTTCATTGCTATGGAGAGTGGAGACTTCCAGGTTTGGGCAGGAGCTGGAGCTCTGGGACTCTCTGATCTCATGCTGTCATGGAGCTGAAAAGCAGTGTCTGAAAGGTGATGTTTAGCATTCATCAAGTGATTCTGCAATTTGTGTTTGCAGACTAGTGGAGATTTTATAATGTCTGGTTGGTTAGCACTTCTTTGAGAGGACAACTTGGATTTCTGTTGAGAAGTGCACTTTAAGAAAGGACTCATTTAGGCAGCATTGACTTTCACTGGAATTTGCCAGAATAAGAATAAAATAAAAACTGAATTAGGAACTCAGAATTTGATTCATTGTGGGCAACACTAATACAGTGGATGTATCTGGAGAAAGAGATCTAAGCAGTGTGTTAACATCTAGCAGAAGTGCTCTTGACACAACAAAAGGGAAGGGAATAAAGGATAGCCTTGGCATAACTGTCAACAAATGGGGGGGACACTGAAATGTACTAGTTTTTTCTAAACATGGTAACCAGCAAAAAATGATGGCCAGCATAGATATAAACAAACAACAGATTTTATAGTATGAAATATTCGAACCATGAAATCTCACTCCAGTCTTTCACATGGCTTTGTCAGCAGTGAAAAAATAAGAGAGGACTCACTTCCGATTGCTGTTATGGACAAATTTATGATTTCAAAGAGACATTAGCACAATTGGAACTAATGTCTCCCATACATTATAAAGACAGTTTGGATAAGATATTCTCTGATCTTTCTTTTTTCAGCTGTTGTAGAGGAAAAAAATATAAAATCTTTATTTACTGGGGAGCAGTGCCTGGCAGCTGAATGGGATGGATGCGTTTTGCTGCATTTATTCTTTTTTATGTTTTGGGTTTTATTTGCATTGTGTTTGCCAATCATGAGTCAGAACACAGGACTTAAATTGGTCAGGAGAGGGAGTATTGGCATTGAATTTTTTTTTTTTTTTTGAAGTCACTGTGTTGACCATCTGGGGCCTTGCTTTGAATACTAGATTGGAAAAGTTAACTAAAAGCCAGAACAAACTAAAGTCAGCTGTGGACTTAATTTAATATGAGATGTGTTTGGATCTCCATAGCTAGAGCCCCCTGTCTTCCATAGATGCAAACAATACTGAAATGAAAAAGAACCAATAAAATGAAAAACTTACCCTGCAATACTAGCTCCTAATCCTTAGGGTGGCCCAGCTCCCTCCTGTAGTTGCTGTGACAGGGGGCTATGGGATCAAAGTGCATTTTAGGTTTGTCCTGACTACCCCTCCATTATGGTGGGGTAAGGAGGATGGGGAGGATGTAGTCAGGCCAAATTTGAGTGAGTGTGTAACAAGGTGCTGAGTGGTGAACCCCAGGCCAGTTCTAGTTACTCTAGCCTGCCTACCTGAGGGGCTGCAGAATTAATTGGCTGGAATAAGGACTGAGTGCATAAAATCCAGGAGCTCTTCTCCTGCATAGGCTGAGCAGTTCCCAGATCTTCATTAGGAAAGGGGTGATAGCTGCCCAGATAACCCAGAAGAGTTTATAAGGTGGCTCAGTAGGCTAGCAAGAGAGGAAAGAGAGTTCTGAGGTTTGGCTGCTTCCTATGGCCAAGCCCCTATAGCTGCTGGCTATAGGGAAATTAGATGGTAACAGGTTCTGGGTATATGCCTTATAAATAAAACACGGGTGACTGTAGCCTAAATGGTCTATGTCCTTTGTGAATCAGATGGGAGCTGAAGTAGAAGGGTAATGTTGAGCACCCCCTTACCGAATGGAATTGCAACCTAGCATGTATGGTCCCACCACTATGCACCGAGCTCTTCAAAAAAAGCAAAGATTGTGGCACTTAAAGGCTAACAGATTTATTTATCACATGAGCTTTTCTGGGAGAAAATCCAACTTTGTTAGATGCTTTGAAGAGGGGGAACTTACAGAATGGGATGAAAATAAGTGCAGGGGAGTATAAGACATGGAATCAGGGCATACTGCAACACCAAATCAGAGCATTTGTAAGGATTCAGACTCTAGGAAACAACACATAGAGGGAGAGCGAAGTCAAATTACCTGTTATAATGTGTAAAGAACAAACAGGACAGTCCCTATGCAGAAGAATAAATGGGCACAAAACTGACATCAGAAATCACAACACAAAACAAAACAGTTGCTGTGCACTTCCATTTTCCTAATCACTCCATTAATGATTTGTTAACAATGGTCCTCAAGAAAATCAACGAGACATCAAGACTTCAAAGAGAAACAGCCAAAATCCAACTAATATGCAAATTAGATTGTGTGAAAGCAGGACTGAATTGTGACTATGGATTCTTTTCACATTATAACAGGTCATTTGACTTCACCCTCCCTCTGTGCGCTGTTCCCTAGAGTCTGAATCATTACAAATGCGCTGATTTGCTGTTGCAGTATGACCTGATCCCATGTCTTACACTCCCCTGCATTTATGCTCATCCCGTTCTGTAAGTTCCCCCTCTTCAAAGCGTCTGATGAAGTGGGATTTTTTCGCACGAAAGCTCATGTGATAAATAAATCTGTTAGTCTTTAAGTACCACAAGATTCCTTGCTTTTTTTTGCTTTACTAGACTAACATGGCTGCCCCTTTGGAACTGAGCTCTTCAAAGAGTCTATGCCAATGGGGTGTGCTTGTTTTCTGTTTCCATGGCAACAACATAAGATTCTTCTAAAGCTTTTTGAGACAAGTAATCTGGATCTGTCCTGCTTGGCAAGGCCTGTAGGGCAGTGGTTCCCAACCAGTGTGCCAGGGCACACTGGTGTGCTGTGGGAACACCCAAAGTGTGTCATGAGCATTGCCAAGAGCCGGAGTTCAAGTTCCCTCCCAGCTCAGCCCAGCCACCTGGGAAAAGGCAGGGGTTAAAGTAAGGGGGAAGGAACTGGAACACATTTCTGGGTTCCCTATTTTTAGGCAGGCAGCGTTCCAGCCCCCCTAAAATAGAGGAAGGCACTGGAACATGGAGTTGCAGGGGTTCCCCTCAAAATAGCAGGAGCAGCCAAAATGCACTGTTCAGGTGGCTCCACCTTAAACTTGGCTCCACCTTAAGCCCAGCCAGCAGAGAGCTGGGGGAGACTGGGAGTGTGTGAATCTCCCTCTGCAGGGCAGAGCAGCTCCTGTCAGCCTGCCTGCAAACAGCCCAGGTAAGGGCTTTGGGGGGGACGCTGCTGGGGGTTGTGTGGGGCGGGGGTGTGTGTGTAGCAGAGGGTGTGTGGCTGGGGTTGTGGGGTGGCTGGTTGATTGGGGGTGTGTGTAGGTGGGGGTTGTAGGGTGGCTGTGGGGAGGGTGTATAGAGGGTCCATCACAGGCAGAAGGGGGCTGGGAGAGGGGAGGATGGGACCCACTGGGGGTGGGAGGGAGGATTTGCAGGCAGGGAGCCACTGTGGAGAAGGGGAAAGTGGGAGCTGTGCCATGATGCCCTGCCCTACCTTCCCACTCCCCGGGTTCCCCCCTGCCCCCCCGCAAAGCCACTCTTGTTCTCCCTTCCTCTCTCCTCTCTTGCCACCCTTGTGCTGTTCCCCACATGGCTGTCCTTGTTTTCTTTTGACACCCCTGCCCTGCTCTGCTCTCCAGACTCACTCCTGGCACTGCGCATGACTCCTGACCTCCCCTGTTTTGCCACCCCTGCTCTGTCCCTTACTACCCCACATAGTAACATTTCCAAAACACTGTGCCATGGTTCATGAATATTCATAAGTAATTTAAATTGATTAGAATACTAATAAGTTTTTAATGGTGGTGTGCCTCGAAAAATTTGAAAGTATCAAGATGTGCCATGGCAGGGAAAAGGTTGGGAACCACTGCTGTAGGGTGACCAGATCACAATAGTAATGGGACCGTCCCTATGCTAGGGACTTTGTTTTAAATATGCAGCTATATCTCCCATTCTCTGAAAAAATGTGTCCTGACTTTTCACACTTGCTGTCTGGTGTCATCCTTGCCAGGAGGTGTGCTACCATCTGGAGCAACAATTTACCTAGTCTTAGCAGTAGCAGCATAAGACAAACACATAGGTACAACTCAGGTGATTTTAAGCGTACTCTGATAATCATTTAATTATAACAGACCAAAAAAATTATTTTAAAGGCTTTTCCCAAATGCTAGTGGCTCCTCTATACACCCTTTGTGGCTTCCCAAAGGAGCCATAGTTCACAATTTGAGAATTACTGATCAGAGTTTCTCTGATCTTCACTACAAGCAACGAGCACTGACAGCTAGATGAGGGAGTATGACACTCTTTAGGGAGAACTACATTTTTTTCTTTTGAGATTTTGAGCTGACCACATGTAATTAATGAAGATCTCTGCTGCCACATTAGAAAGCATAAAAGCCAAACAATGTCACCTTTCCATCACTGCTAAATTATGTTGAGTGGGATGGGATTTTCCACAGCACCTCAGGGAGATAGGTACCTCCAGTGAATCCAAATTAGCAAAGAGATTGTGTGAGGATACTGAGGTTTGTCTTTTTTAAAAGGCCGATTTTGAAGCTAATGTCTGTGCTGACTACTCCCTACATCCTTCTTAATGAAGCCTTTAGCTCCTGTTTAGCAGCACCAAACTTCTATAGACATTTTGGAAAATCCACCCGATATTCTATAGAGAAGCCTAACTTGCAAATAAATACTTGTGTAGAAGGGGTTGGTCCTTGGATAAAGGATAAATAAATACATACTAGTAACCTATTGCAGAGTCTTCAGTTGGTAATAATACTACTAAATATGCTACACTTATTACACCATTTATCTCTTCTCAACACTTTTTAACACTTGGAATAAATAGGAGCTGAATGCCCATCATCCAGGCTGGAGGGGTCAGTCAGCACAGATGCTAGTTTAAATTAAACTGTTAAAACAAAATCTCCACTCCATTAATTCTTTATTCTAGTTCTGGATGTGCTGGCCACTTCCAAGAATCCTGCACTGTGCAAATCAGCAAAGGGATTCTGTGGGAATACTGAAATTTATATTTTCTTAAAAGGTTGATTTTTAAACTAATCTCTGTGCTTGACTGCCATTCTGCACCTCCCTCCCCCCTAATCCTGGATAATGAGGCCTTTACCTTCTATTTCTGAGTTTCTCAGTGTTCACTTCTCTTTCAGGTCCCGGGAACAGAAGGAAGTGAAAGGGAAGGGGTAGAAAACTAGAAACTAGGCAAAGTCAAACTAAAAATTAAATTCCATATCTAAACAGAGAACGTAATTAACTATTGAAATGACTTAGCAAAGGGTCTGGTGGATTCCTTAGCACATGATGTGTTTAAATTAATATTGCATATCTTTCTAAAAGATATGGATATAGCTCAAGCAGAATTTATGAGCTTGTTGCAGAAATGGTGTTAGATTCTTTGGCTTGAGTTATGCTGAGGGTTAGGCTAGATAATAATAATGGTCCTGTATGGCTATAAATTCTATGAATCTATAAAAGTATATTATCAAGCTATACCAAGATATACAGTAGAAGGAAAAAGACTGGGGTGAAAGAAGAGAAATGGGATAAAGGAAAAACAAAAACAAGAACTGACTAAAGCTGAGGAATTTTATCTTAGAGAAAGTTTGGTGAATGAATGTACAGGAAAGTACAAAGACATATTTGACTATCAGGTGGATGTCAGAGACATTAATATGAAAGAGGCATTGACTCTTGCAATATGTGGAGCCTTAGCCAGAGGCCAGTGAAGACAATGGAAAGATACACATTGACTTGACTGGTATTTGTGTCAGGCCCTTGGTGTTTCTTTTAAAATCCCAAGAGCTTGGAGTCATGTGATTTTAGGTAAGCATCTCAGCTTTCATATTGAAGCTTCTCACCTTAAATATTCTAAAGAAAAGCTCAGGATAAGTGTTATCACATAAATTGTTTGTTCTGAAATGCCTTCTAAGGTGCAAAAAATTATATCTGTTATTTCAAAGATTTCTGATTTTAAAAAAATGAGGCTTCTCTTAGCCTTTTCCTCATGGCTGCCCTCAATTTTTATTTATGCAGTTACACTCTTGACTCATCTTCTGAACGGCAGGTAACATATTCTCTCCATCAGGCTAAGGGAACAAACACGGAGTAGATTATTGCTGACCAAAGGGCAGATTTTGAGAAGTGCTCAGTGTTATGGACTGGGATGTATGTTGTCTCCCCTGGTAGCCAAGTCTAGTGAGCAAACAGGCATTCAGACTGGGAAATCCAGGCCAGTGATCAGTGACCAAATGCCAGAGCCAAGACTGGAAACTGATGCTGGAAGCAAGGTCAGGACAGGGATTCAGCAAGCATCAAGAGCAACAGGCAAACATCTTATCTAGACAAGTACCTGAGCTGCCTTCTGGTTTAACATGGTCAGACCACTCAGTGGAGCCCAGGTAATCTTCTATTTAAGGTTCCTGTGGGTGGTGCCTTTGCCAAGGTCATAATCCTATTAGCTTCTCAGCCTATTAGCTTTCAGCAGCACTGGGTGGAAGCTAGGATGCAGCAGCTGTTTGAGGACCCCTGGGTTCAAGAGTGGGACTAGGGCCATTATACTTTCTTCTTCTTCTCTAGATAGCTAACTGAAGTAGTTATGTTTTCACTAGGGGCTGCTGGTTAGTCACTTAATTGCTGCAGTACCTAGGAGCCCAGTCATGGACCAGCACCCCACTTTATGAGGCTCTATACAAACACAGAACAAAAAGACAGGAGCTTGGAGCAACTCTGTTAAAAATCTCATCATAAAAATATATGAACTAGAGAGACTTCACTGTAATGCAATTCTAAGGCTCACCTTTCACCACTGTGGTACCATGTATGGCCTGGTAAAAGCCATACAGAAGAATTCCTCCAGTATCCGGAAGTGTACAGGGCTGCCCTCACACAAACTCCTTTGCAAACCCCAGCATACGGCTTAGGGCTGGCTAGGGTGCATTCATAACACATACTGCAATAGGCAATTTGGGCAACACTATCACCTATAGGGAACCTGGGAGAGGCTAGCCATATCTTAGAGCTGCCCTCTAATCTGCCTATATCATATTAAAGTTTCCCAAACTGTGGGTTGTGCCCCCCCAAGCCTATGGGGGAGTACAGGGTGGGTAGGGGGCACCAACCATGCCTTCTCTGCCTCTAACTCTGCTCTGGCCATGGGTTTGCTTTTGGCCCTGCGTGGCTGCTGCCCCAGTCTCAGCCCCTGGCTGTGGAGGGAGCGGACACAGACAGTGGTAAGAGGGGCCTGAACTAGGAAGTAGGGGCTGTTTAGGCTCCTGAACAGCCCAGAATTGTGAGGGCACAAGTTGGTTTAAAGCCACTTGTGCTCGTGGACTAGGCTATGATACAAAGCTGCCTTGAGCGAGAGCCAGCATGTAGTTTTGGTGCCCTAGAAACAGGCAGGTGGCTGGTGCACTTAGCTTACCCTTTTCCTCTGGCTGGTCAGGGCATTCCCCATCATGTCTGGGGGTGGAGCTTCACACATGGGTTGCTACCTGGCTGGTTTTTAATTGGTGCGGCTGCCTTTTGTACCTCTTTGTTGGTTAAAAGATTTAATGAGACTTTCCCCCACCCAGGACAAAGTAGAACACGCTACCATTTGCTGGACGGCAGCGAAGTGTAGAAAAAAATACGACAGTGGATAAAGTAACATAAAATACACAGATTTACTAAAGTGTGCTATTTTGTTCCAAATAGGTCTCTGAAACATTGTATAGTTGGCACTTGGCACTAGGTACTTTTCATTGGCGGGGAACAATAGTTAGTGGTCATTTCTTCTGCATCTTGGAGGTGGCAACCCTGGTTCACCCCCTTGTGTGGGAGGGACAGTTGTGGCCAAGTGGCAGCTAGTGTCCCCACTTGCACTGCCACTCCTGATCAGGGAAGCAAGCTCTGGGGAGTAAAGGCCCATCTTAGGCCATATGCCAACCCCCAACTTAAAAAAATCATGAGACTGACCTTCAGCCATGTGGCTTTTTAAAAATCACATGTTGAGAGGTGGGGAGCGACTGTTCTGGTTTGATTGCATATAGATGCACATGGCATTTCAGGGATTTAAAATGTCCAAAAATAACTCCTACATTTTTGGGTTCCTCTTCCTCCTTTTTTGCTTTGGACTTAAGGAAAAGCCCTCTCCCAGCACCTTCCCCTGTCCCGCTGCTCCTGAGCCAGGGACTTTCAGCTGCCATTTCTCCAAGCTTTGCCCTCTATTCTTCCTTTACCACACAGATAGTACCTTCTGCTAGCTCTCACCCACCAGCACACTGCCCCAATCCTGTTCTCCCCTTCCACAGGACACTACCTCTGCTGCCTAGTCCAGGGGTCTGCAACCTGTGGCTCCGGGGCCGCATGTGGCTCTTTGGCTGGTTCTTTGAGGCTTCTGGCTCCAGGGCTTCGCCACTACCACCAGGAGACCTTAGATGTGGTCCGCTCCTGGCTCTCCCACCCACACCAATGGAAGATCCTGCAGGCAGCCAACTCCTGGCTCCAGGCCCACACTGCCACCAAGGGATGCTGTGGGGAGCCTGCACCAGGCTTCAAGCTCCTCCCCAACCACAGGGGGACCCTGGAAGGGGCCTGCTCCAAGCTACTGTCCCTGCCCAACTCTTCCCATAGGACACCCTCTCTGCCCTCTCTCCTGCCCTACTTTATAAACCCAGCAGCTGTGGTTCTGTGTTAAAGCATCCAACACAAAAGAGAGCTGAGACAAAACAACATTTAGGTTTTATTCTTCTCTCCACCCACACTGTCCTCTGTCTTTCCATCAAGCACTCCTTGAAAGAAGAGTTCTTTTTGTTTCTATAGTCATATCAGAGCACCTGCTATTGGGAATTGTTGTAACAGCAGAAGTGGGACGGAGTGTAGATGCTAGAGAGGAAAGGGTCCCTTCTCTTCAACTCGCCTTGCCACCCCTTTACGCAGGCTGCTGGACTATGTGAGGGAGCATTGACAGCTGCTTCTATAGGCAGCTGCCCAAGGGCAAGGTCTCATGCTCATTCTCAGCTCTGCACAGGCCACTCCCAGGTGGGAAGAAGCCTCTGCAGAAGTCAGCAAGCCCAGCAGCAGCCTCTGCTGGCATCAACCATAACATCAGTTGAATGCTTGCATTAAGTCTTGTATTGGTTATTACTGGTAATTAGTGGGCTGGTCCTACCCCAGAGTGGAGTGGCAGAAGGTGGCTGGCAGAAGAATGGTTCTTTTCCAGAGAGTGAGAGTGGAGGCAAGGCAGAGCAGGAGTGTCTCACCACAAAGCACCAGCCAGTTATCTGAGCCTGGCCCTGGAGCAGGGATCAGACTCCAACTCACTCTATGGTCAGCTTCACCCTAGGACACCTGCGCCATTGTAGAAAAGCTTGTTATGTTCTGTCCTGGTCTCACACAGTTTCTCTATCATTGATCCATTCATATACAATGAAGATAGAACCTGCAATTATTTTCTCCTCAGGCAGTCCTTCCAACAGTGGGTTGGGTCTTCTCTGGAATATCTCTGGTGCTGGACTTACAATGCCCATCAGTAAGTGCAGTCAGTTGTAGCAATCAAATGATGTAAAATTGTCAGCCTGCTGGACTTTTTATTCATGCTTATGTGTCAAAACCCCATTCCTCACATCACAGACTAAAGACTCTGGCTTTGGAAAGTTCTGATACCTGATATCATCAAACTGTGAGTAGTTGATAGTGGCATCTTTTCAGTGCCTAGTTCAGTGTCTTTGGGTTCACAGATAAGCATACTTTGCCTGATGGCATCTTTACTACACCCATGTTGCTTTCCCAGGCTGCATACTGGCCTCTTCAAGTGCTAGGAGACCCTTGCTATGCAGACTTTTGAGGTCCTTGCATAGTGGATTATATAGTGACATTGGAACTTTCCTTCATGGTAAGTTCAGAGTTTCCCAGTACACAGCCACTTCTTGGTTGCAGCTTTCCATTAAGACACCAATCACCTTTGACTATGTCCCGAAATGCTTTTAAAATTGTCTCCAGTGTCCATGTGACTCCCCTTTTTGCACTTCAGCTATAAAATTCTGATACTGCCACAATCAAATCAATGACCTGTGTGGCTATATTCTGCACAAGGGGTCTGTGCAGGGGCGTCGCTGGCACTGGGCTTATGGGGCTCAAGCCTCGAGTCCCAGTGCCCAAGTCCTGGGTCCGCCGCTGGGCTGCCCAGGGTGGTGGCTGCAGTTGCAGCGCATGAGCCCTGAGTCTCAGTGTGCTGAACCTCGGGTCTTTTCCAGGGCCAGCGGTGCTCCTGGGTCTGCAGTGCTTATCATTCATCACTACAAATTTCAGTTGGTACCATCTGTTATTTTTTTGTGTTATTTATTATGTAGTCACACTTTCCAATGGCCTACATTAGGCTCTCATTACACATTATTAGGTTGTGCCTGTTCTTTGTAATGGGTGTGTTCAAGTTCAGTTCACCCAAGGAATCACATTCACAGGGGGCCCTCACTATCCAGCTGCAATTGCACTGGTATTCCCCTGGTACCAGTGTTGCATGAAGGGAAGTATGTATTGTGTGTTGTTGTTTTGCTGTCTCAACAGCCTGAACCAGATATGCTCTCAAAATCATGGAGAGGGTCATGATGTGCTCACTATTGTGCCATCCCCCTCTTGTAAAAGTCTGATTCCTTCTGAGAGCTTTCTTATAAACACTGCCAAAATAGTTCAATTTATCGGATTCCTTGCAATGTCAGTCCTTGTATTTTTCCCACTCTATCTCCCACAGCAAATGCATCTCAACAGAGGTATGGAATTCTGTTCACCTGCTGTCTTTTGCTGTCATCTTCAGCATGTACTTCTGGGGGTGTTGTGCCTCCTAGGCCTTTCATCCTTTCTTTTGAGGCTCTGCTACACATCACATGTTTCAGTATTTGTCTAATGTGAGATCAACAGCTGTTGCCACAGCTGGAGTTCCCAAGTGTCACAGACTACCCATCTGTAATCAGAGAGTCTGCCAAGTACACAATTCTGGAGGTAACAGACAGCATGATGTAACATTGGGATGTTACCCTAACTTCATTGCTAAGGAAATTGAAGTATTAAGCATGCATAATTATTTGATGTGAAGCTTAAAGGGCACAATTAACTAACTGTTTAGGGAGAAACTGGATTCCTTTGTATCACCAAGCAGTACTTTATATACCAATTTATATAGTTTTATGCAAATTAAAAATAATTCATCACATGACATTGTCAGATATTGAACAGAAATGTGACCTTGCGATCACTGGGCCTGCACCTTTCCTCAGTTACTCATTAGTAAGCCAGGAGACTTAACTGAAGTTATAAATACAGATGGAATTTAGCCGATTAATTTTAATGTTTGTAGTTGTGTTGAACAATACAGTCACAGACAATATTTTAAAAATAAGCTTTGGTTGTATTAATCCAATACTTTTTATAAACTACAGAAACCTTGTGAAAAATCATAGGGCCTGACTATGCTCTGATTTACATCAGCACAACTTCACTGACTTCTGTAAAGGTAAAATAAGATATGTTCTGCATACGAGTGTAAGAAAGGGAGCATAAGACCCCATGGTCATTAATTGTCTCTAATTTCACACCCAGGAGGCTGGAGCATTCTTGTTCATTGGAAGTCTCAGTTTCAGTCAGAGCCAGAACTTAGGGTGGGAACCAGGAAGGGGTGTATGTATTGCAGAGCTGAGCATCACAGCACATATTGTTCACAGGAACAACAGTGTGATCCATAAAGCCAAGCTAGGCACCTAGGCTCCTTACCCAAATACTTAGGGAAAAATAGGCATGTTACAATGGGATCCACAGAAACCAAAACATTAGCCAAGGAGCTGCCTTTGCTAACCAATGGAAGATGTTGATGACAGGGGTGTGTCCTACCCCTCTTAGGACAGGTCAACACCACGGTAGGATTTCGGAGATAGTCGAAGGGAAAAACACAAAGTACTTAAAATACCTTGTCTATCTCTGTCTGACTGCCTAATGCCTACTTACTGCAGTGTCTTCAGTGCACTGGGTTGAAGGGAAATGCCTTCCCATTGGCTCCAGCACTACTCTACTTACAACGTGGTCTTCAATGATTGACTTCCTTGTCAACTGAGCAGATCTTCACAGACCTGATCAGTTGATTGGGCAAATCAATCTGGCTGCGGCAAATTTACCACTGTCAGTGAAGATGAGGGCTTAGAGATACAGGCCTGAGTCTGGGCAGCAGGGAGGGTGTCTATCTGTGCCTAGCAACCCACAAATAGGAACCTGTTTTCTGAAATCAGGCATCTTAGGTGTTTCTTGTGGGAATGAGTTAGATGCCTCAGTCATACCACACAAAACAGCAGAGGCAAAGGTACCACCTACCTGTAGTCCAGTGGTTTGCACACTCACTAGGGCTGGTAGAGATCTAGGTTCAATTCCCCCAGTTCTGTCACAGAAGAGCTGAGGAATAGAATCTTGAATAGAGGATCATTTGCTTCTTAGGTGAGTGCTGTAGCTACTGAGCTGTGGCTGTGCTGATGACACTGTTTTGTGATTAAGCACTACGGCTAAATAATAAAAATGAGTGGAGCAGGTGGACTGAACCCAGAGTCTCCCACCTCTCAGATTGGTGCCCTAACCACTGGACTACAGAGTATATGTAGTGCGCTAGCTCTCTTTCCCAGTGACTAGTTCCTCTGTAGATAAATACATAAACAATCATTGTACGAGAGAGAGTGAGAATAGGACTCCATTCCAGAGGTTAGGGCATCAGGATGAGAGACCCAGATCCTGTCCCCCTGCTCCAGCCACTTTCATTATTTAGTCACAGTGCACCAGCCTCAATAGTGGACAATGAGGGGGAGCCAGCCCCACATCAGTATATCTGTAGCTCTGTGGTTATAGCTATGTCCGGGGTGTTGGAAGACCCCTCCTGTTCAAAGACTTTCTTCCCCTCTGGCAGAGGTGGGCCAGTTAAACCGGTATCTCCCACTAGCCAGAAGGAGAAAAGTTATAAGGTGGAGACTTGAATGGGACTCGATCATGCTATTATCAAAGAATTCTACAAATGTTTGAAGAGTCATTTAGAATCAGTTTAGAAATCTGCCAGACATGACTAAGAAGAGAATGTTTAAAAGATTAATCAAAATGTAAAGATAAACCATATAAAATGAGAAGAGTGTTCCTATTTTCTCATACTGGTACTGACTTCACTGTCTTGTGTAGCATCTATATCACACTTCAGTGCAAGAAAGAGCATGTGCAGTAGTGGAAGGTGAAATGGTAGGTCCTGATTTTGTCGGTGACGCTTCTAGAGTTTACCTTGTGGGGTAGCATGTGGTTCGAAAAAGATCTGGCAATTGAAGGATGACACTGCTCTAATTCTTCCTCACATAATGCAGGGATTTTACAGCATCTTTGTCAGTGATATTTTGACCCCTTCATTTTGACCCTTTCTAAAAATCATGTATTTTTTGAAAAAGCACTGACAGTACCAAATCTATCCTCTCCTCCAAAGTGATAACTGCAACAGTATTAAAATCCCAGATTTTCATCACCCTGGCTTAGAAGAGAGAACAACCACTGCCAATCTCATTTCATTACTAGATTAGACCAATGGAACCAAATGTGCTCCCATGTGGAGACTGGAAGGACAGCAAACAGTGCTCATACCAAACTCATATTTTGTGAACGTCAGTGCCACATTCATATAAGTACCCATTGTGTGAATAAACTGAGCACTTTTGGTGGTCAAACTGCACAGGAATTGCAATTTTAATATCCAAGTAGCTTTGTTTGGAAGAGGTTTGTTAGTTTTTGTTTGTTCTCTTCTTCCCATTCCCTCTATTAAGAAAATGTAAATTTTTTTATAAATGTGGGATTTCTAGGAATAGTGAGATTTTGAGTCTGTCACATATACTTCTTATTCAGTGGTTTTGAATGGAGGCATGGGCCCTTTGAAAATTCGATCTGTGGCCTCCAGACTCCTACCATAGAGGTCTTAGGGCTTGTCTTTGCTGATGATGGCAAATTCAATGATCTTCCAGATCAGGTCTGTGAAGATCCACTCAGTCAATTGGGAAGTCAAGCCCTGAACACCACCTGGGGAACTGGAGTCGCCCTGAGTTGAAGGGAGAGCCCTCCCTTTGACTCAGCTCAGTAAACATGCCAGATATAACAAAGTTGAAGGAAGACATGCAAGTTGTTTTGAGTAACTTGCACATCTCCCTTGGACTGCCACTGAAAACAGTGGGCAGTATAGACTTGATCTGAGGTTGAAAACTGACTGAAGAGAATTCAACTATAAATGCTGCTTATGCTTGGCACAGCACCTGATGCAATGTGAATTATGGTGCTAAATTGTGGGCTTCTTTGATAACAACAACACTTCTGGGTTTTAACCCATAGGTGGGGATAATCACATACTTTAGATTGATTAGAAAAACAGATTGCCTCTTCTGGGATCTGTAGCTTTATTTTCATAGTTGTAACCTTTCTGCCAGGGCGAGATGGCAGAACAAGGGCTGGGTTCTATATTTAGGGATTTCCAAGTAATGTTACACCACCAACTGGCTCAAGCCCCCTCCCAGTCTTCTGGGAAATCATGTGCCATTCCCTGGGGCCCCCAAAGGTGTAAGGCTTCCCCACTCACAAGCACAAGCCTGCGTGTGGTATACAGAACTTTTAATAGTAAAAAAACAGTATGTAAAAACCCAATAACAGAAATCAGTACTGATCCGGAGAATCAGTGCAGAATAAGGTTCCCAACATAATCCCACACAGCATAACAGAAGATATAACTCCAGCAGCAAAGCCAGCACTGAGCTGGAGAATCAATGCAAAAAAGGATTCCCCAACAAACCCCAGAGTATGTAGGGGCTGTCTTTCATGCCAGCTGCCCGGTGGCTCTGCCCACTGGTCACTCGCACTCCACTCTCACCATCCGCCAACTCTGCCCACTGTTTGCTGCCTCCGCCCGCTAGTCACTCACACTCTGCTCTCACCATCCACTGGCTCTGCCCACTGTCTGCCAGCTCTGCCCACTGGTCACTTGCACTCCACTCTCACTGGCCACTGGCTCCACCCACTGGTCACTCACTCCATCTGCTGCTCCTCTTTAGTGATTCAGCTCAGAGAGAAGGTTTGCCTCTCTCAGTGATTTCAGCTCTTAAACCTCAAGTAGCTGCAAACAGCTTTTCCCATTAAAATAACAAGGCCTCATAAGAAGCCTACCCAGATCTACCATTTGACAATGGGACGAGCAGGTGAGGCAGTACCTCAGGGCATAACTCCAGAACTAGCTATGAAACCTCCCATCCCTGTCTTGACTTTTTCAGGCTGAAATAGGCAGTGGCCTCTCTTATAAGTTTTTTTTTTTTTGCTAAGGATAGCTTTTACCCTTTAACTAACCCAAGAGATTTTGAACAATAAAGGAAGTAACATATCACAAAAGACAGTATTTCATGTTTCCCTTCAGTAGAATTACAGATACTGACAGATTTGTGATCAAATAAACTCAAATACCATTACCCATATTGCCCTACACCCATAGTTTGATTATGGTAATGCGTTCTTTGTGCTCATGCAAACACAAAACCCATGCAGATTAGTTGCCCCCCCCTTCAGAAGCTGTTAGGCACAGTTTGTGGTCTCCCAAGGGTCAGCAGGACCACAGGTTGAAAACCAATGTACTAGTTTAAGGCATTAAAATGGATGCTAGATGGTGTAATTTAGAGCTCTGTTTTATCAGTATACTCCAGAATTAAAGTCTCAACACTGATAACTAAATATATTGCAAACAAGAGAAGCATGCTCTGTGTTGTATATTGATAACTCTGCTACAGGACACATGCAGTGGGAAGTGAACTGTCTATATTTTACTACTATTTTACTGTAGTGAACATACCTTTATTTTATAAAAGCATTTGGGTTTGATTCTTACAGTTATTTGCAAACCAATAAGAGATTAAAACAAATATCCTACCTCATCGCTCTCACGCATAGTATTCAGCTCATTGGCAGGTGCATTTTAGTAGAATACTGCAATATTGGCATGTTGGAGGCATGGTGGGACAGAAAATGCACTGCGGAGGAAGCATCAGGTCATGCAGGGTAATAGGAGGAAACCATAGAAGAAGGAATGTTTTGTTGCATGGTGAACATCTGGCAAATATTTTCCTACAGCTCTTTAACACGGAATGGAAAATATGGATTGTTACAAGAGCAGTCAATAGTTTTTAGACTATTGACTGTTGGAGTGACTATTGACTGGTTTTCAGGCTATTGTACAATCTATTTTGTCATTTGGTCCCACTTCAAACAACTGAATTGCAAATGTATGTGTATAAAATGAAAACTCAATATGTAAATAGTTATCTCACATATGATGATCTAGGAGAAAGGTTAATATAATTTGTTATGCTTGGTTTATTGGCTCTTGTTTAGAATTTTTAACCATACCCACCCTACCACACTGTACACATCTTCACGCTGTTCAATTTGCAGATAAAAAGCTTTGTTGAGGTTGAAAGTGTTTCAGCGGAGTCCAATTAACACCCACTCTTCTCCATCCAAAAAAATTACCTGGTCTTTACAAAAATTGTGCGCCTGGTGGAGGGGGACCCCTAATATTGCAAGGTCTGTAAACGAACAGTTCAGGGATCTAGCTAGGTTGTAAATTGATAAGCAAAGAGCAGGTTTGACTCCCTGACCATGCAGGTGCACTGGGGGGTACAGGACCTACCATAGAGAAGATGAATTGTTCTTCCTGTTGTGCTAAATCAGGCTGGGTTAGGACAGGAGATGGGAGAGACTCCTTTCTAAAATTCTCCTTTAGTATGGGGGACTAGGCATTAGACCACAACCCCCAGCTGCTGTAGTCAAGTCTTACAGCTAGCTGCAGACTGGAAGATAAAAATATCTCACCCACATGTGTTTTAGTGACAGCTGTTTATATTTTTGTGATTTTACAGCCTTTATTACTGAGAAAGGCCTTGTATCCTTACCTTAGAAGGCAGTCAGTCATACATCAGCCTCCTAACTTTACAAACAAGTTAACTGAGAGGTCGTGTAAAGTCATTCATGCCAGTGCTGCGCACAGAACCTAAGTATCTAATATAGCTGAGTCAAGCCTCCTTCATGCTGCCTTTTGGAATTAATAATATACCAGCTCTGTGTACTTGCCTATGGTGTTTCTAAACATGACTGTAACCATTCAAGCCCATACTTTCTTCTGAAAGCCAGAAATTAAACCCAGAAAATCTTGGTTCCCAACTTTCTCCTGCTGAACAGGAAATAGCCACATAATCTGTTGGCAAAGCATGCGTCACGTACCCTTTCGGGGTCAGGATCTAGATTAGTTTAGTTCTATGGGTAGCAGTGCCTTCTAGCAATCTGAAGGTCCAGGTAGCAAACCCGGTTGACATCAGGCTTTTATCCACATTGAAAACTTTAATCACAGAGTTTAATATCTAGAAAAATTTAGGCACAGGGGCTATGCCTACACTGGCAATTTAGTTCAAATTAAGAAAGCTTAATTTGAACTAAATTAGTCCCTGTCCACACTGGAGGTTCATTAAGTCAAATTAACAAATTATTTAATTCGACTTAATGAAAGCTTAGTTCGAATTAATAAGAACCACCTGTTAGTTTGAACTAAGCCTAAATTCAACTCCTTACTTCTAACTAAGAACGGTGGAGACCTGGATTAACCCTTAATTCGACTTTATTAAATTTGAATTAAAGGCAGTGAGGTTGAATTAACTAAGTGGGCTAAGTTGACTTAACTTTAAGTCAACTTAGTACAGTTTAATTAGACTTAATAAAGTCGAGTTTAGTTTGAATTAGAGTCAAACTTATTAGTTCGAATTAACAAATTCGACCTAACTTTTTCTAGTGTAGACATAGCCATAAAATTCAACATAGATTAAAATATCTGCCATGTGTAATTATTAAATGAACTGCTTATAATGCTGTTCAAAAAGCAGTTCAACCACTCCATAATGGGAAATCATGCTTTCTATTGTATAGATTCAGTCCCCTCTTTTGAAGCTGATTAAAATAAACTGGTTTAATATTTGCCTGTGAGATCTACTAATTTAGGTTCATGCAATCTGTCTTTGGCGCTCAAGCTGTATACTTTAATTAATAATTCATTACACTGGCCTTGTACAGCCCAAACTTCCCTGATTAGTGGAAGCCTTCAACTTCCAGTTCCTCAGAATCTACCAGTACACACAAAAAATACAATGATGGGACAAGACAAGGTATTTTATTAATTTTGATTTGGATCCATATCTAAAGCTAGCACTAAAAGAATAGTAAATACTGAATTTTTTAAATTGATTTACACCAAACTGGAAAACGGGGAAAAGAAAATAACTTTATATGGCATTATTTAATTTCCTTTGATAAAATAATGTGAAATACATGTTGTCCAGCCACTTCCTCAATGCCATAATCCTGCATTGATTATGACATGATTTATTTAAGTGTATGTAGATATTGCATGTTTGTATGTTTAAGTAAATATGTGGAGTAACAACTAATGGAGCTTTTCTGTACTGAGTACCATTGTAGCATATGTTAGTTTTACAGGGTTCACACTTTTATGGGAATTCCTCTGAGAGGTTTCACAATCTCTCTCTAGGTGTTTGGGTGTGTATGTGTAAAAATAACCTTTTAAATCCTTGAAAACTTCTCTGGATGTTACTTATTAATCAGCTGGAGTATTATGGGGTATTTTTTTAAAATTTTTCTTCTTTAAGAAACTATACAAAAATTAAAATTCACTGTCAGCAGTAGTTGGACGGGCATGCACAGCAGTACCATTCAGTTGCCTGGCAACAAGCAAGAGTGAGGAACCTTAAAGATACAGAGGAAGAAAGAGAAAGCTGAGCAGCACACACTTATGCAGAAATACTGGACATCTGACGTGTCTTTCAGGTAGTTTGAGCTGCCTAAGTACAGAAGTGTTTGGTCCAAGTTGTTGATCTTTTTTTGTGCACAGAAACCCACCTACTTTAGAGAGGTACTTACATTCTATAATCAAACTTACTCTATGAAATTATGTTTAAAAACTTGTTATTTTTTCAAAAATAGGAAAATTAATTTTCTCAATATACATTTTAAATGTGAAGACAGGACATTGTTCATCTTAGACTGACGACAAAGTAGAAATATGGTGTTAGTTTACTGATTGCACTCAGAGAAAAAGTAAACTTTAGGATTGAGACTCTTGAAACAGTAGATCTTCAAGATCAGCACAGGTTGTGTTTTTGTCAGTAAAATATGTTAGTCTTGGGTACAAGGGCTCCTTTGCCTTGTGATAAGGAAGTTGAGAAACAAGAGATTTGCTGAGTCAAGCAAGCCAAACACTTCTATGAAAGGAAAATATGATATCCCCAGCAATATGGAAACACATTCTACTAGAACTGCAATCTGTGCATAATGTCTCATTTTATGTACAACACGAAATCAAATTAAAATAAGGAGGGGAGTGAATTGGTTCAGATAAATTATGAACCATTGTGACCTTTGATCAAACTGAAATGAACTGTTGTTGAGAGGTCTGGAAACGTCTGGTTACCTTTTATTCTCTTGCAGCTCTTCACTTCCTGACTGTGGCTGAAATCAGAAACAGAAAGTCTTTTCACGTGGTCTTTCTGACTCAACTAGAAGCAGGAAGTCTGACAGTCTTGCTGGAAAGTTTGTTAGTGCAAGACTTACAACACTGTTTTGAGGAATGGTGAGGTTCATATAATTCAAATTCAGTTTGGATGAGCCTCCAACCTTTTTTAGGCTCGTCTTAGTTGCACTGAATTGAATGTAGAGTTTTTCCTCATCAGCAAATTAAAATGATACTAATGGTATGAAAGCAGTCAGTTAACCAAAGAAATTGTGTACCAAGAAGCTTTAGATGTTGATCATTTCAGTGATTATTATGTTTTGGAAAAATTAATGCTTTGTAGTAGTGTTCCATAGAGTTCAAGTGATGGCAAAGAGTTCATTTACAGTATGAAGCTATGGAGAAGAGGAACACAGGGGCCAGAGCTGATTGAACCTTCCTCTGAGGCCTTAGGGCTGTTGTCCAATAGTTGGAAGTTGAAACTAGACAAATTCAGACTAAAAATAAGGCATACCTTTTTAAAGTGAGAGTAACTAGGCATTGGAACTATTTACCAAGTGGATTCTCTATCATCAACAATTTTTAATTCAAGATTGAATGTTTCCTAAAAGATCAGCTTTAGGTTTCATTTTGGGTAAGTTCTATGTCTTGTGTTATTCAGGATGTCAGACTAGATGATCACAATGGTCCCTTCTGGCTTTAGCCTCTATGGCTATGTCTACACTAGAGGGCTCAGTTAAGACAGCTTAGAGCGTCCACACTCAAAATGCCAGGAGACTGCCGATGTCCACACTGACAGCTGCTGATTCACCCTAAGAGTGGTGCATTGTGGATAGCTGGCCCACAGTGCACCACAGCAGAAATGCCCCTCTCTCCCAGCCACTCCTTTACAACAGAAAGTGACCACAGCCCCCTCCATACTGTGAATGGAAACATGGAGGTCAGAGACCCTGATATGCCCCAGCAACGTGCCAGCGAAGCACTCCACACTCTCCATGTATTGCCCAGACTCCTTCAGTTCTGGACCAGGTGCTGCAGAATAATTGCCAGTGCAGGGGCAGGCCGCAGCAGGCTGACCTCCTCACTTTCCTTGGCAGCTGGTGTGGACAAGGTGCCCTCTGTGCACCTGTGCATCTGGGCATGGGAAACCAGCAGCAACTGGTGTCACCGGATCATCTCACCGCCTGGGATGATGAACACTGGCTGTGGAAACTGCGGATCAGAAAGAGCACCTTCCCCCAGCTGCTGTCACTACCCCACCCACCCATTTCTGCCCCCCCACCTGTCTCCAACACAATAAAATAATGGACTGCACATGGAATGATGGTGTGGATGTGTTTTATTTACAGAGGGGGACTGGAGGGGGTTGAAGGAGTGGGTCTGGGAGGGGTTGGGGGCAGGTGGAATTGGGGAAAATGAGAGGTGTTGGAGGAATGAGTGGAGCTGGTGGAATGAGGGGCGTGGGGGTGGAGGGTGGGTACCTAGTGCCTTGGGCTGGCAGGTCCCAGGCCTACAGCTGGCCACTCTGAGTCTTGGGCCACCATTGGGGAGGGCTGCTGCTGGGGTCATGGGCAGGGAGACCCTCAGCCTGACAAGAGCCCCAGCCCCATGTCAGGACCTCCAGGGCATGGGTCTGGCACTCCAGGGCATGGGTCTGCTGCTCCATCAGGTTGAGCAGGCAGTCCATTTGGGCCAGCTTGACCCTGCAAGTGGGCGTGCACCTTTTCCCCCTGCCACTCCCGTCAAGCTTGGCGATGTGCCTTGACACACTCCACAAACTGCAGGTGATCCTCAAGGATTTCCTCCCTGCGGCAACACCCCCTCCTCCTCCAGGTCAGGGCCGGGCACAACCCGGGAATGGTCGGTGTCACGGGTGAGGGGCTGCAGGAAAGAAACAAAGAACAAGAGTTTCCCCCATTAGCTAGTGTGGAGTGCTGGCTGACAGCAGCTGCTATCGCATGCCCATCCCCCTGCTTCCCACTCTCTGTCCTTCAGGACAGGGACCCCTTTGTATATGCTGCCATGCTGTGCTATACAGAGCATGTGCAGTGCTCGGGGTGGTGAACCCCAGGCAGCCCTGCCCTGGGGGTCTCTCTAGATGCCATGTCCCAGCAGTGTCAGGTGCATGCTTTCTGGCCTTGGCTGTTGCACCAACAGTGTCCCCACCCCATGTCCTGCCAGACTCCCTCCCTGCTCAGCTCTGGGTCCCACTACCACATGGCCCCGTGCCCCTGTGGGAGTGCCTCTGCACGCCAGGCTCTGTCCCCCACAGTCCCTGTCCCACATGCCTGCAGGGGGGCACTCACTGGCATGTGCACCAGAAGCCTGGCACAATGTCCCCTCATCCAGAGCGGGGGGACCCTCCTCCTGGGTCCCCAGGATGAGCGCTGGGCTGGCACTGCTTGGGGCTGGTGCAGTGCCCTGTGCTGGGGTGCTCATGTTCCCCCATTCGGCGCAGCACCACATCCTTGTCCATCGAGCCCTCCTCTTGGTCATTGTCCTGGGAGGGGGGGCTTGGCAGTATTGACAGTGCCAGCCGGCTGGCCATCGTCAGCCTGCTGGTCTAGGAAGGCATGCAGCTGGGTGTAATAGGGGCAGATGGTGCTGGCTGCTCCTAAGTGCTGCATGGCCTCCTGGGCCCTGTGGTGGGCCTGGCGGAGGTCTTTGACCTTCACCCATATCTGCTGGGTGGTGCATGTGCGGCCCTTTTCTGCCAGGGCCTCCAACATGGACCTATACACCTCCCAGTTCCTCTAGCTTCCCTGGAGCTGGGAGTACATGGCCTCATCCCCTCACACAGCCAGGACATCTAAAATGTGCTGGTGGGTCCTGGATGGGGTCCACCTCCTGGCCTACCTGGCTTTGCTCTCTGCCATGCCTACCATATAGCTGGAGTCCTAGCAAGCTCTGGCTGTGAAACAGGGTGGGCTGGGCTTTATCCTGCCCTGAGATTGGGCAGGGCAGGCACTTCCTGATTGCCAGGAAGGTTTCCAGGTGGCCAGGAGGCGAATTAAGTCAACATAAGCCTAATGCCAGGCTACATTGGCTTAAGTCGACTTAATAGAGTCAACTTAAAATGAAGTTGACTTAACAAGTGAGAGTTACTATGTCAACTTAAATTAATTCCGAATGTAGTCTGGGCTTTGCTTAAGTGGACTTAAGGCACTTTAAGTTGACTTAAGCCCCTGCTGTAGACAGCCTATGATTCTATATTCCTTAATTCCTTCTGTGCTACATGGGGCAGGGAGGGATCCAAAAATCTTACATGCTGAGATGGAAAACAGTGTGTGCAGGCTTATGGGCCTCTGCATATGATCCTTACACAACAGAAAAGTACCAGTAATAGTGGCAGATTGCCGTTAATTGCATGTGTGGGGAGTAAGGTACATTTTCTCTTAAAAAGTAACAGCAAAACTTAAGAGCTATGTCCTCTACTTAACAGATGTGGCCATGAAGGGGAGACAGTACGCCTGTGTCAGCCATGCAACCTAGCACTAGACACATCCTTCTGCCATTGTGCAAGATGACTCATGGCATGCTAGCTATAATGTGTTGCCTTGTCAGGTATTCCTTGATGCTCCCTTACAAGCCTGTGTCTTCTAGTATGTTAGAGGTTGGGCCACATTTCAGAGACAGAACACGTTTCCCTGAGGCTGTGGTGTGCTGAGCAGTGCAGAAACCAGCTCTGCTCTGGGGGCAGAGATTTTCATGAAATGGTGGTGATAAAGCTGCCTTTGTTCTCTTCTCAGGTTCTCTCTCTCTCTCTCTCTCTCACACACACACACACACACACACACACACACACGTTAGAGCAGGCTATGAGACACAAGGAAGAGCCCTTCACAACTTTCTAGGTTTTGGACAACCCAGGGCACTCTAGTGATACGGAACAAAGAAGTACAAATATTTGATATTAATTGGAAGTAAGCCTTGGACTGAGTCTTGGTACAATCATTAGTTATCAAGTGTTGACTTGCGTATTGAAAATAATTTCAAATGCAAGTACTCTGTGTTTTTTTCAGAACCTACATTTATAGGTTCTGAAAAAAAGGTTTGTACTGCGAAGTGCTGAGCACTCTGGGCTCAGTCTAGCAAAGCACTTAAGCATGGGTTTAATTTTAAACTGATATGTTATCTCATGGACTTTGGTGAGAGCGCTCACCTGCTTAAAGTTTAAAGCAGATGTCTAAATCCTTTTCTGGATTGGGGCAAGAATGCTTAACACTAGGACTCAGGGAAGACCAATTACAAATTACTATATTTTGTGACGGGACAAGGAAGTGAACATTCATAATAAAAAAACAAGATACTGAGTATTGAAATGTACATTAAATTGACAATATAGTATTAATGATCTGTAGTATTGAACAACATACTGTTACATGTTGTACAATATACAGCATAGCTGCTATCACTGGGAGTTCTGTGGGTGCTGCCACACCTCCTAGCTTGAAGTGGTTTCTATCATATCCAGGGTTTATAGCTTGGTTCAATGGCTCTCAGAATCCCCCTCCCTCCCATCCCACTATACAAATTGCTTTAGCACCCTTGATATACAGGGAAAATAATGAAGTCTGAGTCATATAAGATCTCACAATAGTATGCTATTCATAACTCCCTTTGCTGAGGAATGGGAAGGAGATCTTGTCTCTGCATTTTAATTGTGAACTTTGCAGGTTAGCAAACTGTGAATCAACAAGTTATTTACAAATCTCTCAAGCAAATGGCTTCTTTTCCTTAAATTGCAGACATGTATTCTCAAGCTGAACTCCATTTTACCATGTTTTGGGGGTTTGTTTTGTTTTTGTTTATTTATTTGTTTTTGGTAATTACTTTCTTATATTTAGTCCCAGGTAAAACCTATGTGACTGGAAATTTCACAATATTTCATTTGCAGAGTTTCATACAAATTCTTCCTTGGATTAGGTGTGAAGGAAAACTGAGGCAGTTCAGTACCCAGAACCAACAAGATGAGGGGATTCATCTAAGGCTAGGACCATACAACTGGAGGTCCTGTGCTCCTGCAGCCAAGGCTGGATTAATCAGCCTGGCACACCCCCTTCCCCCACTGCTTAGGCCTCCTCTGTCTGCTGAAAGCTGGGACTGGATGATAGGAAAGTTCACGTGATGAATTGTCCTGTTCGAGTCATTCCCTCTGAAGCTTCTGGCACTTGTCACTTTTGCTGGACATGATACTGGGCTAGATGGGCCATCGAGCTGACTCAATATGGCCACTCTTATGGTCCACTACTCCTGGCACTGCTTTGAAAGCAGGAGGGAGCTGGATCATGCAAAAGCTAACACAACTTCAGTTAGAACTTGGCTGTAGGATGGATGACATTCCATCCCTCCTAATCATGCCCTTTCCTCCCTCTACAAGGATTACCAAACCTGTGGAGCATCCTTCAAGAGGTTCAGTGGATGAGATATGCTGTGGAAGTATCAGCCTTCTCCCTACTGCACAGAAAAGAAAAATTTTGGATGTATTTGATCCCTTTTATATGCAGGTTGAAGAGAGTGTGATGTTTTGGCCCAAGTGTGGTATTAATAGCTAAGTAAACCAGAGAAGTCTTAAGATATTGTATGGGACATGGTTCAGATCCAAAGCTGGTGTAACTATCCCTTTTATTCTGAGATGCTAAATTGCTACTTTTTATGGGATTGTGGGATCTCTTGATCTTTATCACAGTGAACAAAATGACAAAATATATTAAAAATGACAACATAGCATACAGAGAGCACAAATCCTGCATAGTAAAGCCATGTCTTTATGCTTTAACTACAGCCTTAGTTCACAGGGTGTACGATATTTAATATCTAACTGCTTCCAAGCACTTTGTGCTCCCAGAGGGAATAGCTGTCCTCCTTCTTGTATTATATGGAGCTTCTGCCAGCCTGATGACTAAGGAGTGCACACATATCAGCTTGAAGCGCAGCACAACTTCTTGAGTAAGATAAGGTATAAGGAATAATTACGATAAGGCATATCTGAGTATGAGCTGCTATTAAAAAAGGTGTATGTGCAGAATGATATTTTTAACAATATTAGTATGTTCTAAAGATATTAAAAGCATCAAGTAAAAGGTAAAGCCAAGCAAGAAGCCTTGGTTCCCTGAAGATGCTATATTTAAGAGAGTCAGGTGTCAGTGAGCTAGGGATCAACCCTTCACAAACAAAAAGTAAAGAGAGCTACTGTGTATTGCATGTGTGTCTTATGTTGATCCTACTGACATTTGAAAACATGCTAGGAAACTGCAGACATATTTCAGAAAGAGCTGTGAGACAAAACAGCCCCCGTTCCTTAAAGCTGTGTAAGGAATCTGTGCTTTCATAGCCAATTCATTTTGAGTTCCCAGTAGATTAACAAAGATTTTATTTTTCGAATTCTTATGCATATTCCAAACCATAAAAGGAACTAAAGTCGATAGCTCTGCAACTTAACTGCTATTCAGGCTCCTGGGTAATAAACTCTCTTTTTGGGTTGAAAGGGAGGAAAGAGGATTCTTGTTTCCATTTGCAAACAGTGTAATATATATATTTTTCAAAGCATTCCACATAATTGCTACCAGGACACTGTTCTGTATAGAATGCTTCTATTTCGCTCATTTTTATATCTTGGTTAGAAACATCATTTACACCTCCTTCTATATAGCTTTATTTTTTATCTTAGGAGAAGTGATACGTATTTTACTGAAAATTTTAAAAATACAGTATGAAACTCAGCAGAGAGTTCGTAAACTAAGGAAGCAGTCATGGTAATGTTATTCTGAGTGTGCATGTGTGTGTATATATGTTTATGTATAATCACCATACAGAAACCAAAGTAGTCTAAAATATGAAACAAAGTATTATTCATAACTCAGCAAACGAGACACTAAAGGAACCTGCCAATGAAAGCTGTTTTCTCAGTTGTAGCAATTTTTTTTCCTTGAATACCTGAGTCAGAACTAACAAGCAGTATTGTAATGCTTTGAGCCCTGAGATGGCCTATGCAAAAAGGAGTACAAGTTTTCCGAACAGACAAGTATGTGAGCCTCCTTGAGACTTTAAAGGCATAGTCTTCACCAATTAGTCCCTGCCTTTCGTTATCTACACTGCATCATATTAACACTGTGGCACCTAGCGAGGTTAAAATCAAATTAATTCCATTTTCATCCACATCACAACCCATTCCTCATATGCAGGATCACTCCTGTACAATTACTGGTGCTTTAAATCAACTCAGAGTATGTTGGCTTACCTGAACTACAGTGGTTAAAGCAGATGAAAATAGAAGAAGGAGCTTGCCAATTTCGGTAGATATTCTCACCAGTCCTGATGTTAATATTGGAGATACAGCGTCTCATCACCTTGTGATGATGAGACACAGAAAGTGAAAGAGAATGGGGGCAGAGAAGAAATTTATCTGAAAGGAATTTAGGCCAATGAGCATCAAAGCAAAATTGTGTTTATGTACAATGATGCAGTGTGATACAGTATGGAACTGTATCAGGGAACATCTGTAGTGTCCATGCTCTTTTCCTATAAATGCCATCATTTAGACTTCTCCATGATGAAGACTTGGTCTCCCTACTGATGTAAAGGCTAATGAGTCTGAGAAACTCCTCAGACATCAGCTTCCATTTCTACTTCCATATCAGATTCCCTTCCCAGTGAATCTTCTCCACAGCTGCTGGAGCAGAGAACTATTGTGTATTGTATGTGTGTCTTACGTTGAGCCTACAGATCTGGAGGAGAAACGCTCGCCCATGCTAGAAAGATGGAGCTTGAGAACCCTCCCTCTGCTTTTTGGGAGAGGAAGGAAAGCTGAGCTCCCTCCATTTCATTTCTGGTTTGTTCAGATAGACAACAAGGTGACAGTATACTGACTTTGGCCCATTTTTTTGTAGAATAATATTCCTTTTAGTAGTGATGTGTCTTTGATGCACTAAGGTTTTGTAATAAATGTCTATATGATAGGAAAAGACAAACTAATACAATAAAAAGATATGCTATTTAAGCACAGAAGGATTCTGACTTTAACAAACTGTTGGCTTACAGTACAAATGTTTACAGTTAAAGTAAGAAGAGAATTTTGCAGTGCTGCTGGTATTAGGTTGTTGTAACAGCACCTAAGTGTTCAGGGTAATTCTGTCCTTTGTGTTTCACCTGTTAAGCCTACATGTTTGTTGTAGTCAGAAAGATTTGAATATCTATCCCAATAGTTACAAATACTGTAACATATTATTGTTTAAAACCCGCTTATTTAAAGGAAACTATCATTTAAACTATCGATTTGTAGAGTACAGACTCCCTCCATTTGTGTGCTCAGTAAGGAGCTGCACTGACAGCCAGTAAAAGAAAATCACTTTTACCTCATCCAAATAGTAAGCAGCTAACTGTTTACTCATTTGATTTTTTGGAATATCAAAGAAAGTAGTTAGTTACATTAGTATAAAATGGAATGCTTTTAAAATACATTCTGCATAGGAAAAGCACTCAGTCACTTTTCTTTGAGAAGTTAGCTTGACCATACAAAGAGCACGTACTTGACCTTAATTTGTAACAAATCACTGATCATGCTACAACAGCAACTCTTCAGTGCAGTAGCTCTTATTACAGTGGATCATATTTGTTATGGTTTGTAATGACTGGGGAAAGATAAGCACCTTGCTTTCATGAGCTATTTTCAAAATTGAGAGGTTATTAGGGCAAAGTGGAAAATGTTGAATTTGGTCTGCCATTCACTTTGGGAACCTAATTCCCCTTTTATTCATGTCACTATTTTACTTTGTAGTATCATCAGCTTTCTGACTAGCAGAGTAAATCAGGAGTGGTATAAATCTAGCAGAAAGTTACTGACTGTAACTTTGAAAAAACAGGCACAAAACCACTGTTGTGCTTGTTAAGGACCTACAAACCCATTGGTTGCTGCTACAGAGGTGATAAAATTCAAAATATATTGGATGAAATTCAGCTGACAGAAATGACACACTTTAATTTAGTCTGATCTGCCATAATGTGAGAGATGGACCCTTTCTTGAATTAGTGAAAATGTATAATGCTACAGACTCATGAACTAAAGCCTACACATTTTCATTTCAACATAGGAATCTAATGAAGGATGTGGGTAAGGCTTTAACACTTTACTCAGTTTATAGAGACAAAGTCTAGGTTGTATGGTTATAAAATCCTGTTGCAGGTATTTAGTAATTTGATATGCAGGCTCTTTCAGTAGCAAAGTCAGATTCCTCAGCTTACAGAGAACATGACCCTTGAGATGCATTCATGTTCAATGAGTCAAGTACTGCTGAACATCTCCCATAGTTACTAACAAATATAACAAGAACTAAATGAAATTCATTCTTTTGCAGAAATCTGGCTCTCAGCCCCTTTATGTAACTCTGCCATTTCCCTGCTCTCCTTAGAGGTTACAGGTCAATATGTTAACAAGGAGGCTGCAAACCATATTTGTGTGTTCCTCTAAAGATGTATCAGAAATACTTCATGAACAGATTTGTTATTCCAGGCTCCTTGGTAAAACATATGTGCTATAATTTAAATGCTTATGACTCAAGTCTTATCAACTGAAACTGTCTTTCTTGTGTGATAGAAATAGACATTTTGTCCCATGAATGATTGAGGTATGAGAGCATTCAGGTTTTTGGAACTTTTATGCACAATAATTTCAAATATAAACAGCCTGAGATTTTAAAGTTTTTCTGAAATTTAATTACATTAAATAAAAACAGTTAAAATCTTAAACAATTTAGGCATGCAAATAAATAACAATTAGCTATGATATTATGCAATCCCACTTCTAGTTCAGATAACCCAAGATTTCAAAATATGGGGCTATCTAAAGCTTAAACTGAGGCCAAGATGTTCAACAGTAACTAGCAATTTTGATGCCTTAATTTTCACATGCCCAATTTGAGATTTTAATGGTGGCTTGACTTTTAGGAAATAACACTCTCTGAAAATCCCCTGTGGTGTGTCAAGTTGGGCACCTAGAATCACTAGTGACTCTTGAAAATCTGGGCCCTAAACCTTTTGTTAGAAACCTGAAGGAATGGTCTGGTCTTTGGAAGTTCAGAGAAATAAGGTGATCTAAAATATGAAGATGCTGCTTCAGTTGCAATCAACTGACCAAAAAGTGTAGTAGGTGAATAGCCATTCTGATAAAGAACCTCTGAGTGATAGATAATAACCCCTTGCAGATTCAAATGTTGATGTTGGTGGGGGACAAACCTGGCTAACTGTCAAGTTCTTGTTAATCTGTAAAGTTCAGTGAAGTTCTAGCCAAACTGTTTGGAATGATGGGCAGGAGAGATGCTAAACAGTCTGCAGTCAGTGGACTCAGAATATTTGGTACAGATGAATTAATGTAGAAAAGAAGCAATTATCTTGCAAATGCTGATCCAATGAACTTTCCAAAAATATAAACATAATGAATTGCAAGTGCAAAAAACCAAATATTTTCCAAGAAACAAATCTGTTGATTTGGCTGTCTTTCACTCACCAACATGCTCTCTCTCTATCACATAGATACAATCACATTCACAACTATACTTACACATATCCATGATCTACCAATATAGTAATAAAGTAATACTTTATTGATAACAAAACTTGGCTTCAAATTGATTACTGATTCCTCATATGTGTAGCTTTATTCATATGCATGAACATTTATAAGGTCACAACTTTAATTATTGAATCAGATCAGATAATTATTGGAATTGTAGAGAATCTTATAAAGAAAGAACAGATTTTAAGCAGAAATGATAGTAAAGCTTCATCCACACAGAGTTATAGCTAGTGATGGTTTCGGTTTTTTAAATGTAATGTGTAGAAGTGCTTAGGTGCCTTTCAGTTTCACCTGTCATTTAATTATGGGTCAGTTATGGGTCATTTAATTATTCCCCCAGTTTTGACAGTCCCGTATTGCTGCAAGTAAAGATTTGACTTGCAATAGTCCAACAAGTAATTTTTGCTTAGCTATGTAACTTTGATAGTTACTAGGATTTTATGAAAAGTGGCTTCTCTGCATCCATGACAAATGTTTTGCATAGTTAAATATCCTCATAGAAGGTTCTCTGACTCCTGTTATAATCCTCATTTCATTATAACAGTTAAAACGATTGCCAGCTAGGAACATCTTATAATAGTACAAAAGCCTTTTCATCCATAGATCTCAAAGCAACTTACAAAGAACATAAATACGGTACACATTTTACAGTGGGAAAACTGAGACACAGAGGAGTGAAATGATTTCTGAGGTCAACAGGAGGCCAGTCACACAGCTGGGAACAGGACTCATGCCTTCTGAATCCCAGGGCAAAGCCCTATCCACTGGACCATGCTAACTCCCATAAAAGTGAGAAGTCAGTGTAAGTTAGCTCTTTTTCATGCCAAGAAGAAAAATAAAATGGTATCAGTTGCTTACTTTCACAAAGGACTAAGAGCTGGATCTTTTCAAAGGTTTTTAGGTGTTGGAAGATGCAGTAAGGCACCTTGTACTATTTTAAAAGTGCCTATGTGCCTAATTCCCACAGAGTTTCCCATGTAGGTGCTTCTAGAACTTTTTTGAATACCCAAATTACTCTTGAAAACCTGGTCCTAAAGGTATCACCCCAGTTTCATTGCAGTTTCAGGTGAAATGCTCATTGACTTTAGTACTAGCAGCTTGGCCTCTGAGGATCTATTAGTTGAATGTCTGAGAGCAGACAAGCCCTGTTGACTTCCAGGATGCTTGGTATTTCACATGATTGAGACCTAGGGCCACCATTTTCAAAAGTGGTCACTGACTTTGAGTGCTGAGTTTAGGACATATCCAGCTTGATTTTCAGGAGTGCTGAAATGTTAGGTAGTCCAGATACTCAGGTCAGTAAATCGGGTCCAAGATGTCTCCAGTGGTAGAGCCCTTCACTCATGTTTGTGAGCACTTCGACCACTAGTCTCATTGATTAAGTGGACTGCCTGTGTACATAGGTACTCACCAGGGCAAATAAAGATTCACCTGCCTGGTCCAAATTTAGTGGGTACTTCTGAACATTTGGCTTGTAAGTATCAGCATTTTTTCATTTTGTACAAGGAAGTAGAGTTTTCACTTTAATGTACTAAAGAATAGAATTTAATAAAATGGCTGAGGTAAATTTCCCTAAAAAAACTAGGAGCGTAACAAAACTGTAATTTGGTCCTTTGCTGAAAAAGGCAGAACAAAGAGAAAATGAACACCAGGGAATTAAGGCATCACAGAAGAAATCTCAAAAACAGAACAATTTATTTTTCTTTATTGCCTTCCTCTGTCTGCACAAACGTTCAAGTTCAGTATTTGATACCTCTGTCTTTCCTTCAGCACTTATTTTCTACCTAAACTGACACTATTAAAAAAATACGTACACAGGTAGTGTTGTACCCACTGATGGGTATATGCTTCTTAAGCTGAGAATTTGAGATATTTTAGGTGTCGCTTTGTATCAAAAACCTTTCCTTCTGAAATCATTGCTCTGTTGCCAGAGGGCTTCTGGAGACATGTATCTCTAGCATTCACATGACAGAGTCTGGCAGGGACTGCCTGCTGCTTCTGGCATCATTAGCTACAGGTTTGCCAAGGCTTTATTTAAAGGCCAAATCTTTTTCAGTAGTTGTCCTCTCCCATATAGAGTAGGCAAATAGATGAGGTGGGGAAGGTTCAAATCTTGTTATAGGCCTAAAAATCAGTGGTTGGATGACAGATGCATCCTAAGAAGTTAAATAGCTGAAAACGTTAATCTTCCTTTCCTCTGGGTTATTGGCAATGCTGAACAATGTTATTCTAATAACATTCTGTACCTGTGCCTTGTAAATTCTATTCTCTGGAAGAAATGGCTTGGGGTGTATGTGGGAGAGTAATCTCAGGTAGGAGTAGTTTGCATACCTGAAGATATATTAGCCAAGTTTCATTTTTAATTTTTATGATTTTTTTCTTAATTGGCCAGGCAATGCCAAATGCCAAGCTGAGGAAGAATATTAAAGATGACTGCATGTTTACAGAATCAAGATTCAAGTTTCAAGTCCAGAACTTAGGTTTAAATTAATAGTACTTGCCCTCACAGTTAAAGGTCTGAATACTAAAAACTCTTGGGCCTGTGTTCAACTTCAATCAAGCAAGTAATCTCTCTGACTCTAGCCTGGACTGCTTGCTTGTTTAAACCTAGCAGGCATATGCATGAGTGTTTGCAGAATCAGGACTTAAAAGAATAAACTGTTGCAAAAATACATTGTGGTCAGACAATGGGACAACTTAATATGTTGCAATAATTGCCTACATATATTAACTTGCTTTTTTTGTGTTGTATGCAAATTTTGGATATAGATGAATAAGTGCCACATATGTGTTGGTGTACAACAGTTCATTTTGTGTCGACAATATTTCTCAGGATGACTGGCAAGATATTTTGTTCATTAAGCTATGATTAACCCACCGCTTGACCACTCTGCCTACTGTTTGTTTATTAGTAGACCTTTTCTAACTATACTGGCCAGATTCTGACACACTCATTCATGGTGTGCCTCTGGCAGGGGGTTGGATTAGATGACCTGTGAGGTCCCTTCCAACCCTATGTTTCTATGATTCCATGGTGAGTAAGGCCTTGCTCTGCTGGTAGTCCTGTGGAAACCAACAGGGCTACATATCACGTATCATTCTTAGTGAGGATCAGTGTGCGTTTAATGGCCTGCTGGGGCAGAGGGAAGGATTGGCAAATTAAGGAAGTATGGGTTAGATGCGTGGACTGTAAGGTGGATAGAAAACTGGCTAGATCAACGGTTTCAGCGTGTAGGAATCAATGGCTCCATGTCAAGTTGGCAAGCAGTAACGAGTGGCGTGCCCCAGAGGTCGGTCCTGGGGCCAGTTCTGTTCAATGTTTTCATTAATGATCTGGATGATGGGATAGATTGCACACTTAGTAGGTTTGCGGATGATACCAAACTGGGGGGAACGGTAGGCACCCTGGAGGGCAGGGACAGGATTTAGGGAGACCTAGACAAATTGGAGCAGTGGGCCAAGAGGAATC
Organism: Podocnemis expansa; assembly: GCA_007922195.1. NCBI lineage: Eukaryota > Metazoa > Chordata > Testudines > Podocnemididae > Podocnemis > Podocnemis expansa. The sequence goes on along the minus strand of ML681964.1, from coordinate 11,577,347 downwards.
TCATGAGGTTCAACAAGGACAAGTGCAAAATCCTGCACTTGGGACGAAAAAACCCCATGCACTGCTACAGGCTGGGGAGTGATCAGCTAAATAGCAGCACTGAAGAAAAGGACCTGGGAGTCATGGTGGATGGGAAGCTGGATATGAGTCAGCAGTGTGCGCTTGCTGCCAGAAAGGCCAATGGCATACTGGGCTGCATCAGAAGAAGTGTTGCCAGCAGATCGAGGGATGTGATCATTCCCCTCTATTCTGCACTAGTGAGGCCACATCTGGAATACTGTGTCCAGTTTTGGGCTCCCCACTACAAAAAGGACATGGACAAATTAGAGAGAGTCCAGAGGAGGGCAACCAAAATGATCAAAGGGCTGGAGCACAAGCCCTATGAAGAAAGACTGAAGGAGCTAGGCTTATTTAGCCTGCAGAAGAGAAGATTGAGGGGGGATTTGATAGCAACCTTCAACTACTTGAAGGGTTGCTCCAAGGAGGATGGAGCTCGACTGTTCTCGGTAGTAACAGAGGGCAGAACGAGAAGCAATGGTTTCAAGTTACAGCTGGGGCGATCCAGGCTGGATATTAGGAGAAACTTCCTTACTAAGCGAGTGGTGAAGCATTGGAATAAGCTGCCTAGGGAGGTGGTGGAATCTCCATCTCTGGAGGTGTTCAAGGCCCAGCTGGACAAAACCCTGACTGGGATGATCTAATGGGAGTGGTCCTGCTTTTTTTGGCAGGGGGTTGGACTAGATGACCTCGTGGGGTCCCTTCCAACCCTATGATTCTATGATCAGGATGGGGAGTCGGGGGAGATGGTTTACAGCATCTGACAGGGTCAAATTACTACCTGCACTATAGTAAAAAAAAGCAAGGAGTCTTGTGGCACTTAAAGACCAACAGATTTATTTATCACATGAGCTAGCCACAGGACTCCTTGCTTGTTTTGCTTTACTAGAGTAAGAGGGCTGCCCCTTTGGAACTCTGCACTATAATGCACCCTTTTTTTCCTTTCCTACCCTCCCTTTTTTGGGGGGGGAAATCGCCCATAGTTCATCATCCCTATAGACTAGGGGTCTCAAACACGCAGCCCCTAAAGCTATTTCCTGCAGCCCAAAGTGACACTATCATTACCGATATTTTGCAGTATTGTTGTATGAAAAGGTTTCAGCGGTGCGGCCCTCAATCTAACGTACTAGTCCTCACGCGGTCCTCGTGGAGATTTGAGTTGGAGACCCCCGCTATAGACCATGTGCCCAAACTCTCCACTTCGATCCATTTGATTTACACTTGGGATGCGGCTAATGGGCAGAATCGATTGTCCATGAATGACCTGGCTCCAATCTAACCCAGGCATCCTCCTGGATTAACTGGGGACAGCCCTGAGGGGACTGGGGCGGGAAGGGAGGAACACTGGGGGCTGGACTGGATGGTCTCATGGGCTCCCTTTCCAACCCTATGACTGTAGTCTAGCCTGTAATGTACTTAGGAAGCCAGAATGGAAACGGCGGCGGCGGCAGCAGCTGGGGGCAGAGGAGCGCCGGAGCCAGGGCGAGGGAGAGGTTTGAATTTGGAGAGTGTGGCCGGCGGGGGGGGGGGACGGACGAGGCGCTCTCCTGACTGAAGCACGCCCCCCAGGAGCGCGGGCGGGGCGCGAGGGGACCATTTGAGTGACGGACGCGCTCCCCCCCCCCCGCCCAGCGGCCTCGGAGCCGCCGGAGGGGGGCGCGCGCTCCGACTCTCCCCGGCTGGGGGCGCTCGGGCCGGCCGGCTGGCGGCGCACACGCTCGCTGCCTGGGCTGGGGAGGGAGGCGGCCGCGCGCCTCTCTCCGTATCCGCCTTCGGGGCAGCGGCGGCGGCGGGCGCGGGAAGGGCCGAGGTGTGTGTCGGCGGGGGGCGGAGGCGGGGCCCGGCGGGCGGGCGGGAGAAAGTTGGCGGCCCCGCCTCTGGCGCCCTCCCCCGGCAGCGTAACGGTCCCGGCCGGAGGAGCCGTTGAACGGTCGGGGGCGGCCGTTGGGGGGCGGGGCGGCCGTTGAAGGGCGCGTGTCGCTGCGGGCCGGGCTGCAGCCGTGAGTGAGTCGGGGGACGGTCCCCGCGGCTGTGGCACCTGGGCGGGATTGGGGGCAGCCGCTCTCCCGCGGGGCTGGGTGTGCGGTGTGCGGTGTGCTCCCCCCGCGTGCGGCTGACGCGCTGCCTTTCCCCTCGGCCAGGCGCTGAGCGAGGAGGACCCCGGCGCTGGGCGGCGGAGAGAGACTTTGCCCCCCCGGCCGCCGCCAGCCCTCGGCTGAAATCTACAAAGCGGAAGAAGAGGCAGCGGCAGGGGGAGGGAGGCGGCGAGGTTGTCGCTGCTCGAGTGGGAGAGGCTGATGGCGGAGTTTGGCGCCAGGGGTGCTGCCACGGGCGGCGGCGGCGGGGGGCTGCCCTCGTCGCCGGGTCCTGTCAGGGAGAAGGTGGCTTTCAAGGCGGGAGACGGGGAAGGCGGCGGCGGCGGCGGCGGGGTTTCCAATGGGGACTGCGCTCTGGTCGGCGAAGAGCCGGGGGCAGCCCAGCCCGGCGGCAGGGAGAGGGGATGTTCCGCCGGGCAGCCGCGGGAAGGCAAAGCCGGCATCCCCCGGAGGAGCAGCATCATCAAGGTAAGGGCTGGCTCCTCCTCGCCGCGGGGGAGATGCAGGAGCGGGCTCGGGGTCACCTAGCCCAAGACTGGTGGGTTTTGTGGCAAGGGTGGTATTCTCCCCAGGACCTGAAATTGGGGGGGGGGGATTGGGGGTGCTGACTAAACTGTAACGTTGTTACTAGCTGGAAGTTGGGGAGGGGGTTAGGAAATCCCTGGGCGAGGGTGACTTGAGGCATCGTGGACAATGGAGGGGTGGGTGGGCGGGCGATGGACTGTTGATCTTGGAAAGCTGCTGACCCAAAGCAGGTGGAAGGAAAGGCAGAACCCGACTGGCTACTGTACGAGCAAGCCGACAAATTATGAGCGTCGGTGAAAGACCTTGTTTATTATTTGTGGCGCAGGGGGTGCACGCCTGCAGAGCAATTTTGTGGCTCCACTGGAGAGGGGGGGTTAAGAGGGAGACACACACAAGTGATGGGCAAACTAGATGCTCATTGGACTGGGCTCGGGGGTGGGGGTGGGAGAAGGCAAAATAGGAAGGTTTCCTCCTGGTAGGGTTCTGTGGTGCACATCTAGCAATAGACTGTTTATGCTGTGCTTTACCTATGGCAGCAACCTTTGGTTACTGCTATCTGTATGTAGGTTTTAGCTGCTGACATTTAAACATGAACAGAACAGGGTAGGTTTTACATTATGTAAGTCATTGGAGGAAGGGATGAGAGATTTCTGACTCTAAGCATTTATGCAAGTTTCCTTAAATCCAGGTCTTTAAGAGGTGACTGTTTGTCTATTTTTGATTAATTATCTTTTAGAGAGGCCTAATGAATTTTCAAAAAAATCTTCCCAAAAGAAAGCCTTTTTTTAACTGAAAATTCATTAAAGGCGAGTTTCACTGATATGAATAACTGCATTTTTGTTTTCTTGTCACATTATTACATGTGTGCCTAAATGTGTGTACTGAAATGAGATTATATATTTTTGCAAGATGGACAATAGTAAATTGTATCAGGAAAAGCTAGTCCAGTGCATGCACGTGTGTGTATTTATCAAGTTGGGCTACATTAGACTGCAAGACCTTGGTTTGAGAACCGAGGAGAGGACAAGGACAGCCTGTCAGAGCATGGTTGACAGCGGTGCACCCACCCTTCCTGTCAGAGCAATGATGTTGGGTGTGTGTGTGTTGGGGAAACTGCCACAATAAAAAGAGGCAACTGCACATTGTGTTCACTGCACCTGTCAACAATCTTTTGATACAAAACCAGTGTTAATTTCTGCCCCCTCTTGTCATCTTCCTGTTGCCTCCCCCATCACATTGTGTGATGTTTGTAAGAGACAGTTGTGATGTTGGTTTTTAGTGTGTCATTTGTTTATACAGCATGCCTATATGTTTGTAAGGTCCAAGCAGGCATACAGAGTTTAAAGATATAATCTCATACAACCAGGGCATACAAGTGTGGAAGTGTTAAAGTCATCTTTATCTGAAATTTATCTTTCACATATAGTATTGTCTCTTAAGCAAACACCTTATCTTCAACTCCAAAGTTCTTTTTTCTATAGAAATTTCTTAAGCAATGACTTGTGAAAATTGCTAATAATCCTTACTTTTGTACATTTGAACACCAGTTTATTTTAGCCTCGTTCTGATTAATGTCTTTTACTTTGTGATTTAGAATAAATAGAATGTAAAATGAAAAAATCCAATGAACACCAGTAGCTTTTGAGATTAGGGCCCTTGGGTGCCCTAAATCAAATGCCTAAATGAAAATGCTTGACTTTTAGAGTTGCCAAGTGCCCTTCCCCCTGTTGACTCCTTTAGGATTCACAGGTGCGTTGAAAATCCTGTAGTACTTGCCTTTAGGAACCAAAGTCTGAACATTTTAGCAGCAATATTTAGCATTATCTTAACATTCAATTTCTGATAACTTTTGCACCTAATACTATATAGCATAAATCAATAAACACATTTGTTCAATGTTGCATTCCAGTTTGTAAAATCCCCCCCCCCTTTTTTTTTAAGACTTAAGTGGCTTATTTTTATATGAAGGGCTAAACTCTACCCTTTCCAAGGAATTTTGGGTGTTCATGTAAAATTTCAGCAAAGCCTTTTTGCTGTAAGAAGTGCAGCTTTCTCATCTTGATACAATCCAATTGAATCTTGGAGCTGCCTAAGTGGATCTGACTGGAGGAGGAGTAATTAGATGTAAGCTGATGAAACACCTGGTCAGTGTTTCAAGACACTTTATTTTGCCTGTCAGATATTAGCTGGGCCCCTGAGTTATAAACAACAAACTGTTTACAGTGTCGATGTAGCCTTGCTGATCCCAAAACATGGAAGAGACAACAGCAAATTGCTGTTCAAATAGCCAAGTTCCAAAGGGGCAGCCTTGTTAGTCTAGTAAAGCAAAAAAAGCAAGGAGTCTTAAATCTGTCAGTCTTTAAGTGCCACAAGACTCCTTGCGTTTTTTTGCTATTCAAATAGTATTCCTAGGTGAATGTGTATAGGAAAATCAGGATCCCAAAAATACTTTACTCCAAAAGACAGTATGGTAGGTAGTGATTCTCAATATCTTTCTTTGAAGCCTTCATTATTAATAGACAGGCATGCAAGTGCCCACCCTTTCACTAGTCCCATATCTTGAAGAGTTGCTTCCTTCTCTTTTACTTCTTTCTTCTCTGTTCTTTCTTCTTTTTTTTCCCTTGTTCTGTGGTTTCCCCCCACCTTTTCTTGTTTTTTCTTTTTTGTACCTACTTCACTGACTCTTCTTTCTCCCTTGTGGGACGGCTGTGTGCTCCTTGGGTCTGAAGTGTTCATTAGACTGAGTCTTGATGTAAGCAAATGGCTGAGCTAACTGTTACAGAAAAAGAGCTGATGACCTTGAGGTGAGGGCTGTTAGGCTTCCAACCCTGAGCATGTGAGCTGTGTCCTTGACCAAACATATTAAAGGATGCTGCACAAGCAAGTGAAGAGGAATGGTTTTTGGTGGAGAAGCCTGCTGCTTTACTCTCATCTGTTGGAGCAGCTATGAGCCGTGGGTGGATCTCTCCTCTACTGTTTCTTTCCCCTGCACCATGCTATTTACCCGAAGTGGGATATGCTATGGTATTATTTAGGCAGTGTTTTCAGAAATGTCACTGTGCCATGTCTTGTGAGTCTAGTAGTTTAGATGTCCAGCTCATAAATTTAAATGGCCTATTAATAAATGATAGGATGAAACATCTTAGCAGTATTCCAGAATACTCAACTTGGAGTTACTAACTAGCTAAGGTTTCCTATGTAGTTGCTTTTAATATAGGAATTCCTTTGTATTAAATCCTTATTCCCATCCCAGGTGGAGTTATCCTGACACCAGTCTCTAAGATTCTTTTTCCTTTCATTGCTTTAATCTGCAGCTGGGTGTGGGTTGTGGTTTTTTTTTTTTTTTTTTATAGATCAGTAGGCTTGCAACTGGGCAATCAGAATGTAGCTCCCTTCCTGAAGCTGCTCTTGGGCCAACCATCTTAGGTTTTCTCCTTTTTCCTAGCTAGTCTGTCATCAATGCATCTAGTAGGGTTATCATATAGTACAAGTAAATCTCCTGCCTGAAAGACCCAGGAGCTGCTTCATAACTTTCTTAGCTTCACAGCATGGGTATGTCTGCCTCTATTCTTATTTCAGGTAAACCCAGAAAGCTATGGGAAAAGATAAACAGCAGCAGTCAGAGGTGGTTTTTGGGGTAGGCGAAGGAGGCGCCCTCCTAGGGCCCCAAGCAGAAAGGGGCCCCTTCACCTACTCTGAAAGCCATGTTTGCCTCTCATCCTGCAGGATATATGGTGTGCAGCTGGGGATGGGACTGGTGGTGGGGCAATACTGGGGCCCCTGGCAGGGTGCCAGGACAGTAGGGGGCTGGCTGTGGGAAGTGGGCGCCGTGGGTGGGGTTGGGAAGTTCTGCACCCCAGGAGGGATGCCGGGGTTGCAGGGGGGAGGGCATGGCCGAGGGGAGCTGGGGCCATGAGGAGGGCTGGGGCCACCGGTGGAGATCCTGTAGGGGGCCCCACAATGGGCCTTTGCCTAGGGCCCCAGATGGATAATACCCAGAGGCAGCCATAAGCTCTGTTCATGTATCTCCTCTTTCCATTCAGTTCAATGATAAAGCATAATGCCTGCCACTCAAATTATAAAAAAGAGTGATCGTGTAACTTTTGTTATGCTCTCCATGAAGTCATATTCATAGCCCTCAATGGCAGCAACATATTGCATGTGTTTGTGAAATGAAAGACATGTCACTACTTGCTAGCAATGAAGTGACCAGGACACTGCAACTTTATTGTTAACTTACAGTATGCCATGCCTCTAACAGGGCTAGACAAATGTGCTGCCCAGCTAGGAGCCAGCCGGAAATCAAAGGTGCTAAGCTGTGTGGCACTTCAGATTGCCCACCATTGCTGAAAAAAGTGCTGACTGTTGACATTTTTGACAGTGGTTCAGTAGTGGTGCTGGCAGCTTTTTTTTCTTTTTAGGTGCCAGGAGATGTTCTGCTTCTAAACACCATGGCACAGCTAGGTGTCGTGGTCAAATTCCTGGATGCTATAGTGAGCTGGTGCCTGGGATTTGTCGATCCTTGTTCTAAGATAAGAAGACATGCTATGTTGTTCACTGAGACAGATGTCATATGCTACAAAATGATGAAACATCTCATAATTGTTGGATGCTTCTTATTTAACTTGTTTAAATTTAGAAGACATATTTATCAAAACATTCTTGAGGTATGTGCAATATTTTAAGAAGTAAATAGTTTTACTAATTGGCACAATGCTAGCAAGACACCAGATCAAAGGAAGCTCCATCTATCCCAGCCAGGTTCTATAAACATGCTGAGAAAATACTGTGTTCAGTGGCATCAACCTGCTGATGGATTTAAAAGAATCAGCATGAATACATTTTTTGTCCACTGCCAGGGTGATGTCAAGATTTTTCTACCATAACTAAGTCTAAAACCAGACTAAAATGCCTTCCAGGAAATTTGAGAACTTCAGGAATTGTATAAATTGCTTCACAATAATCCTTCCTATAAATGAAGGCTTGAGACAAAGCAAGATTAGAATTTCCTGACTAAGAGCATAGCACTTTTTTAATGAGCTCTTGTTGGTAGCCTGAAATAGATGTTGACCTTGTCTGTCACCCGGTAGGTTCTCTCTCTCTCTTAGATTTTATGATTGATATATAGGTGATAACTCAAAAGTTTTTCAAGTTGTTCTGGAACTTTAGTGAGCAAAATGGGCTAGAACTCAAGGAAGGAAGCTGGACACTTCTTCACTTTCCTGATAAAAGATTTAGTGCACAGACCCAGTCACTCCAGTCTAGATTAAATCATTCTTTTTTTGGGAAGTAAATTGAAAATTCTCAGGCAAGAGATGCTTGACAGTATCTGAACAGAAGCAGTGAAATTAATTTGACTGTCTTCCGTCTGAAGCTCCTGAATTCCACTTACTGTGATGCTACAGATGCTATGTTGGAGGAAAAGAGCACTTTTTTTGTTTCACAGCTTCAGTATAGGACTTCAAGATTTATGTTGTCATCAATATAGCTTGGAATATGATTTCCTCTACCTCTCATCTGACCTCCTCTCTAATCCTGTCGGGTGGTACAGAGAATCAGTATAGCCATGTGAACCAACAGACTAGCTGGAGGTGATGCTGAAACAAAGTAACAGCAAACTTTTTTTTTTAAGTGCCTCAGAAGCAGGAAGCCTGCTAAAAGACCAGTGGAGCCACTGGAAGATTGAGATATAAAGAGGCACTCAAGGAAAATAAGGCCATTGTGGAGAAACTAAATTAATTATTTACATTGGTCATCATGGCTGAGGATGTGAGAGAGATTCCCGTGCCTCCTCCCTTCTTTTTAGAAGACGTATCTGATGAACCGTCACAGATGGAGGTGCCATTAGAACAGGTTTTCAATCAAATTGATAAATTAAGGAGCAATGAGTCATTAGGGAGAGATGGTTTTTACCCAACCTGTATATGAAGTTGCAGAACCACTAACTGGGGTATGTTCCAAAGGGGTAGCCTTGTTCAGCCAGGTCTTTATTTTTGGTGTGCAGTTCCCTGCGTTTATTCAGGTATGACCTGATTCCATGACTTACACTTTCCTGCATTTATTTTTCTTACATTCTGTAAGTTCCCCTATCTTCAAAGCATCTGACGAAGTGGGATTTTCTCCCATGAGAGCTCATGTGATAAACAAATTCATTAGTCTTTAAGTGCCACAGGACTCTTTGCTTGTTTAATTGGGGTATGTAGCCTATTATTTAAATCAGGCTGTGTAGCAGATGACTGGAGGATTGTTAATGTGGGATTATTTTTTTTAAAAAGGTTTCGGGGTGATCCCAGCAGTTACAGGCCAGTAAGCCTAAATTCAATATCTGGGAAACAGTTGAAACTGTAGTAAATAACAGAATTATCAGACTCATAGATAAACCTAATTTGCTGGAGAAGAGTCTAAATGGTTTTTCTAAAGGAAAATCATGTTTCACCAATCCACTGTAATTGTGTGTGGGGGTCAACAAGCGTATGGACAAAGGTGATCCAATGGGTACAGGGTACTTAGGTTTTTCAGAAAGCCTTTGACAAGATCCCTCACCAAAGGTTCTTGAACAGAGGAAGCTGTCACAGGATTAGAGGAAAGATCCTCTTCTGGATCATTATTTGGTTAAAAGATAGGAAACATGAGCTAGGAATAAATGGTCAGTTTTCAGAAAGAGACAGAAACTAACTGACCAAAGAGACTGGGGCAGAGATCAGGGAGATGGGGGATTAGAGTTTGGATGAGAATTTTAGGCAGTTACATGTGGGTTGACAGCTAATGGGAGTGGTGAGCGGAGACTAAGTTTGGATGAGGAGCTGGAAACAGCAACTGGCTGGGAAGGAGACTACCTGTGGGTAGTAGGAGAGATTGGGACTCAGACAGCAGGCTTGATGTGAGATGAGAAGCCTGAAATGTGAAAACTAAGACTGAGTAAACAAGGATAATGGGACTGCAACAGGGAGCCAGAGGTGGAAGAGGGAAGACAGGGAAGGGTTGGAGACGAATGGAGAGAAGTCTGTGTATGCCTATCCAGAGCTTGAAATGGAACCCAAAATTCCTGAGTCTCTCAGTTCCCCTACTGTAAGCAAATATCTGTGAAAACCACTGGCAAAGTGTGTTTCCATCTCTTCTCCACTGGTCCACAGAGAGGAGATCATCCTACTACATGCTGTCGGTTAGTCAATTTAAGAACATAGGTTTTGTGGTGGATATAGAGGTTCCAAAGCTGCTCATGACCCATATTGGTGTGAGTTTGGAGTCACATGATGGCTTTTAATTTTTTCAGCTTGTTTTCTAAAAAAGCCCAGGAAATTGTGCACAAAAAATGTTTAAAGAACATTAGTAAAGTTGTAAGGTCAGGTACTCAAAAAAATTCAGAAATGCTAGCATCAAGGTGGTCTGTGCAGAATACTTTTTCTTTTTCCATGGGACCTTGGTCTTGTTCTGTGCACAGGATGGATATACTCAGGATGAATCAGGATTTTATAGTTTGAGGCATTTGTGTATAGGACCTCTGCCTTGTTAGTTGCACGAGATAGAAGATGTGTAAGATTTGTGGATTCTGGGAGTGGTAGTTCTGGGGTTGCCCAAAGCTAAAGCCTCCCCTCTCAGCTAGAGGAGGATCCACTAGGTCTGGGCTTCAACTAATTGTGGAGGACAACAAAGGATCAAGGAACTGGAAGGGGCACTAAGTAGAGAACCCTGCATGGCACCCACTGTTCTTGGAGAAAGGTGTCCCAAGAGTCTGTGGACACTGCCCTGAGGGACTCTTGTTGGAGATGTGAGTGGACAAGGGACTAGAAATAGGCCACACAGTTGCAGAGTACTCATTGCCAGCTTCTTACTCCAGGTGTGATGGATGGCCATCTTGGCCAGTACCAAGAGGAGATTGACCAGGAGCTCCATAGAGGGTGTATATATCTGTTGTGGGCCTGGGTGGCGGCAAGCTTATGGCCACCCATAGCTAAAGGCCCCCCCCCACACACCTCAACTGAGGGGAGAAGCCAGTGAACCCGGGCCATGAGTAATTGCAAAAAACTACAAATGAAACAATAGGGATTGGAGCGAATGTCATAAGGGTAAAAATCAGATAACCAGGAGTGGACACTGAGCAAAGAGCCCATGATGGCATCCGTTGCTCTTCAAAGGTGTCTAAGGAATCAGTGGACGCCACCCAGAAGAAATCTACTCAGCACTGTGGCTTCAAGGGAATGGAAATGTGCCATGCAGTTAGAAAGCATCCCTCTTCTGTTCAACTTTCCCTTCTTGGTATGATGCATGGCCGTTGGACAGGAGGAGGTGCATAAGGGTGGGTCTTTGGAAGGTGTGTAATGAATGAGGCAAGGGATTGTAGGAGAAGACAAAGGATGTTTCATGGAGGCAATTGAATGCTGCCCTGATGAAATAAATGGATTCTGTTCCTACCTCTGCTGCAGAGTTCCTGTGTGATGCTAAACAAGTCACTTAAGTCAGACTTTTTACAGGTGGGTTACTTAAAGTGTGTTCTTCATTTTCTAAGTGTCTTGCTTGATGCCTTCTAGGATCTGTTTTGCAGAAGTATAAAGCATTCATAGCTGCCATTACAGCCAGTACGAGCTGTGCTTGGGACATATGAACAGCTGTGAAACACTAAATACAGCAGTGGGGGTAAACGAAAAAAAACAAACCCCAGCTGAACAAAAATACCATGTCCTCAAACTCATCTCTATTTAACCATTATTCTTTATTCAACATATCAAACAGGTTCCCATGCACTGCAGATGCAGTGCAGATTAGAGGTCTGAAGACACTCATCTGCTGCTTTTGTATATTTTGCATTTGAAGGATCTGAATCTTTCCCACTGAAGTATATTAGAGTTTTTTGTCATTGGCCCTGGTGTGGATTGGATGGTGTGTAGGGAAGGAGAAAGGAAAGCATGATTTGGCCCAAAGTTTTAATCCTTAAAAATGGGTTAATAGAACATCATTTAGTTGCTTAAAGCTGTTTGCCTGTCAGCGTTGTGTGCTTGTATGCTGTTTTTAGAGCAAGATGGCTGTTATAAATGTGACTTAGAATTCCCAAATGTGATTGTTTGGTACTTTTTTCAGTATATTTAACAGTTTATTCATCAAAAGAAGTGCCTTTGACTACTTTTACCTTTTGATCACCAAGTGGAAATGCAGTGGACTGCTTTCCTTTTTTAAAAGAGAAACAGTACTTCTAGGAGTTGGTACACACACATTTTCTGTATTTTAGGGTTGAGGTTTTTAACACTGCTTTACAATGGCTCTTGGCAGGCAGCAAGTCTGCTATATGGAGTGTGACAGCACTGAAAGCTGTTTGCCTGTCCTCTCCCCACCCCCACCTGCCCTGCTGGAAGGAAGGCTATGTTATTTGTACCCTTGGCTAGCACAGAATATTGACTACCACATAACAGATTATCCTTCCTGCAGTGTTAAGATAGGCACAGATAGTTCTGCTATGTGACAGAGTTCAGCGGCTGTGTCCCCTGGACTTGGATCTCCCAGAATTCCAGTCGAGGGGTTACTGTGGGACTGATGGAGGTGCGGAGCGTGGTACATAGCCAGTGCTGCTCGGGGGACTTCCATTCGGTTTGACTCCTCTGCTTGTACTAATAGAGGACCCAGTGTTACCTTCTTTTTTTAATATATTAGAGCAAGTACTAAAATGATGAAAGTATTTCAGACCACATAAAATGTACTTGAAATGATTCCTTAGCCAAACAGTCGTGTATTGGAAATACGGTAGACACCACTGTACAGGAATGGGAAGTGAAGAACAATTACATGACCTTTTTAAAGGAGCCGCTGACACATTTTTGATATTTCTAAGGTTCTTAACTGTACTGAAACTGCAAGAAATCAGAGTTTGATTCCAAAAATGGTTGTCAAAACGATCACTTCTATAATGCAACAACTTGTCCATTAGTTTCATGGTGGCGTGAGATATACAGATATATTTAAATTAGATAGCAATTGCTGCTATTGTGAGTAAATCATGCCACAATTGCCCAGCACCTTTGTGTTTATATATTAGTTGTTCCTGCCGGCATCTTTGTTCATGGTGTGTCTTTCCAGAATGAGGCTGTGACAACCTTGCAATATGAAAAGAGCTGTTGCTGGCAGCAGTTATGTTAGAAAGAATCTCTGAAAGATCTTTAATTTCTCCTTGTGATGGATCTTTGAGGAAATATAAAAGACAGGGACTTCAGTCATCTTTTTTTCTAAACTTAAGGGGGAATATGATAGAGGTCTATAAATCTTCAAGGTGTGGTGAAAGTGAATAAGGAGATGTTGCCAAGTTCCAAAGGGGCAGCCGTGTTAGTCTAATTCAGCAAAATAAGCAAGGAGTCCTGTGGCACTTAGACTAACAAATTTATTTATCGCATGAGCTTTCATGGGAGAAGGGAGTTTTCTTCCACGAAAGCTCATGCGATAAATAAATTTGTTAGTCTTTAAGTGCCACAGGACTCCTTGCTTATTTTGCTGAACTAGACTAAGGAAATGTTGTTTCTCCTGTACATAACAGAACAACTACAGTCACCCAGTGAAATTAATTGGCAGCAGGTTTAAAACAAACAAAAGCAAGCACTTCTTCACACAATACACTGTCAGCCTGTGGAACAGGTTGCCAAGGGAAGTTGTGAAGGCTAAAACTGTAACTGTGTTCTAAAAAGAACTAAATAAGTTCCCGGAGGGTAGGTCCATAAATAGTTGTTCTTAGCCAGAATGGGCAGGGTTGCAGCATCATGCTCTAAGTGTCCCTAGCCTGTGTTTGCCAGAAGCTGGACAGAAACCAGGGATGGATCACTTGGTGACTGCCTGTTTCTGCTCATTCTGTCTGATGCCCCTGGCACTGACAGCTGTCACAAGACAAGTCAGATAGACCCTTGGCCATTCTTATGTTCTGTGATTCTGCTCCCTCATGCCCACATTTCTTTGTTTCTTCTGTTCTTCCCCTCAAAGGCATAATTCCTTTTCCTCCCTTTGGAAAGGCTGGATGTGGCATCACTATATAGGGGTGTGAATCCTTTTCTGGTCTCAGGATTTTTAATATAAATGTGTCATCTTTTACTCTCAGTAATCCTTTTCATGGTGACATAGGGGAAGAAAAGAAGTGCCCTATAAACTGTGGAATAGTTTGCAGTTTTTGATGCCAGCATAGTTTCCGAAAAGCAGTTGAACATTCCCAGATGCTTTGTAAAATTCCTTTGGCTGGTTCCTGACTGGAGTGTAGTAAGTAAAGTACAGCCCCAGCATGTAGGCAGCATGTTTTGTTGTGGGTCAGTCATCAAGGTGGCAGTGTTTTAAAGTACCTAAATAAAATGAAGGGAAGAGAGTTTTTTAAAATTAAGCTTTGGTTTAACATTCATTGTTTAGTCTGTATAACAGTTTATTGTTTTAACAAAGGACAGGAGTTTTTTTCATTTGGCTGCCAGTCTTTGTTTAGACTGGTCTCTACTTACTAGTTGCTTCTTGTGTTTTCAATAAAGGCTCTTGTTTATATAAGTTAGCTAAACCTCAAAAAACAGAAGGAAAAAAGATTGTTTCCAAAATTACAGAAGTTTTAAAAAAGTCAACGGGAGGTAAATAACTTTGGAGGTGGGATTCAACATGTTGTGCTTTGCCAGTTCTTGTGAGGTTGAGTAATAAAGTGAAAATATAAATGTGTATTTGACATTAATTATATGGAGTGTTGTTATAGCTGTGTTGTTCCCAGGAATTCAACGTTTGTGTTGCTGAAATAACATTTTAAAGTCACTAAAACAACTTCTGTATCTGTACACGTAAGTACCACGCATTTTATTTTGTGTAAATAGGGGAGTAAGTATAACGTATAATATTCACTTGTAGATAGACTGTTTCAGGAAATAACTTGGGTCAAGGGATATAGATTTGACATTCATAAGAAACAACATATAAACTTTTTTTGCATTCACACACACCAGATTGTTTTAAGCAAGATATCGATTGGAAACTTAGGATTTCAAGTATAAACTCATGAAATGCAGGAGACAAGAGAACCTAGTTATTAGTAGTATATTACTACCATTTAGTGGAAAGAGACAGACCAGCCTAAATAAATGGAGTTCATATATTGCCACTTGCCAAAGAATCCCCTGAACATCTTACAATCTGTTGTATGTGCCATTGAAAAGCAACCTTTTCTGGGGTGGAGGGAGCATTTAGACAATCAGTATGCCTTATACAACAATGGTTAGTGGGGATTATTTGGGCAAAGATATGTGGGCAGCCCTATATGCCTGCAAAACATGCCACAAGAGCTTGAACATTTTCTGCTCTACTAGAGCTCATCAAATGTATTGTTGGCTCGTTGGATAGCTGGTATCTGTGGCTTTCTAAGCCCTATGTGGCTTAGGGATTCCCAGCCACTGTGTTGGGACACATTCCTGTGTCACAGAGAGCCAAGAAAGGGCTGGATTTGGTCTGGGGGTGATCAGCTGGTGTGTCCTGTAGGGTCACAGCACGCCACCAATTGTATCATGACCCACAAAATGTTGAGAACCACTGGCCTAGAAGACTGCAGGTATTGGGCCTGTCTACATTGGGAAGTTTTTTTGGGATAAGGATGTTGAAACAGTGGAGTGCTTTTTCAAAAAAGCGAAACTTGACTTCTTTTGAAAAAGTGCCTTTTTTTTTTTTTTTGAAAGAAGCTTTTTTGGAAAATAAGCGCCCCAGTATTTTGAAGTATTGGAGTGCTTTTTTGGCGGTTAAACCTAGTTGCCTGCCAAAGAAAAGGCTTTTTTGAAAAAAACCAGCCCATCTTTTCAATTGGCTTTGTTTTTTTCTGAAAAAGAGTCCAGTGTGGACTCTCTTGGGGGGGGGGGGCAAAAAAAAAAATCAAGGTGGAGAACTTCAATCGAAAAATAACATTTTTTAAAATAAGTGTTTTTTTGAAAAAACTTTCAGATTTATTTTGAAAGTTTTTTTTGAAAAAAACTTTTTTTGAAAAATGTGGGGCAGTGTAGATGTAGCCAATTGAGTGTTGTGCTGAGAGTGTTTCTCAGATGACTGCTAAATTAATTAATTTCTAGTCACTTGTTTTTCCGAGATTCTCTTACAATTTTATCTTGTTACTTTTTCCTTTTTCTCCTTTCCATCCTCCCATATGATAAATACACCATTGTGTTCCAGAACTATTGCTTGGGGAGGGTAGGTAGTCTCTGAATAGATTTGTGTCTTTTTGAGTTCACTTAATCTAGAGTGATAAGTGTTGTATACTTGTAGCTTCAGCAGCAAAAGGCCAGAGTTTGCTTTAGACAGGATATCAGTAAGTCACTGGGTTGACCATCTGTGTGAAGGATTTTCATGTATTACGTTAAAACTCTTCTCCTTGAAGGATGCTTTTTGGGAGGTGGGGTGGAGGGGAGAAAGATTGTTTTTGTTTGAGAAGTGACAGGCTTTAATGCATTTTCAGGCATCTGGAAGCTCCATTTGAAATGGTTTAATAACCAGCCCTTTTACAGTGCTAGTCATGTGAAACCATGCTGATTAATACATTTAGCTTCTAGCTGTGGTTGAATACATTTGTTTGTGTATCAGCAGAACAGAGCAGAAAAAAATATTAAATTATGTAAGGTTACAGAGTGTGGTTAAAAATTGTAGCATTTCAGAATATGCTTCTGTATGGGAGAGAGGATTTGTGTATCAATAAAATGCACTTCAATTTGAGCAGATTTTGGACTCACTATTGATGTGATTTATAGTAGCCACCATTGCAGAAGAGTCCTTTGGAACGAAATTTGTGATGCTCGACATGTTCAGGAAGGAACATCCTGCTTTGTGATGAGTGGGATTTTCTCCCACGAAAGCTCATGCAAAAATAAATCTTAGTCTTAAAGTGCCACACGACTCCTTGTTCTTTTTTGCTGGACTAGACTAACACAGCTATCCCTTTGGAAATTCCCTATTTATACAGTACATCTAACTAGACCAGTGGTTCCCAACCTTCCTCTTCTGTGGCACACCTTGATATCTTTAATTATTTCGAGGCACATCACCGTATAGTCAGCAAATGAACTTGTGACTGTTCATGAGCCAATCCAGAACTCTTCACATAGTTTTTTCGAAGAATTCTGTGGCATGCCTGCTCAGGCCTGAGGGCACACCCATGTGCCATGGCACAGTGGTTAGGAAACACTGTACTAGACAGTAATAGTGTATGTGCCAGATATGATATTCTGTGCTTCGTTTCTACATTTTCAGGCTGACGGGTTGTAGGTTGTATCACAGAAAGTAGCAGACAGCAGCTCCAGTAGAATGAACTAAATGATTTTGATGTTGGAGAATAAATGTATATGAACCTAAGATTTAAAAAAGAAATTTTATTACAATACTTGTCCAGAATGGATCAGTGATGAAATAGTTAATGGTACTAAGAGTTGTGCTGCTGCAGGTTTTTGTTTTTTGGCAATTCTACTGAACTTCTGCTTGTTTTCTCTTCCATAAAATAATTATAAAATGTACTTGCCTATCTCCTGGGGCTGACATGAGGCTTAATTTGTCTGCAAAGTGCTTTGGATATAAAAGTCTATATAACAATACATATATAACTATGTATAAAAACAATAAGTATTTACACTGTCATCCTTAGACTCCGTGTTAACACTGCATTGACATAAACAGGAAGTTCATACACCTTTTACTTCTGACTGTCTCCTGACTTAAAACAGCACTGATTCACCTTTAGACATTCCTCTGCAAAAACAAAGGACTCAAAAATACCTTTCAATTAAAGTTTATTCAGATGTTGTTGCGGCCACCACAGTTTCTGATAGTGTCCTTGATATGTTTGTACATAAATATCCTTTGCCCAGTTTGTGCACACTTCTAGAAATCCCCTGGTTTTGCTTTCACTCATAGAGGGAGTTGCATGTTGCTGCCATGCCACCTGAATTCTTCTTGAAAATTGCACATATATTCTCAAGCTAGAGTTAGAAAATAGTGAATACAGCCTTGGCTGTCTAGTTCTGCACTGACTACTCTCCTCTGAAGCACACGGTCAGAATGTAAAACCAAAATGCTAGCATGTTTCAGGCAGATTTGTCAGTGGAATGCTCGATGTGAAGGATCTTATGAGATCGGTTGATTCGCAGAACTTCACCTCTCATAAGAAATTTTTTTGGAGGTAGGGGATGTTTTTAAATCAACAGTGATGCTGTTAACCATTTGACTGCCTTGCCCCTTTCCCTCCTTCTGTGGAGGAGGAGAGTGAAGTGAAGTTTTCCTTGTGCCCAGCATTTGGGTAAAAGGACTCATGCTTACCAGACTGAGCTTATAAGTAGTCAAAGCTTATCTGAAAGATGGGGAAGGTGGCAGTGGTTGGGAGCTGTGCTCTCCAGGGAAGATTAGAGTACCAGCCTTCTAGCAGGTGATGAATGGGGCATCCTAGGTCTTCTACAAGGTACTGCCTGTTTGGCACTCACAAGAAAATTGCCATCTTCTAGGTCAGGGGTCTCAAACTCAAATCAGCACGAGGGCCACATGAGGACTAGTACGTTAGCCTGAGGGATGCACTACTGAAATCTTTTCATACAACGATATTGCAAATATTGGTAACAATAGTGACATTGCAGGGTGCAGGAAATAGCTTTGGGGGCTGTGTGTTTGAGATCCCTGTTCTAGATGCTAGAGTCCAGTGTCTGATATCTGTGAAAAAAACATTTTTTAAGCGCTGCCTAAACGATGAAGACAAACACAGGTGCCCTAACTGTACAACTTAAACCACAAATGGAGATGGTCTGTGAATATCATGTTGTATCAGGGCTGTTGCATTGGGCTTTATTCCCACTAGGAAAAAAGTGAATGAAGAAGTTACTAGAGTGGACAGAGCAAGTCATAATTTTGTTAAAACAAAGGAGGAGTCCTGCGGCACTCAATGACTAACAAATTTATTTTTTGCATGAGCGTTCATGGGAGAAAATCCCACTTCATCAGACAATTTGAAGATGTGTGTTTAAGCTGTTTTGGCCAGCTTAAACTACAGCATATCTTGTATACAACAGTGAAATTCAGTGGAGACTTTCAGCCTTGGAGCACTGATGTCAGAGGTGATTCTCCTTTTACAAAGGCAACAAACCAGCAATTTCCAAAGCATCTATAGTAGCAACCTCTTTTCCCTTTTCTGTAGATCTGGAAGAGGTGAACTTCTCCAGTTATTAATGCAAATAAATAATCACTAGATCCTTTTCTCGCTGACTTCAATTTTTCTCTTTAATTACTCTGGCTTGTCTGAAGTGCACATAATTTGTCCCTCAGCTACCACAGCAGTTTAGTTCAAAATTAGGGGAACCTGCACTTCCAAGAGCATGTGGGGTAGAAACTGAAGATAAAAATCATTCCTCTGGTAATTTAATATGAAAAAACTGATATAGCAATACTAAATTTAAATATAATATGAACTCTCCAGAGGTTGAGGAATAAGAAATTGAGCCCATGGAAATGGGGGGAAAAAAACAGGATTGTCCTCTTCTGGACAAACCTTGTTTTCTTCTGCCATTTCTCTTGAGGAAACTCACTTCCATGCATAAACATCCAGAACTTTGCTTTATCCCAGAACTACTGCTACGTATTGTCTGAATTTGGCAAATCAAATACATGTGTTCGTGCACGTAATTAAAATGTGTGGTCTACAAAGATATTAAAAAATAGAACAAAAGAAAACAACTAACAGTTCCTACTTCATGTGCTCTAGACAAGGCCCTAATGACTCCTTTTTGATAATAAAGGAATTAAGACCTTGCAAAGTACGAATAAGTTCAATAACATTTGACACTCTCCTGTTAAGGTTTTGCATCATCTTCTCCCATCCCTTAACTATATAAAGTGTCAGCTGAAAAAGAGGATAATGTGCAGTTGCCCCACATTGAACTAGAGGAACATACCATTCCCTGGGATATTCTTGTTTAAAAAGATGAATGGAGTTCATGAAAAATCATTTTGTTTTTAATGGCAAGCATGGCTCTCCATGGAACAGCTTGCCATTGAAGTGGGTTCACTGTACAAACCTGGAATGCTTACTGAATGGCAAGTGGAAAAGTTAGCTATCTTTCTCTGTGAAAGGTATTTCCAAAGTGTTCTGTAGAGTTGGGTTTCTTACAACATGGCCTTAAAGTAAATACACCGTGACACCAGCTGTTCTGTGTCTTGGTATTGAAATATGGCAAGCCTTAATGCCAGGAAGGTTACTTTCTCTAAAGATACCCCACCGTCTTCAGATTCCAGTTCCAGGTTTTCATTCCTCCCGTGCCAGAAAGCGTAGCACTCCCGAAGTTTAAAAAAAAAAAAAAGCTTGAAGGGTGGAACTTTCTGACTTTAAGGTAATCAGTGGTACAGCTTACTATAAGGGCAAGTCTACTGTTGGGCGCCATCTAATGTCAGCATTGATACGTGTGAATAATAAAACTGGAGGAGAATGTCTACACGTCACTCCGTGATCCGGCTTCTTATGTCCATATTGCTAGCTGGTACTTTGACTTCAGAAATGTTGCATTCTGGGTAGTATCCCATAGTGCAACAAAGTGCTATGGCTTGTGGGAAATCAGCTGTCTTCCCGTGATGCAATGCCCCCTTCTCTTTCCTTTCTCACAGAGAAACAGGAGGTGCTTTTTGTGCTGTTTATCTCTGCTCTGAAGTTTTATTGACGGCGTTTCAAACACATTGAGGCTTATCCTACAGTATTTCCAGCAGTGCAGAAACCTGTGATGTTACTGAGGCTGCGCTACGAGAAGCCATCAAACAAAATAATTCCTGCTTTCTGCAGGCTGTAACACTGAGCCCTAGACTATACTCATAGGGCTTTTCGGTGGCTGTCAATGGCAGATACACAAGACACGTAAAATACCTTGAGTATCTGCCAATGACTTTCTAAGCTGCCGATACATACTGGGGAAACTGACTACAAATGCCTTGCAGTTGGCTTTTGGCAGCTCCAGCTATGGGGCTGGAGTTGTTGAAGCGATTTCTGGTGCAATTCAGTGGGTTCACATTCACCACTGAATTAAACGCAGATTGTGCTGATGGCGGCAATTTTTGCTGCTGTCAGTATTGACATATCTTGAGTCTGCAGTCTGTGGAGCAGTAGTTCTAAGCCTGTGAAAAAAGCACAGAGTGGTGGGACTGCATCATGCTGTCCGTGTGGGATGATGAGCGGTGGCTACACAACTTTGTATGTAAAAGGATACGTCCCTTGAACTTTGCAAAGAGCTCACCCTAGCTCTGGAGCATATGAATTCTAACTTGAGACCAGCTCTTAACAATGGAGAAGTGAGTGGTCATCACTCTGTGGAAGCTTGCAAACCCGCACTCTTACTGGTCAGCTGCAAATCATTTTGAGTCAGGAAATCCACTGTGGGAGTTGTAGTGATGCAAGTGTGCAGGCCCATAGAATTCTGCTGAGAAGGGTAGTGACCTTAGGAAATGTCCAGGAGATATTGGATGGGTTCGCTGCTGTGAGGTTCCCACACTGTCGTGGAGCCATAGATGGAACACACATCCCCATGTTAGCTCTGTATCAGCTTCCCACTGAGTACATAAATTGCAGGAGATACTTCTTTATGGTCCTGCAGGCCCTTGTGGATCACAGGGGCCATTTTACAGATATTAATGTGGACTGGTCTGGAATGGTGCATGATGCACACATCCTTAGGAACTCAGGTCTGTTCAAAAAGATGCAAGCAGCTACTTTATTCCCTGACTGAAAAATCAGCATTAGGAATGTTGAAATGCAAGCTGTGATCCTGGGGGATCCTGCATACCCTTTGCTCCCCTTGCGTGCTATATTCTTCATAATTTATGGGAAGGGCACAGGGAAAAGTTCTGTCAAGGCTCCACGATACTGCAAGACATTTCTCTCTCTTAGGGAGAGAGTGTCATCCTGCAGAGCACAGTTGTGGGCTGGATAGAAGAGGTTTGTGGGCTGAATCCAGCTGGTGGGCCTCATGTTTGACACTTCTGTTCAGAGGGAAGCCCAATCCCACACCTTAACTAGAGAAAGGGAGAGCATAGGATAACTTCCAGGATGCAGTCCCTATAGAGTTTTGGGACTTTTCCTTTTGTATCTCCTCTAGCTGTACAGAAAAAGAACATTTTTCCCCACACGCCCCCAATCTCTTCACTGCTGTGAAAGGAATCAGTCTCTATAGCTCTGCCCCATAGTATTCTTCTCTAAGGAGATAGCCAAAGAGAGCTGTCATTCTTTCCCTCCCCAGTCGTCATAGTTTGCATTGCCCACTCTGCTAATTAAGCTCCTGCCTGCTTATAGGGTATGAGTGAACTTCCACTGGGAGTGAGCTTCACAGGCTGGGCAGACAGGTACAAGTTTAGGCCCACTCCAGTGAGTGTTCTAAAAATAGGTGGGCGACATGTGCTGCCTACCAGAGTACAAGCCTGCTGACATCCAGGTCATGGTTTGTGTAACTAGTCTGTGTCGCTGCTCATATTGTGATGTCCACACTGCTGTTTTTAGCATGCTAGCTGGAGTTGAGCTAGTCAGTGCATCTGTTAACATGATGTGTAGTGGTAGTGTAGACAGAATAGTTTTGCCAAGCATTGTCAGCATGATGTGAGTATTTTGGTAGTTTTACAGCTCACCACAAGTTTCCGAAGAGCATTTGTGAAATTGACCAGGGACTTATTGCTTTTCCAATCATTAGCACTAAAAGTCATGAAGTAACACCACATGGATTTGCACTGAATTTACTTTTGGAAGATTATCTGCTCTCCCATAGGAGCTGGAGACCTCCACTTCCCCACTCTGCCTAGCAAAAGCTTTAACTGAAGAAATTGTTACTGTAGGGGTTCCCACACTTGCCAGGCAAACTTCACGTGTGCCATCTTGAGTGTGAGCTGGGGGTTGGTCACGGTTGTGTTTTTTATTCACTATTCGTGACTTGTGATTGATATAACATTTATGTTTAGTGCCTCCAGCTCTATCATGTGTGCCATCTTCTTCGTTTCTAACCCGGTGCCCTGTGTTGTCTATCTTTTCTGTTTCCCTGATGCTCTTTTCTTCGCATAGGTAGATACTTGAAATTTACTAGTATCCTGCTTTGTGAAGCTGTAGAGAGTGAGGTTGTAGCACATATAATCCAGATTCATTGCCCTTTGTGTGCTTTAGAAAATGAGAAAAACAAAGAAGGAGTCAGACATTTTAGCTCCCAACAGATAACATCTCTTTCCATAAGAGGAATCTTGCGAATCTGAGCAATTTATAATGTTGAATTCTTTTTTTTTATTTATTTTGAAAGGCAAAACCAATCCAAAACCCAGAGTATCCACACTTCTCAAGAAATATTTAATTTCAGGCACATTGTAGTGTGCTAATAATGTATTATTTGTATGTAGGATATTGTAGTACATTTGTTTTGAAACACTGTCAAACAATTAATCTGGAAACTTGACAGTTTATTTTGGTTATGTCTATTTTATCTTTTTTTATTGACTGTGTTCAGTTACATCAGATGTGTCAAATATGGTTATATGCAATAGGTTTCCCAGTTATTAGTGAAATTCTGTTGTATAATCCCAGTCTCAAATAAAGTAAGTATTTCCAAAATAAGTATAGCCAAGAAACTGCATGGGAAAAATTAATAACTTTGGTTAGGCAATTCAAAAAAGGGGTAGGAGCAAATGCAAAATATATATAAAAACACATATATGGAGATAGATGAGACTAGCTAGTAGGTGAGATAGGTGAAGTAAAAAAAATAACTTGGCCAAGATCCCATACAGTGTTATTGGCAGAGCATGGAACAGAACTCAACTCCTCTGACTTCCATTTCAGTGCCATGAAATGGGAGCAGCAGGGGATGTATAAGCATTACATGCTCCCCTTTCCTTTAACCTCAGCAGTGATGGGAAATTTTAATGCCCAAGTAGGTTCAGAATGGAATTCCTTGTCTAGAGCAATAGGCAGATTCAAACTTGTTACATTGGGGTTGTATTGTAATAGTAGAGAATTGAGAGATATGAACTGAATTGAAGATGTTAAGACAAGCCTGAACAAAAAACTGAGACTGAACAAATTAAAAATAGAGTATTTTGAAGAGCTGTAAAATGTACAGAACAAAGTGGATGATGGAAAGCTTAAAGGAAGTAAAGATCTCAGTAGAAAGTTTTGAAAAAGGAAAAGGTGTTGCATAGTTACAACATAACCACAGAGCTGTTGCAGACTGGAGAGAAACACATGGTAAAGAGATGCACAGCCTATTCAACAAGATTTACAAGCAAGAACAAGTACTGAGCAAATAGGAGAAAGTGATAATAGTACTGATCTATAAATGTGGATAATGTGAGTGCAAGAACTAGAGAAGAATCAGCTTAGTTAGCATGCAAGGAAAAACTCCCACTACGATTGCAGAAGTGAATGAAGAGGTATGTGGACATAGTATTTAAAGGGGACCAGGCTGGATTTAGACCAGGATGAAGTGCAATAGAACAGGTGTTATTGATAAGGAAGATATTGTAGAAGCACACAGAACATCACTCTGCACCCTTTTGTGACAGCTCAATAGACTTTTAACAGGCTTTTGGTAACATTTATCAGGAAGGGTTGTGGCATCCAGAAAAAACTGATCAAGCTGATTTAAAAAAAAACAACAAAGCAATAAAACTACAGCTTGTTAATGAGAGCTAAGAGTAAGCTAAAAGTTGACAATAGTTCAGGATTACCATAGGAAGTGAAAAAAGGATGCACACTACTGCCAGATATCTTCGGCTTAGTAATGGAAGCAGTAATGGTGTAGTACTGAGAGATGACATGAAGGGAGTCACGTTATGTGAGAAGACAATGAATACTCAGATTCACAGATTATATTGACCTAATAGCACTGACGAAGGATTATTTAAGGGGAATAAGTGACAAGATAGACTGGGAAAGCAGAAATTTTGGATTGAAGATCAGCACGGAGAAGAAAACCATGGCAAACAGAAGACAAGAGGAAAAAGATGAACATTGGTAACAAAGAGCCAGAAAAAAAAAAAAGGACAAATGTGTGCATTTTTACCTCCAGGATACACAAAAGAAGGTATCAAATTAACTGTTAATGCATTTGGAAAACTCCAAATGACCTAGAAAGCTAAAAATATTCTGGTAACAGTGAAAATAAATGTATATGAGACAACTGTTATGCTGATATTGCAGTGCATGTAAGAATGGTAGGGTAATGGGAGAGGCAACAAACATGAGATACTGAACTGAGGGGGAATATTGAGTATGTTCAGACAGAAAATGAAGTGATAAGAAAACAGGTAGGGCAGGAAATAACACTTAAAGAAGATTCAAGAAGGATGACTGTAGTGGTTTGGCTATGTGTCAAGAACGACTCGGAAAGGATGCCATACATTGCGATATGTACCACAGTGCAAAGGAACTATAAATAAAGGAAGATCTATGATGAGTTTGCGAAGAATGACATGAGAATAAAAAGATGAACAAAGCCGTTAGTCTGATACAAAACAAAATGTGATAAAGTCCTCATTTGGGTCATTCTTTGCTGCTGAGCTGGTGGATGGGGAACTGAAGAAAGAAAATATAGTGTCAAATGCCAGGGCCATTGTATTCAAAATCCTGAAAGTAAGCATTAGTAATAACTTCCAGTAATTTTCAAAGTGTGTGTATCATACGGTTGCCTAGTAAATAAACATTTGTGTTTAATCCACAATTTGTAAAAATTTTGAAATGTTTCTTACTTTCTAAAATGAAAGCTGTAAGGTAGTCAATCTAGTAGTGTTTCTTGCTATACCATCTTTTATAAACTGTTGCTATTATAATAAATGTTCATGGAATTAAAGTCTGTTTTTTTAATCATCTGTATTACAACATGAAGCTTTGCAAAAAATTTACATTTGAGCATACACTGAACAAATTCTTGGCCCTCTGATCTCCTTTCAATGGTGATTACTGAACAGTGTGACCTAAGTTGTAGTGTGTGTCACTTGGATTTCTTCAGATATTAAAAAAATGAAATTGCAGTACCTCAGCACAAATACTTTTGTTTTGTCAGCAAACAATCTGATGGTTCCTTCTAACTAGCAGCATTTACTCCTTTGATTAATTGGTGACTTGCTTTTCTCTGAATGTGGACAAATAGGAAATCTGTAGCTTATACCAGAATGTTACAGGTGTTGAGGCAAAGCCCAACAGCAAACTCTTCTGATCTTGCCTTGAATAGCTGTATTCATAGAGCCTTCCCTAACTACTGTGTTTATAACCTCTCCTACCTTTTTTTCTGTATGTTTCTGTAAGTATGTTAGACCATGTAGCTGAATTACTCAGCTATGAAATGATGGCTGAAAGAACATTGTTTCCTGCCCACTGCACCTCACCTTTTATTTTATTAAAAATATAGTAACATTCTCTAGTGTAATGCATGTGGTTTACACATATTGCTTTCCTGTCCTGTGTTAATTCACCCTTGTCTTCAGACTTAATGAGATTTTTAAAAAATAAAGCTTTTGGGATTCTTTGCACTTGGCTTCTGGTTCCATGTTTGGGGTACACTCCCTTAGCATTTTTGAGTTTTTGTTTGCAGTCATGAGGGCTAGAAACTTTTATTTAAATACAAGCTTATGCTCATATGGTTGTATGACTCTGTATTAGCTGGTATTTTAAGAAAAACTAAGTATCAAAAGACTAGGCAATAATATTGTAAGATGTTAGCTGTATATTTTTTATTTTATTTTGTGTTCAGGTAACTCACATGAGGCTGACACAGGACTGTTTCTGTTTGACTTTTCACAGCAGAATAACTGAAGGCAGAAGTCGTGCCTAATATATTTTATTTTTTGTCAACATTTGTATTGTTTGACAGGAGTTACTTTGTTCTTTTTATGTTGTAAAATGATTTTGATGTGAAAAGATCTTTTAGATATGACTCTTAAGCATATGCCAGGACCCTGTTAATTTTCAAACCTGAAACTTCAAAAAAAAAAAAAAAAGCATCCGTTTCATTTCTATTCATAGCATAGATTTAATATGTTCTGACAATTTGTCTGTTGCTTAATTGCTCTCAGGGAGAATGTTAATTGTATTTTAAATAGATCATATGAATATTATTTAATGTATTCATTTCTGGCATTAATAATGCTGTTATATTGCCTTAAATAGACTTGGAACAGGAGGCCTCAGGACTAGTCCAAACCCTGGAATCAGAGGGGTACTAACTCATGTTTGTATGGTGGTTTTCATTCAGGTCCTCTTGGAGGAAAATAATTTGGGGAATTTTAGTAGACTTATGTAACTTAGTTTTATAATGTACAACAATTAATAAGGCAATTTTACTAACCACAGAAGAATAAAACAAACAACCATATATCTCCTTGCCTCAGGTTTTGCTTGACAGAGATTTTTCTTGTCCTGTAGGTCACTCTATGGCTTTTTGGTACCAGAGGGGAAAAAACTTTCTGTGGTTTTGGGCCCTCCACTGGCATCACTCTGCCAGCAGTTCCTGGGCATTTAAGTGTAGGAGTAGCTAAGTTGAATGTATTAGCAGACCTCAACTGCTGTGGCAGTTCCAGGGGAAAGAGGTGGTATCTTAGACAGCCAGAGCCCCTGCCAGATAGGACTTCTGTCCATCAGACAGTTTGAATTATGTTCGGCAGTATACAGGAAATCAGAGCAGTAGTGTAAGAACTGGAGTATTATGTTTCTGGTCTAATTTTACTGAGGAGTGGAGTGGTTGAGTGGTGATGAAAGGTTGATAGATTTTTGGAGGAAAGGATGAGGAAGAATCATGTACCTAAAGAATGTTACAGAATGAGGCAGAAAAAAATTGAGGGAACCCTTTGCTAAAATATTGGCAGCATATCATATGGCTGACTACAGAGTTGGGAAGGGTCATTCCAGAGTCAGTTAGGAAGCAGCTTATTGCTGTGTGCTTTTCTGGTAACCCAGCATACTGGAAATCTACTGGAGTCCTTATTCTGAGGGGAGATTACTTAGTAGTAGCATAAGAAGAATGCCTTAGTAGCTATCAAATCATCCCCATCTTACCAGTATTCTACTCATCTTGATTTGTCAGGGGAGTAATGTCTACAGATATGCTGAACATTGGGATTTTAATGTCCCACATCCCAGCTCCTTTTATTTGAAGAAACTGTGTTTGCAACATAAATGCCATGGTTGGATGGACAGTCAAAAGTGGAATCTGTTTAAAGCTGCTTTTTTGTTTTTTCCGCTGACCACAGGAGAGAAACTAATTTCCAGGGGAACATAATGTGAGTGCTTTCCTGTAGACTGAGAGCATACTGTTAGTGTTGATGATGTTCCAGCCTCTGTCAATGTAGAGAATGAAATCCTGTATACAAGCATATAGGTTTGCTGTATATCAACATGGTGTGTGGTAGCATTTGAAATAACCAGGCTATTTATTAGCTGTGGTATGCAGTGGTTACAGTTTAATTTGAAGGGCCCTGGAACCTTCCTAATCTCTGGGCCCCCTTCATGTATGTGACAATGGGGTGTTCCACCCAATTTTTCTAGATTTTGGAATCTGGGCCCTGGATCTCTGGCCTTTCAGATTTGTGGGCCTCTGGAATGGTGTTCCTAAGCATTCCCATGTACTTTAACCCCTGGTGGTATATTGGCATGTTCAGGTGGTGTCTTTTGAGGACTGATAGCATCTTCCTATGAGGAATGAAGAGGCAGGTATCATTGAGAGACAACAGAATGTGTAATTCAGTGCCTAATTAATGTGTCATTAGGAAAGGTCACAGTTTTTTACTGCAGCAGTTATGATGTGCCAGTTACTATCGTTAGGTTTCTGTTTCTCATGTTTTTAAATCAGGAACGGCGCTAGCTTTTATGCCCCCACCTGCCCCCGCAGCGCAGCCGATGCCGGTGCAGGCAAGTGACATCACAGGGGAGGGCAATGGTGTGGTCCCCATTTTGGTGCTCTTCAAATGTTGGCACCCCCCTGCAACACTTACCTGCCTTACCACATTGCGCCGGCCCTGTTTTAAATGCTTTCATAATGATAAGAATTTGAATTATCATTCTATCTGTCTCTCATATAGTTTTATATATTGCTGTGTAAATGCTCAAGTAAAACTTTAACAAGGTTTGAAATTGATGATAAAGATACACAGGACTGCTTTATTGTAAATATTGTGGCTATCACAAGGAACATGGTATCTGACACTTTATAGAATTTTGTGAAATACAATGGCAGGTAGACACATCTTGATTAGAGATTTCACTAGATAGCATCTCCTCTCCCTCACCATTCTTCAGTTTCCAGGTATGTTCCCTGAAGTGTCTATGGGTTCAATGGGGTGCTTGATTCTTTTTAATTAATCTATTACATTGACATTTGCCTGTATCTCAGAGCAGTTAATGAAAATAGCGGGTTCATAGTTGTATTGGAACCCAATTTAGTAAAAAAGTTTATAATTCTAATATGAAACTAATTAAATATTTTTCACTTTTTTCTCCTGAAATATGGTTGCTTTTGTGGTAGTTCCTAGACTAGCAGAAGTCTGTTGCTTACATCCAACATTTTACGGTAGATGTGTCCAAGATACTTGGATCAAAATTTTGTTTTCACCCTCTTTGCCTGCGTCCTGCTTTTGACAACAGCAACATTTGCCAGAGATGACATCCCAGAGAGAAGGCCACATGCCCTCTCCAAAATCCCAGTGGAAGAACAGAAGGGACTGCTGTTCTGCACCTGCTTCACAGTCTGAAGGGAAAAGGCAACATTTTACAGACGGGGGTATCTTTTGTTTTCTGTATTGTAAATTGTTGGGTTGAGGACTAAAGCAATCCCTTATATGTTCATTAAAATATTTTACATTCATGTGGATTGACCATTCCTCTTGCTAAATTTCTGTTGCATAGATTCTGTTGATGGTCAGCCTCTACATTGAACTCTCAAAACATTTGCCATAGACCATGGAAGAAGTTCTTCATCATAGAACTGTTCCATATCCATCCTTGTTAATTGTGTATCTGGGCAAACTAAGTTTTTTAAGTCACCTATGAAAAGCAATGACTTTTCTTCCTTGAGGAAATATTTGTTGTAACAACCTTGCTTGTAAAATATTACATTGATATAAAACAGAAATAACTTATTATTGAAAGAATCCTCATACAAATGTATATTCAGCTATCTGGAGCCTCTGATGTTAGTCACATCCACTATGCCCCTGGAGTGCCCCCTGCTGGACTGGTGCAGCATCATCATTATGTTTCAGCCTCACTTTCCCCTAGTGGGCTTCAGTACATCCAGTGAGTCTTATGTATATTAGTATATTGAGCAATACTGCTTCAGGGCTCTGGTTTATTTAACTCAAAGATAGTATTATATGAATAAGCTTCCACCTCTGCATCTCCAGCTGAAGTGGGAGGGGCTGAAAACCTTAATGAAGTCCACAAACCTTCTTTTATGTCCAGATCCATTTTTAGTAAGGATCTCTTGACTCAGAACCCTCTTCTAGATCAGTGTCTCTTGTTTTCAGTTGGTGAAGGGTCTCGCCTCTTGGATCAAGGTTCTCACAGTGGTCAAACTATAATGATCCTTTCTCAGGACAGCATGTAACTCCTTTGATCTGAGCATCTCCTGCTATCTGGTGAAGTCCTTTCATGTGGTCAGATTTTGCTGGGACTTGGCATTCATAGCTTTGCCATTTCAGAGCTGCTGTCACATAGGAGGAACTTTCTCCTTTAGCCTCCTTTCCTTGTGAGCCCTTTGACCAACTTTCCCTTGAGAAGCCCTCCCCTTCGGTGGTTACTTTTTCTATAATTTGGGGATGGTTTCTCTCACCAGGAGTCTGTTTTCTAGCTCCCACTGAGAGTAGTTTCCTTTTATCATGCCTGGGTGCTTCCCTGCCTAATTAACTGCTTCCTAGTTACTCATAACTTAATTAGTCCCAGGTGTACCTGAGTTGCCTCATTATTCCCTTATGGAGCCTGTCGGGTAGGCTGAATCCCTGACCCCCTTCAGAGGGCCAGACACTTTCTGATAAAGCAACATATTTTGTTTTCTTGATGCCAAGATGCCTTTCTATAAACAACTGTACTTTGGTAGCTGTAGTGCTGATCAAGCTAACTCTGCCCTTGACCTATGTTTTATCTACCTCTGTTAAGTGTTTCTGACTTTTCAATTGCTGGGTCTCATCTAATTTTTCCGTTGCGCTTCTTGATATACAGAATCGCCTTGACAGTGAAGGAGGATTCAACAGAATTCCTATAAGGAAAAATAGTGTGGTCTGTTCAGTCTTATGGAAAACTCTTCAGACACTTGGACATCTCCACAAGACTGGTCATTGTGACTTAGTTTTTTCCTTCAAGGTATTGTCAAAATCCCTAATGGAAACAACTTGAAATGCTAATTCTAAGAGAAGTGTAACTTACCAAAGATATAGGGGATTTTAAAAACAAAACTGCTGCCTGGAGAGCTGGTGATCTTATCCAACATCACATGTTTTCTTTCAAAACTGATAGAAAGAGAGAAATTGAGAGAAATGGATGCCTACTAGAACCTCAGTTTAGTGGCACACCTATTGTAAAAGTTCTTTAGAGACCACTGCTGAAGTTTATTTCTGAAGCTTTAAATTTGCATTTGCTATCACTTAACCACAAAGTCAACAAACTTAAAGCTCTCTCCACAAGGAACCCTTTCTCTGGTTCTTCTTTGACAAAGTTATTTTGAGGGTTTCTTCAGAAATCATCTCTATGTTCACCTTTTCTTGTAAATGTTTCCCTTGTTGCAGAGCTTTTCAGTGAAGATAAATCTGTTTGCCCTTCCTAATGTCAAGTAGGCCTTTTGAGATCTAACCTATGAAATCAAATACATACCTTATTGCATAAAGTAGGAATGAACTCATCAAAAGTCACAGTTTCTGATTTACTTAGTTCAGCAGTTAAGGAGGGTATTTCTCCAGAAGAAATCAATGACTGATGTGTAGAGGAAAAATAGTGTAAGTGGACATCTTTTTAACAGTTAGTTTCTACAGGCAATTTTTTTTATTGTGGTCCTACAGCACTTTCTTAACATTGGTCCAGAGGACTTCTATCATTTTTTTTTTTTAAATCATAGATTCCTTTAGGTAATCTCAACTTTTAGTATTTTTACTAGTTTTATTCTTCTCTTTGCTGTTTGTTGTGTCCCAGTTATTGATCTTGATTTGTGGCTATGCACACGAACAGGATGGATTGATTTTAAATCACTTAGGCGGAGATCCTCAATTTAAATAATCAATTTTAATCAACTTACCAGTTTTTCTGAAGGGGTAGCTGTGTTAATCTAGTTCAGAAAAACAAACAAGGAGTCTGGTGATACTTTTAAAGACTAATGAATTTATTTATCACATGAGCTTTCATGGGAGAAAATCCCACTTCATCAGATGCTTGACGACATGGGAGTGTCTGTCTGAAGTGGGATTTTCTCTTGCCAAAGCTCTTGTGATAAATTTGTTAGTTTTTAAAAGTGCCACCAGACTCCTTGTTTGTTTTTTCTCATTGGTTGGTAAAACCATCAAAATGTTGATTTACAACTGAGCATAGTTTGTAAATGAACATAGAGCTGATATCAGAAATCACAAAACAAAGCAACCAGTTGCTGAGCACTTCCATCTTTCTAATCACCTGATAAATGATTTGTTAAAGACCGTCGTCAGAGATGTGGCTGGGACATCAAGACTTCAAAGAGAAACAGCTGAACTTGAATTAATATGCAAGCTAAATTCTGTGAAAGCAGGACTGAATCGAGACTGGGTTGTTTTCCCATTACAAAAGGTAATTTGACTTTCAGGTTTCCCATGGTTTGAACCTAACAACTGCTCTGATTTGCTGTTACTATATGACCTGATCCTATGTTTTACACCCCCTTGCATTTATTTTCATTCCATTCTGTAAGTTCACCCATCTTCGAAGCATCTGAGGAAGTGGGATTTTCTCCCACGAAAGCTCATGCGGAAAATAAATCTGTTAGTCTTAAAGTGCCACATGACTCCTTGTTTTTATATTAGATTGTGTGTGTGGTTTTTTTTTTCCTACTGAGGCAGGTATACTACAGCTATATTTAATTCTCTATGTATATTTAATTGTATGTATGTTTAAGCAATTACACAATTTTTTCAGTTGCGTTTTAATTGTACTTTTAAATATGTTAGAATATGGAATATATATTACTTAATTGCTAGGTAGTTAACTTATTGCTTATGATTTGTGTCAAGGTGTATTAGGATAGTAAAAAGAATTTAATTGAATTTGTACAAAACAGCATATAAAATTTATTTTCATGAAATAAAATAACCTTTAAGCATTTGGATAGATATCTTATTGAAACATATTTCACATTTATAACTCAATGATTTATTAAAGAAACAGAGCGATTAAGTAGTCAGTGAATTAAACTGATTGTTTCAAACCAGCCTGGGAAAATTTTCAAATATGCCTAACTGAAAGTGACTGACGCTTAAATTCCTACTTGCCTCAGTCTCTTGAGAATGAGTCTCCTAAGTTATTTGTCTGTTCTCCGACTTTGAAATCATCCCCTCCCTTCTTGCTTTTATTAATATACTGGAAGAGACATTTTTTCAACTTCCAATTGTCTCAACTTCCCATGAATTATTCCAAATGAAGAATAAAATATTCTCCTTCGAGCGCTGCTCACATCATTCAGTTACAGGTATCTGTGCTGCAGTGCACGGTAGCTCAAAAAGTCTTTAGCCGTTAGCCTGTCAGGTCAGGGCGCAGGCCAACGCCCCCTCCATGCCGCGACTGCGGCTGTATAGGTGACTGTGACCCTGACCCTCCCAGTTCCTTTTTCCGCCATCAGCATCGGTTCGGATCAGTGTTACCTTGCGAAACGCAAGCACCTGGTCTTTCACACGAAACTCGAAATGCCAGGTTTCAAGCCGTGCTTAGGATTCTAAAAGGCTTTTCTGATGGACAACCCGCATGAGAAATGCCTCGCCTGCCTGGGTGAGTTCCACCTCATGGCAGAGTGCTCCATTTGCCGATCCTTCAAGCGAAGGACTTGGCTGGAAAGAGAGCACCATCTCCTCTCAATTTCAGGGAACAGAGCCGCTCCTCCTGAAGGTGGCCAAGCCACCAGCGCTCTGCCAGACCTTTGATCGGCCTAGGCTCAGGATCCTCACCGGTACTGGGCTCGAAATCTCGGCCTGTTACGGTACCGCCTTGGCACCGTCTTCGCCAGTCCTCCGGTAGCCTCCCAGCTGCCCCGAGTAGGGCACTGGCTCAGGCCCCAACCTGCCAAAGGCATTCAAACCCGGCCCTGGTGCAGAAAAGGAAGAAGCAGAGCATAGCGGCACTGCCCCCCTTGGCACCGCTGGATATGATACTGCCCCTTGCGGTATCGCAGCTAAGCCCGGTACCGCCATCAAGCCTGGTACTGCTGGACCCGGCACCGTCACTGATACCACTGCTTCTGGTACCGTCACTTCTGGTACCATCGGACCCAGCACTGACAGCGCCCACGCTGATACCGGTACTGTCATGTGCCTCTTCAACCTTCTCCAACCCGGCACCATCAAGCCCAGCACCGGGTCCAAGTACTGTGGCTTCAACTCATCGCTCCTCCGAAGAACTCTGGGTACCAGACTACCGGATGGTGGGGGGAGGTCGTCCAGATCGTCCTATGAAGACCCCTTTCTTTCCCCCCAGGAGGAGTGTCCAACAAAGCGGCTTCAAAAGAGCTCTGAATCACTGAGCTCGAGGGGAATACGCCCATCGGGAGAGGTCTCTGCTCCCCCCATGGCTTCTATGCCGCCAACAAGGTCACTGCACAACGAGTGGACCCTCGACTGGCTGAACACGATGGCAGATGATGCCTCCTTCCATTATGCTCAATCGCCGGCGCCAGAGTCCTCGGATTTCTCCGACGACAAGCCAGACCCTAATTCTACTCAACGTAGCAGGTCAAGGGCTCAAGCATCCTCATCACCCAACAAGCGCCTAATTGACATGTCCGCCGACCACAAAGGAGATCCCCGCGTCAAGCAGGACCTCCTCCGCTGCATGGCAGCAAATATGAAGCTGAAGCTGGGAGTGATCCAAGTGGAAGATGATTCCCTCTTCGGCGCGTGCCGTAGAGCCCTGCCGGCTAAGGTCGTGATTCCTCTACACTCCAGGGTGTTTCATATCATCCAAGAACGCTGGCAAACACCTTCCTTGATTCCGCCAGTGTCCAAAATGGCGGACAAGAAATACTTTTTCTCCACGGAAGGATTCCCCTTTCTATTCCACCATCCGGCCCCAGGATCCCTGGTGGTCGACGCGGTCAACCAAAGAGAGAGACAGGGCCAGCCGAGCTCCACGCCCAAGAACAGAGAGGCGAGGAAGCTTGACCTATTAGGCAGGAAAGTTTACTCCTCTGCTGCCCTACAGCTGCATATCTCAAACCACTCAGCCCTAATGATGTGCTACATCTTCAACTTGTGGAGGCTCTGCAAAATCTCTGCTCAGCCATCTCCGAAGAGCGCCGGAGAGACTTTGAGGCAATGCTGGATGAAGGAGAGAGAGCATCCAGGGATGCGCTTGCGGCATTCTGGGACGCAAGTAGATACAGCAGCATGCATAATGGCATCCACAGTCGTTGTGCACTGTTTGGCCTGGCTCCAAAACTCTGGCCTTTCCATGTAGATGCAGAAGATTATCCAGGACCTTCCCTTCAAGTGTCCCGATCTCTTCACGTCTTCCACGAATGCGAAGCTGCATGGTATGAAAGACTTGCACGCTACACTTCGGTCCCTTAGAATTTACACTCCCCAACCCGTTAGGTGCTCCTCGAGGTCGCATCAGCAGCAACAGTTACAGCAACTGAAATAGCAGCTGCAACTGCAGACCCAGTTCCCAAGATCCCTCCAGTTTCCCCAGCTCCATCTTGGGGACCTGGACAAAGATAAGAGCCGATCGGATAAAGGGGGGTAAGCTGAGCGCCTCACAGTCTGGATGGCATAGACAGGGATCAGACCGCTCTTTGGGCCGCAAGCAGCGTTTTTGACGGTCCCTCAGAAGGCAGCGCTCCAGAACCTCTGTTCTCCCCCCACCGCCTCCGCAACTTCGCCCCATGATGGACCTGTGTCACATCAGACCAGTGGGTCCTCGACACAGTGGCGTGAGGATACCACATCCAGTTCCTTTCAATCCCTCGGGACAGGAAACCACCCCCTCCCACAATACCAGAAAACCCAGACCTGCTGGGCAGGCTCGAGGTTGAATGCTAGAAGCTACTCTCACTTGGAGCCATAGAAAAGGTTGCCAAGATAGAGTGCAGCAAAGGGTTCTATTCCCGCTACTTCCTAGTCTCCAAGCCCAATGGAGACCTATGACCCATTTTAGACCTCGGAGCAGTCAACAAATATTTAAAGAGAATAAAGTTCTGCATGGTTTCCCTGCCCCAGATTGTCCTCTCCCTGTCCCCAGGAGTTTGGTTTGCAGCCCTCAACCTAAAGGACACTTACTTCCACATAGCCATTTGACCCCATCACAGGCGTTTTCTCAGGTTTGTGGTGGCGCGACACCACTACCAGTTCACTGCCCCCTTCTTCGGGTTATTGCTTGCTCCCAGGCTGTTCACAAAATGTGTCACACCGGTCGCAGCTTTCCTACTCAGGAGGGGTATAAGAATCTACCCCTACCTAGCCTGTTGGCTCATGGTGGGCAAGTCAAGTCGATAGGTACAAAACCATGTCAACCTGGTAGTGAACCTGTGTGAGTTCCTGGGCTTCTGCATAAACTCAGAGAAGTCCAAGCTTTGCCCCACTCAGGACATAGAATTCATCAGGGCACGTTTAAACGCCCGACAGGGCACCACATCCTTGCCCCTGTCAAGATTTCGGTCCATCTGCACCATCATCATGGAGCTCCAGGTGCCCAGGCTGACCACAGCACGCCGGTGCATGCAGCTCTTGGGACACATGGCAGCGGCCACATCGGTAATCTGAACAGCCCGCCTGCGGATGAGACCGTTTCAGCTCTGGTTTGTCATGAGCTTCCGACCAGGAAGGGACCGCCTGGACAAGGTACTCTCAGTCCCTCAATATGCCCTGGAGTTCCTCCAAATCTGGAAGGACCCCAACTTCGTGATGGGGTGAATTCCATTCAGGGAGTCCAAACCCTCAGTGAGCCTGATAACCGGATGCATCTGACTCGGGCTGGGGAGCCCCCCTGTCCGGGGGCCTCTTCGTGCAAGGCGTTTGGAACTCCGAGGACAGTCTCCTCCACATAAGTGTGAAGAAGCTCCGGGCCGTCAGGCTGGCCTGCATGACCTTCCTAGACCAGATCCGAGGCAGGGTGGTCCAGGTCCTCTCAGACAATACAGCGGCCATGCCCTACACGAACTGTCAAGGGGGAATCCGCTCCTTGGCACTATGCGAGGAAGCAACCAAGCTTTGACAATTAGCGATAGACCATCACTTCATGTGACTGCCTCCCACTTACCTGGGGTAGACAACGGCATAGCGGACT
The DNA here is from genome assembly GCA_007922195.1 of Podocnemis expansa. NCBI lineage: Eukaryota > Metazoa > Chordata > Testudines > Podocnemididae > Podocnemis > Podocnemis expansa. The sequence goes on along the minus strand of ML681964.1, from coordinate 11,540,228 downwards.
CCCTCAGCAGGAAACCCCTGGTGAATCACGAGTGGTCCTTCCACAACGAGATTTTCTCCCTGCTGACAAACAGATGGGGAACCCCTCAGATTGACCTCTTCGCCACGGGGCAGAACCGCAAATGTCCCTGGTTCTGCTCTGTTCGGGGACGGGAGGAGGGTTCTCTCAGCAGTGCCTTCCTGCTCAATTGGTCGGGGGCCCTAATGTATGCCTTCTTTCCAATCCCCCTGATCCACCGAGTGCTCCTGAAGGTCCTCGTGGATGAGGCACACATCATTCTGATAGCCCCGGACTGGCCCAGACAATGCTGATTTCCCCTCCTACAGGATATGTCCGTGAGGACCCTGCTCTGCCTCCCATGGTGGGTGGACCTCCTGACATGGGACTCGGGTCCCCTTGGGCACCCAAACCCAGGCCTCCTGCACCTGACAGCTTGGATGCTCTCTGGTTCAGCGAGCAAGAGAGGTGCTGCTTGGATAGGGTTAAGAAGGTCCTGGTTGGTAAAAGGAAACCCTCCACCAGGTCCACCTACATGGCAAAATGGAACCACTTTTCCACTTGGTGCCGTGACAAAGATATAGACCCTACTTCCACACCAGTTCAGGCAACTTGAGATGACCTCCTTGGTTTGAGAGAGAGAGGCCTATTGCTGTCCTCATTAAAAGTCCACTTGGCGGCAATTTTGGCCTTTCACCAAATAGTAGATGGGGCTCCATTCTTTTTACACCCCATCTGTCATAGATTCCTGAAAGGGGTGGAAAAACTTTTTCCCCACACCTGTAAACCCACTCCCAAGTGGGATGTACTGCGGGCTCTGACAGAACCGCCGTATGAGCCCTTGGACTCAGCCACTTTGTTTGTACTGTCCTGGAAGGTGGCTTTCCTGGTAGCAATTACCTCAGCCAGAAGGGTCTCAGAGTTACAAGCCCTGTTCTCTGATCCTCCATATACCGTTTTCTTCCCAGCCAAGGTGGTCCTTCGTGACCACCCCTTGTTCTTGCCCAAGTTTGCCAGCCCCTTCCACATGAATCAAGAGATCTGCCTGCTGGTCTTCTATCCAGATCCTCAGGTAACAGATATCCAGGGTGTGCCACCGTCTCTGGTTGTGAGGAGAGCGCTCCTAATCTATATTGAGCGCACACGATCTTTCCGCAGGAGCTCCCAGTTGTTTGTGGTGGTCGCTGAACGCATGAGAGGCTCTCCAATATCTTCTCAGTGCATCTCCAAATGGATTGTGAACTGCATTAAAGACTGCTACGGGAGGTCAAACACACCTCTCCCAGAGATTGAGAGAGCCCACTCTACCAGAGCTCAGGCGTCTTCCACAGCCTTCCTTGCTAAGGTCCCGATCCAAGAGATCTGCAGGGCCACTATGTGGTCGTCAATACATACCTTCACGATGTACTACACCATTGCCCAACAGGCTAGAGATGATGCCATCGTGGGCAGAGCTGTACTTAGTGTGGGTAGACTGTAACTCCTCCCACCATCCTCGGGTATGGCTAGCAGTCACCTGTAACTGAATGATGTGAGCAGCGCTCAAAGGAGAACGGTTGGTTACTTACCAGTAACCATCCTTCTTCGAGATGGGCTGCTCACATACATTCAGGTCGCTCCCACCTTTGCCAACTCTGTTAGTGGGGACAGTATATGGGACTGGGAGGGTCAGGGTCATGGTCACCTGGGTCATATAGGCGTGGAGGGGGCATTGGCCATGCGCCCTGAGCTGATAGGCTAACGCTAAAGACTTTCTGAGCTACCATGTGCTGTGGCACGTGGACACCTGTAACTGAATGTATGTGAGCAACCCATCTCAAAGAAGGATGGTTACTGGTAAGTAACCAACCTTTCTGTCTGTACCTCCAGATGAAACTACTGCTGTCAGAAACTGGTTTAGCACTTCAACGAACTCTGGTTTCAGGTGCTTAGCCTAGTGACTTCTATTTCAATGGATGACTTTCTTTTAACCATACTCTTTTAAATTGTTCTTCTCTAACCTCGATTATTAGGTGCCCATGTCATAATAGTAATAATTTCTTGATCAGTTAGACATCTACCCTGCTACTATGGGTTTAGAATATTGGCAATGAAGTGAGGTGGAATAAATACTTGATCAAGTTGCTTCTATATTCCAATTTAAATTTGTTGATGGATATTTCTTTCTTCAGTGACCCTTGAAGTTCTGGTGAAAATTTCAATAGTGTTGGAAATAAAGCAGCAATATTTCTGCACTACGTCCAAGTCTATGGAAAGATGCCAAATCTACTTAGAAAACCCTGTCTTTTATATTTCTCTGTCTCCTGGTGTTGATTCCTTTGGCCATGGTAGATCTCTCTATTTTGTCACAATTTTCTTCATAAATTATCAGAATAGGCCAATTCTTAGTAAATTTTTCAGAACAGTCGACATTAGACATGTTGGGGGAGAATTAATTTGGATCCTCCTCCTTTCTTCAGTGAAGCTGAAACAGAGTGGTGATTGGTGAAGTATTTTGCAAATTTAACAACTTTTTTTTCTTTATTCATGGAGTTGTACTGAAATCTTTTTAGTTAAAAGATACAGCAAATAAGCACTGCATTCAAGTGTTAAAAATGCCAGGTTCCCTTAATTAACTTTCTTTACATTTGTGCTGTTGTAACAAAACAATGTGCTTTACACTTGAAGTTTTTGTTCAGTTTTTTTTATAGCTTTTACTGCGTTCTGGTATGTTTCTCTAAAATGGATAACGCCATCTTCTGTTGTCACAGTAGTATATGTTGCCGAATCATTGTGTATATTGCTCCACCCACCAAGACTCAGATTTTCTAACAGCATTCTTTTGTGAATTGTTCAGTTCCCTTCTAATGCATTATACCCAACAGCTTTCTAGCAAAGCCTGCTGTGCTGAGTGGAAACTTACCAGGTTGTAATGATAGAACCATGTCACTGAAATGTTTTTTCTGAACTAAACAAAAGTGAGAATTTGTTGCATAAGTGAACTGAGCAATTTTTGATCTTGGGAGTCTTGCTGGAATTATCTGGACCTAATTATGAAGTCATCTTTGGTTTTACTGGTGATTGAATGAAGTCTTATTTTTTGATACAAGTAGTTTGCTGTCGGATGTATGTCTAGTTGCAGCTCTGCAGGTGGCACTAGCTGATGACTCTAAAGTTGTAGACATGGCAGATGATGGATGTTCTTACCCTCTTATGTCTAAGATGGACCCTTAAAGTGATGTAAAAATCACTCTCTCAGTGCACTGATTTAGAAAAAAAATAGGTTGTAAACAAAGGTGCCTCCAATAGCAGTTGTTTGTATCATTGTTTAGATGACAATTTATTCTAAAACCAGTTTTTTAAGGAAAAAACTGACAAATTGTAAGGATTATATAAAAATGTTTAAACCGTTATCTTTAGCAACATACCAAACATCTTGAAAAAAAATCCTTTCTGACATCTCAGCAGTAACAGCAAAAATGTAATTGATAAATACTCTCTAAACAGACTAACATTCCAATTGTTTTGAACATAAACATTTTAAAGTTCATAAGTAAAAGTAATACACCCCAAGCACAAATTTATGGCAATAATCTTTCGTTATTTACTAGTGTAGTAAGGCATGGTAGGCAATCCAGGAGAATGGTGCAAACAGAAATTTACTAACCGGTTGATCCAGGTTGTTTAGTTATGTACACCATCATCTTCGGGCATTGCCTTCTGAGGAACATTTTTTAAAATGTCATTTCATTCTGACAATGAGGCCTTACATCTTTTGTTGCATTATTCACATTTGTTTTGTGTTTCTTTTTAATTGAGGTGTAGGACTTGCTTGAAAATGTACTGAAATAGTCTCTCTTACAAGTTGCAGCCAGCGTAATTTTTTCCTTCCTGTCCCAGGGATTGAAATCAACACTAGATGCTGCACTCAGAAGAATGTTTTCTCTTCTTCCTAGAGGCGGGGTGTCAAACTTGCGGCCCGCGGGCTGGATCAGACCAGCCAAAGGGCACTGCTCTGGCCCATAGAGCGGCTGCCTGGCTTGTGCCTGGAAGCTGTCTGCGGCAATAAACTCCAAAGACAGGCTTCTGGCACAGGAGGGCGTGCTTTTGACTCATTCAGTCACATGATCCCAGTCACAGCAGAGGAGAACAAAGGAAGCACTCCTGGCTCAGCTCTGCTGTGGTCTGCCAACCAATCAGCGCCTCAGTCACAGCAGGCTAGGCTGGCTCTGTAGGGCCACTGTACAGCCCCACACTCCAGTTCACTGTCAGTCAGTCAGCATACTAATTTGATTGACAGCACATTGAATGAATCACAAATGAAAAAGGAAAGTGGCTGGAGACAACGTGGGAACAAGCCAATCAAAGGCCTGCATTCTGGATGACTGACAATGAATGGGCTGGGAGGGGGAGAGGCAGGAGCCCAGCCTGGCTGCCTGTGACTAAGATTTTTTTGCCTGCCAGCAGGAGGTAGAGGAAGGAGGTGGCGGGTCTGGGACCCAGCGTGGGGAAGGGAAGCCCACAGGGCAGGGGATAGAGAAAGTGTCAGAGAGCTTGCAGGGTTGGGGAGGGGAAAGAGGAGTCCCATGCCACTCTGAACATGGAGGAGGAAAGGGTTGGGGAACCCATGCAGTCATATGGCCCACGACAGGTGTCCTGCCCTCCAGTGTGGCCTCCCACATTGAATGAGTTTGACACCCCTGTCCTAGAGTGTGATACTTTAACATCACTGGTTCACTTTTCTAATTGCTTCTTCTCCATTGCTACTTATCACCCCTGTCCAAACTCCAGCCTATCCCTGGAAAAACAAAAGAACAACAATCCTAGACTTTTGCTCATTTAACTCACGTGCCTTTTTCACTGAAGTGTTTCATTTGTTTAGAGAAAAGGGGAGATGGTGGTTTTCTGGGTGCAGCTGAAGAGAAGGAATGGGAAGGAGTTTGAAGTAGTTGCATTTTCTTCACTTTGGGACCCGTGTAGGGATGGGGCAGCCTCATCCGTGTCATGATTTAGAGCAGCTCATGCATATCTGCCAAGGTCTCAATGGGTTATTTTGGCTGCTAGGGAATAAGGATTTGCCAGCAATGCCCCCTTCCACCTGTCCATGTTCCTGTTCTGAAGACCAGAAGAGGGACTGAACAAGGTGAATTGTTGCAGAGCTGGTTAAACTGGTTTAACAGCTGCTTTATGAAAGTAGAGCAGTGAGAAATAGCTAGAACAGATGTAAAAAGTGTTTTGATTATTGCTAGAATAGTGGGAAACTGCAGTGCTGCACATTAAAGCCATTTCTGACCAGACTAGCATGTCTCTCTTCAGCTGTTTTTCTGCAATATAAGCATTCTTTTGCTTTTCCAACATCTTAAGTCTCTATTCAAGAACTCCTGGTCCCTGCAGTTATCTTTGCCCAAAAGGAGCTTCTTGAGAAAGGTAACAAGGAATCTGGTGGCACTTCTAAAGACTAATCAATTTATTTATAGCATGAGCTTCTGTAGGAGAAAATCCAAGTTTGTTAGATGCATCTTAGAGCATCTGATAAAGTGGGATTTTCTCTCATGAAAACTCATGGGATAAATAAATTGGTGAGTCTTTAGAAGTGCCACCAGATTCCTTGTTTGTTTTGCTGAACTAGACTAACATGGCTACCCCTTTAAATCTTCAGAATGGTGTAAGTGCTGTTTCTTTTTTGAGTACTGTCCTGTGGCTTCTCCACTGTAGTTCCGCTGTAGGTGTTGTAGCATACCTGCGCCGCTGCAATGGAGATTTCATAGCAGTTGTCCCCCAATCCACGTCTGCACAGAAGCTGCCTCACGTTGGCTTCAGAGGGCTTTGGCGCGAATGCAGTTGCCTCCCTTCAGTTCCTTTTCAACCGTCCCCAGCTCTGCATCAGAACTCCTCTCTCTTTCCCACTCTTGACAGGAATTCCTGTTTCTCACAAGAAGAGTTTTTAATTAGTATATGTCCTCATATTATTTCTTCATTTATAGTTTAAGAAAAAGGAGAGAGAGGAAGAAGAAACTTTTCTGTTCAACTCACCCCGCCCCCCCCCGCCCCGTTTTTTCCTTCAACACGTCAGCCGTCTTGGCTATATTAAAAAAGAAAAAAACAAACAAACAACTTAGTATAGGCAGAATACAATCAAGAAAATTCATAATGTCATCAATGCTGGGATTTAAGCAGTGCAGCAAATGCAATGAAGCAATGCCCGCCTCTGGTAGCCATGCTCAATGCATTTGCTGCCTAGGTGAATCTCATGTAGCACGGAAATGTAATCACTTCTCAAATTTGTCACTCAGAGCATGTAAGGACAGGGAACTCCATCTCACATTACGTCTGGTGGGTAAATCCCTTCATTCGGCTTCTGATCCAGGTCCCGACCACTCACATGGGGGTCAGTTGTCTGCCAGCCAAGTAAAGTGAACATCCTCAGACAAAGTGACGGCGACCCCCAAAAAGGGTTGTTCACAGCGCAAGAAATCTACTAAAAAGTCCACCCCACAGGCTGTAGGTTCCTCGGGTGGCACCACTACTGATGTCCAGCAATCACAAAAGAGAGCAGAAGGTGAGAGGTAGTCTCGTTACTCTCAGGCATCAGCAGCGTCAAAGACAACGGCGTGGTCTTTAAATAACTCCCCAGCATTGCTGGTGGTTTTAACTCCAACAGTGGACCCGGGAGCCCCACCACCTGCTAATACGGTGCCAAACATGATAGATTTCTCTGAGTTGGCTCCACGAACTGACACATCATCGGACCCGACAGTCTTAAAGTCTGGGTTTGGCACTGTCTGATAAAAATGTAGTGGCACTGCAGCTCATCCAAAATATCAGAGGGGACATGATCTTTTCCTTAGATGGCTTGCTCAATTCCCTGCCACGGAAGAGAACCTGAAAACATAACTATATATCATCTCCGTGCCCACCAAGTGTTCTCCTCACAGTTGCACAGTCTTCGTTCTTCAGCTTGCCACTCTCATTATACGCATTCCAGGTTAGAAGATTACTATTTATCTTCTCAGTACTCATCACCAACTAGAGCTTCTAAATATAGTAGATCTCTCTCTGCTCCGACATTAAAGTCAATCCCATCATTCCCATTATGACTCACCTTGTTGTTGTTCTAGATGTCATCAGCACAGTAGGAAACATGAGCAGCAGATGCACTGCTATCATTATTGTTCACACTCTGACAAGCATGATACCCCCAGGTCTAGTGCCTGTAGGGCATCTACAGGTTCATGCTTTGCACGGACAAAATGATCTGAAAGAGATCCATTGATTGTTACAACTGATAACTCAAGATTATTACCCCCTTTGGATGATGTAGTCACAACTTGAACACCTAGTCATCCAAATGATCACAAGCAGTTTAATAACCTTTTCAGGTTAGTGGCACAAGAGCTAGAAGTACCTTTGGAAGAGGTTACGGAGGCACAACATAAAAATCCTACATCCAATGACTTCATCAGAGATAGTACTCCCTATGGATGAAGCCATAATGGAACCAGCCAACGCTATCTGGAAGACACCAGCTTCAATACTGCCTACCAGTAAATGAACAGATAAAAAATACTGTATTCCATCCAAGGGGATGGAATTCCATTTTACACATCCTGTACCTCACTCTCTGGTAACTGAGGCTGCCAACCAAAGAAACAAGGACTCAAATTTTAGATCCACACCAGCTGACAAAAACTGGAAGTGTGTAGATCTTCTTGGAAGGAAGGCATATTCCTCTTCCAATTTAATAATGAGGGTAGTGAACTACTCCGTTCTTTTATTTAATTATAACCACTCTAAATTTCTGAAACGTGAGAAATTAGCACCAGAGGTAATGGAAGCTAAGAGGTAGCAATTGAAATCACTACTTACAGAAGGCCAACAAGTAGTCCATACTTCTTTGCAGGCATCTATGGAGGTTGCTGACGCAATGGCTAAGACAACTGCCACAGCAGTAGCCCTAAGAAGGGCGTCCTAGTTCCATGTGGCTGTGCTTCCTTGGGGCCTGCAAAATAAAATAGAAGACTTTATCTTTTGAAAAGAATCAGTTGTTCTCAGAAAAAAATAGACCAGGTATTACATTCCATGAAAGATTCAAGGGCCACCTTGTGTACTGTGGGCACATATGCCCCTAAGCTCAAGAGAAGACCATTTAGATCCCAACAGTTTCAGTGATGATACCAATCACAATACTAATCCCAGTATTATGTTAGATCTTACAGTCATCAACAGAGGGGTAAACAGACACAAGAAAAAACAGTTTACTCAAATACCTTCAAATAACAAGCCTGCAGCTCTAAAAGCACAATTCTGACGGTTTGGTTGAGAGCCTGAGACATTACACATCCATTGCTGCATAGCCATTCCAACCACCAATCTTGAGTTCCATCTAAGTAAATTTTACAGTAATTGGGTTAGTATCACCTCAGATAGGTGGGTCTTCGAGATAGTCAAACAGAGTTATACTATACCTCTTACATATATACCCACCCCCCCAACATCACCACTCCCTGTCCCTTTTCAGGGACCTCAGTTGTATACAAGTCCTGAGGGAGTAGGTACAGCAGTTATTGCTGATGGGAGCCATTGAAACCATGCACTGCCCCTTCTGAAGATCGGTGTTCTACTCCTGATATTTTTTTGTCCAAAAGAAATCAGGTGGTTGGAGACCCACATTAGATCTAAGATCATTGAACATGTTTATTGAAAAGGAAAGATTTAAGATGGTAATTGTTAATGCAGTTATACCAAGGCTGGAGCAAGGGGATTGGTTCTCAGCCCTCAACCTTAAGGACGCATATTTTCATATTACTATTTATCCTTCCCACAGGAGATTCCTCAGATTCATAGCTGACAATCAACATTATCAGTACAGAGTCCTGCCTTTTGGCCTCTCTACAGCTCCTCATGTCTTCTCAAAAGTACTAGTAGCAGTTTTTGCTTTCCTCAGGACATAGGGTATAGCAATTTACCTTTACCTCGATAATTGCTTAATCATGGCAAGATTGTTAGATGAAGCTGCATCTGCCACAAGACTCAATCTATCTCTGTTCAAAAACCTAGGAGTGAGAATAAATGAACAAAAGTCCACTTTAGTACCTGCACAGAAAATAGTTCATCAGAGCTCTCCTAGACTTTATCTCCAACAAAGCGTTTCTCCCTGCTTCCCGCTTCTCATCTATCATCGATCTTGTAAACCACGCACAGTTGGCACCAACAATTCCCACGAGGACAGTACTTCAGCTCTCAGGCCATATGGCAGCTTCCACAGTGGTTGTTCCAAACGCAAGGCTTCAAATGAGGTTCAGCATTCTCTTATTCAGAGACTTTCAAAGTGGAGAGGTTGCATACAAACCTGCTATGAATTATCTAACCGAACTCTGCCACAGCAGATACGATCACATCCCACGAGAGCTATGGCACCTACCACCACATTCCTTAAGGATGTTCCTATAGTGGGTATCTGTAGAGCGGCAACTTGGTCATCTCTGCATACCTTCATATCGCATTACACATTAGACTTAGACCCTGTGCACGATGCTCAGATGGGAAGAGAAATACTATCGGTGGTCCACAGAAATGCTCCTCCTAGTCAGCAGTGGGTGGTGGAGCAGCCATAGGACAGCACTCGAAGAAGAAGAAGAAGAAGAAGGAGTAGTTGCTCACCTGTAGTAATTCTCTTCTTCAAGATGTGTGTCCTGTGGCTGGTCCACCACCCACCCAACCTCCCCTTTCTAACTCTATTTTTCAAATGGCTGAGATGTAGAAAAGGAACTGAGGGGAGGCAGCCACATTCGTGCTGAAGCCTCCGGAAGCCAGCGCAAGGCAGCTTCTGCACAGTCATGGCTTGGGGAACGACTGCTATGAAAGCTCTGTTGAAGCAGCGCAGGGATGTGATAACACCTATGGTGGAACTACGTTGGATCAGCCACAGAACACACATCTCAAAGAACTGAGTTACTGCAGGAGAGCAACTGCTTCTTTTTCTCTTACCATTTATCTTCTTTCGGGGTCTCCAGCTCCATTAGAGGGATGGTTCCTCCTGAATCTGTCTGTATGTTACAACTTTGTTCCCTTTTCCTTTTCCCTGATACCCTTCAATAAGGAGTTCAAGCTGACCTCTGTTACTCTGGGGAGAAATTCTTCTTCAGTCAGCTAATGGGACTCATTAAAGTTAACTTTTGTTTACTTGCACTTGACTTGTCTGGGAAACCACTCAAGCTACAATTCCATGCCCATTGGAAAAAAGAAAAAGCAGGTGAGCTTAAAATTAAAGAGAGAGTTCTCAGTAACTCTCCGTAATAGTGGTTCTCAAACTTTTTTGAGTCGTAACGTGGTTGGCAGCATATTGTGACTCCACAGGACACAGTAGCCCACTCCTCTTGGCCAAATCCAGCCATTTCCTAGGCTCTTTGCAACACACTTACTGCTATGTGGTGGCACAGTAATGTGTCCCCCCAGCACACTGCTCCACAACAATGTAACAATATGTCAAAGGGGAATAAATTCAGGCAGGAGTTTAAAAAGATCAGTCAGAATTGCAAAGCATTGTAGATACTTGCCTGAATGATTCATAATTAGCAAACCCACCATTTGAGTAGGAGACAGTTTTCTTCATCCACTTCTTCTCCAAAAGCTAAATTCACAGAAGAAAAGACTTTTTTCTGATATCTTCTGAAGATGATTTTGGCTGCATCAATTCTGAAGTGTTAGTGCTGGTGAAGACAAAATAAAATACAAACTGTTCCCATTCATCCCACTCCTTTTTGGCTTGGAAGACCAAGTTAGACAGGAAGTGATGACAGCAAAAAGCATTTTAAAAAACCCCAGAAAGCTTCATTAAGGCCAGCTCATTGCCAGTGAAAGGGGGTGACCTTTCAACTTCTGAACCTGATGGCTCACAAGGGGAGATTCTTTCCCAGAAAACCCAGAAGCAAAAGAATATAATCCTCCCTTGGAAGGAGTTATAATTTTTGGCATTGCTTTTAGCCTCTGTATTGTCATCAAAATGTTTAGAGCAGTTCTGGCAAGGACAGTGTCCTTACTGAATTCTTGTTTTTTCCTAAAGAAAACACTGAAATTTGTTTCTCACGGAAGATTTCCCCTGGACTGTCTGCTTTACAGTTGGTATATGGCTTTCAGCACTGTAGCCAGAATACATCTGTGGATAAGAACATGAAAAGTGAATGAATTCTGTGGTGAACCTCTTGGCAAGGCACCTGTCTGGTTGATTTGAAAAAAGAGATGATTCTAAGACTTGTAACATTCTTATTTATATGTACTAAATTGGTTATCGTCAAAGCAGTTGAAATAAATCCAGACAGGAGTTGAATTTGCATGTTTCTTTTGCCTAGTTAGACACATTAGCCATTTTATCACTGGCGCTTGTGCAACAAGCTGTAATTTCTTGGCTTTTATTTCTCTGTATTTGCTAGTGAGTGCTTTGGATACAGCAAAGATGCTGGGATAAGTCCATAAGAGTAGGCTGTGTTAATAATTTTTTTTATTCTTTTTTTAATTTAATTTTATTTTTTTTGCAGAGCATTCACTTCTCCATAAGCAAAATTCATGATTCCCTTTCATTTTCACTGAGGATCTAGTGTCTGTTGTTAATATGCTTCTTTGGCTCTTGAAGCACTTTCAACTTTGGACTAAATCAGGTATCAGAAGTTACCTGAATGGGCTATGACACTAGCAATTTCTAAAGAACTTTTGTTTAGTGATCAACCTCCCCAACCCCCAGCCCTCCCAAGTGGACAGACATATGGGACAATGTCTGGTTTGTTTTGAGTACTGAGGTCTTAGAGTAGGGGTTTCAAACATGCGGCCCGCAGAGCTGCCTCCTGCGGCCCCTGAGAACCCCCAGAATCCTGGGGCTCCCACCTTTCCAACCTTGGGGTTTTCAAATGCTGAGGCTCTCTGCAGAAAGAGACCAAGCAGCTTCACCTCCCCCCTGCGTTATCAGCCACTGACAGGGAGGAGCTGAATTGCTGCCTGGGAGCTGCCCTATTCACATGCACCAGTTGATCGTTAGCTGTCCTATTCACATGCAGCAACTGATCGAGCAGCTGAAGCAGGCTGAGCAGTCCAGAGAAGGCTCAGGTGGGGTGGGGGGACTTAAAGGAGGGCAGCCTGAGCCTGTGGGGATGGTTCACTGGGGGCTCCATTCTGGGGGAGCACCAGACAGCTCCACCACTAGGCACAGCATGGCCCCCAGGGCTTTCCCAGCTGCCGGTCCCAGCACAGGCAGGGAGTGTTCCCCCCTCCCAGGAGGGTGGGGTAGTGTTTTTTCTTCACGCCTGCCCCAGTGCTGCTAAATTCTGGCAGGCAGGGGATGTTTTCTCCTCTGCTGGCCCCACTCAGCCAAATTCAAGCGGGCAGGTGGGTGGGTGTTGTTTCCCCTTCTGCCAACCCTAGGGCAGCTAAATTCGGGTGGGCGGGGAGTGTTTTCCCCTACGCCAGCGCCACCAGAGCCAAATTCGAGTAGGCAGGCGGGCGGGGGGTGTTTCCCCCTCTGCCAACCCCAGCATGGCCAAATTTGAGCAGGGGGTGGAGAGGGTGTTTCCCCCTACCACCAGTCCCAGCGCTGCCCCCAGGGCCAGGCAGGGGGCTGCTTATTTACAGCCCTGTGGAGGGCTCTGACCAACCTGTTTGCAGCCCATCCTGGGATGTGGCTGTTCTCCTCCCCTCCTGGCTTGGGGATACATGTAGCCCCCTCTTTTTAAAACAAAAAACCCGAAAATCTTCTAAAACAATTAAATTTTATTTAAAAAACTAAAACCATCATAAAAATGTAGCTTCAGTTAAATTTAATTCAATTTTAATAAATCAAACTGCAATTAATTTATTTCAATTAACATCAATTTGAATTCGATAAATTTAATTTTAATTTAATTTTAATTTAATTAACCAGTGGTCCTTCAGGGTTTGAAAAAGTATATTTTTTGCCCTCAAACCAAAAAAGATTGGGAACCACTGATTTATAATGTAAAATTTTAAGTCTGTTTGTTTACTTTGTCTTTCTGATGATTTTGCCATCTTGAATGGAAGCAATTCTGAAAGGAAACGTATTTTGGCTTTGGAAAGACTGTCAAAATTAGCACAGACTTCATGTTACAGTTTCAAAAAAGTTAGTAAATTGACTTTTATTAGCGTGCTATATTACTCTTTAGTTTTTACTGTATTTCCTCATCATTGTATGAAAAGGTTTCAGTGGTGCGGCCCTCGGGCCAATATCCTGGTCCTCATGCGGCCCTCAAGGTGATTTGAGTTTGAGACCCCTGTCTTAGAGGCACTGTCTTCTGGAGTGACACTAATCAACACTTCTGTAGACTTCCAAAATGAACATTTTAGTGCTGTCTTCTGAACTTAATTTTTTCAAATATTAGCGCTTTTTGGACATCATTGCTAGTGCGTGATTAATGCATTTGGCTGTGACCAAAAAATATATGCTCATGTGATAATTTCCACTTTTGTTTCATCTTGTTAAATCTTCCAATCTTACTGTTTGTTTTTCTATCAACATGTCTCAGATCAATTTTTCATGTGCTCTAAAACAGTGGTTCCCATCATTTTCTTTGCAGTGGCACACCTTGCTACCTTTAATTTGAGGCATACCACCATATAATTTCCAAATAAACTTATGAATATTCTTGAGCCAATGAGCCAATCCAGAGCGCTTATGGTAGTTTTTCAAAAAATTTTGTTGTATACCTTCTCGGACCTGACAGCATACCTGAGAAATACTGCTTTAAAACTGATCGCATTCTGCTGGTAATGTGGCTTGTGTGTGTTGCAGCTAAGAAATCATTATCAGAAGGGTTTGGGGGGGTTTTTTTGGTATTTTTTTTCATGAATTGTTAATGCCAGCTAAAATAGCATGTCTAGGGTCCTGATTATGTAAAGACATACAAACATGCTTCGCTGTGAGATTTGACAGTAAGTAGTATCAATCTTAAATCATTTAATTTAACATTGAGGAGCATGTTCTCTGGTATGGTTGACTGCTTTATGCCATTTCTCAGCAGTCCAAAGCAAGCAGGGCATACTAGCTAGCTAAAGGAAATTCATAGCTGCTTTTTCCTCTGGGCCACCGTATTTCCCTGCGTGCACCCTCATGCCAGTTTGTCTCTTGACCCCTTACATACCCTTTTGCTGAGGGTAGGTTAGCTTTACTCCAACAGCGAACAACGGGAAGCAGTAGCCGCCTTTGCTAGGGGCAGCATTTGTCTTCAGTCCCACTGAGAACAGTAGGCAATGATGGCCATGTTGGAGTAGGGCTATTCTTTGTGAGTTTCTCTGATGGTGAGATAAAGTTTTTAGCACCTTGTAAAGGATAAACATTATTATAATAAATATTGGTGGGAAGAAAAGATTAATTCTAATTTTCTCTCCCACATCCTATTCTGTTAAAGCTATTCAAGGTTCTCTCTGCCAGTTTCTGTCTATACAGGTAACACCCGTCTTTTAAGACAAAAAGGTCTGCTACCATGAGCTACTTTTTTGCGGAATTATTTTAAGATTTATTTTTTATTCATAAATAAATCAGTAGATTTATTTGCCAACCATAAGAATCATTTTGACCTCAAAGAAGAAGCTTTGTGATTTTGGAGATGATGCAATGATTTCTTCATACATAAGAAAGTACCTCGATATCTGTTTGAAATGCAAACATCAGTGTAATGTTAACTATGGAGGCATAACTAGTGCCACCATGCAGCTGGTGAATAGTCCCACTCTTGACGTTTAAGCACAAGTGTAAGTTCCATGCCCCCTCCCTACCTTGCCCTTCAGGGCTGGGTCATAGACTTGTTAAGTTCTACTTCATTTTTTCTCCCTTTCATATAAAGGTTTGAGGTGGAATCTTCAAAAGTGCTCTAGTGACTTGACTTTGCTCCCATTGAAGTCAATGGTAAAATTCTTTCATTGGAAGCAGAGCTAAGCCAAAGTTGAGTGCTGTTTAAAAGCCTGTAACAGGAGAGGTTAATTTATGTAACTAATAAGTAAAGTAGAAGTTATCAGTTGTGATGACCATTATTTCTGAAATTGAGAACAACTGCTACAGGTGTTGTGTATTTTTATTAAAAATGTAATAAGCAGAAAACTTCAGGCCAGCTTGAGCTAGTTTTCTGTGACTGGTTATGTTAGCACAAATAGGTTCAATTTTATAGTTGAACAGTTTTAAATTCAGTAGAGGATATACAGAAGCTAAAGTGGCATATAGCTATTGATATTGTCATGATGAAGTGGAATTTTCTCCTACAAAAGCTCATGCAATAAATAAATTTATTAGTCTTTAAAAGTGCCTCAGGACTCCTTTGTTTGTTTTTGCTGAACTAGGCTAACATGGCTACCTCTTCAGAGCTTGTTGGGATATTGTAATCTTCATGATGTTGCCAGCTAAGAAGCCCTTTGGTTGGTATGTGAACATATCCTACATACTGTGACATTCTACCAGTGATTAAGGGATTTGGAAGAGAAGGTTTTCTCTGGCAAAACAGAAGACAGTCCTAATTTTATTTCTCACTGACCAGAAAACTCGGTATGCAAGGGGGTTGTGTATTTGGCTTCTCCAGGCCATGGTGTCGTTCTCTGCAGCAAACAAACGCAAGTTTTGGGAAGAAAGCCTTTTGACCACAGAAAAAAATTAAACCAATATGCAAGGTGGAACATCCTGACTTTGCTTGCAGTATCAGAACTGGGTAATAAGCAACCCAGTCAGAAAGGTTGAGAAATGACCAGCTGGGAAGGCAGCCATGAACATGCGTAGTGATGGAAAAATACGTATCTCTGAGCTTGGCATCTGAGCTTGCAGTTGCCAAAGAAACACATAAATGGCCAATACTGAAACATATTTAAGGAGAAAAAGTTAGAAGAAGCCATTAATACTGCAATAAAGAAGTGACAGTGCCACGGTATTGCTGAATTTTTGTACTATCTGACAGTTTTCTTTGTAACGATCTAACTGTGGAAGACGAAACTGCAACTAACACATTGTAGGTTTCGTTCAGACCAGTGACTAGTTGCATAGAAGGGATTACAGGGAAGACATTGACAGTTAAGAAGGTTTTGGTAGACACTAAAAATGTTTGTCTTTTTTTTTTTACAGCTTTAAGAGGCTTGTGTTTCTAAATCTGTTTCTTCTTTGAAAAGGAACAATGGGCTTAATATGAAATTTGTATTGGGTAGAACTACAGAATAATGGGGTTTCAACACAGTGAAAAATACTAAATATTTCAGCGTAGCTTCATTGCTGTGATTTAATGTGGAGATGCATGTCTGAATTGTTAGTCAGGAACAAGTATTTTTAGTGATGAAATCCCAGTATTTTCCCTTTACCTGTTTGTTTTGCTTGCTGTCTTCTTCCATTCCTTTACTGACAAGGTTTGTATATGAAATTAGTGAATGTCTAAAGAAAATATATGAAGAACATTTCTGTGGTTCTCAAGCAATTATAAATCTTTTCTTAAAAAAAATCAAGTGCTTAAGGAAATTTACTAATATGTTTACTAGCTTTTTGCATGACAGTCTTTTGACTATATTGCTGTGGGTTCTGCTCTTTGAAAATGTAAAGTAATAGAAATTATGTTTTAGCATTAAGAATAAGAAAATATACATCAACTAGAAATGTATTTTATAAACTAGTTATGAGGGGATGATTTGTAAAATGGGAAAGAGCCATCAGGGCAAGCCAAGGTGGTTTTTGGTTTGTTTTTTTTTTTAATTTTGTTTTATGTTTGTTTGGGTTTTTTTTTTTTTTTTTTTGTTCACAGTCAAAAGGAAAAACCTAAGTCAGTAAAACTGTATTATCATTGCACTTTGCATTTGCTAATATGGTACAATAAAAATCAGCAGCTGTGTAGCTTATTGTTAAATACAGTAGCACAAGGGTCAGTTCAATTAAAAGCAAAAAAAAAAATTAGTATATGTAGTATGCATAGGGACAGTTTGAATGTATAATTGTCAAGTATTGTGAATAGTCTAAATAATAGGATATTTACAAGGTTTTTATTTATGAAAGTATTCCTTTACTGTCATTACAGCATTACTTTATTCACATTACCTTTGTCGGTACACTCAAGTTGAATTGCATTTCTTTTGCTTGTTTGCTTACAAAAGAATTTTGTTTGTTTTTGTTTTTGGTGGACAAAATTATGGTTCAGTTATTACTTAAAACTAAGGTCTGAAGAAATAAAAAAAAACTTGTAAACCTAAGTTTTGGGACTCTCCCCCCGCGCGATAAATAAATCTGTTAGTCTTTAAGTGCCACAAGACTCCTTGCTTTTTTTGTGGTACATTATGAAGCACAGGGTAAGTGAGCAAATGCTTATGTCTTGAAACCAGTTACTCTGTATAATTTTAAGTTCATTGATATCAAGAAGGCACAGTGGGGAACGTCTTTTATTTTATTATAAACTTTCTGTTAAAACTTCAGAAAAACAGAAACACCAGACGAAGCATAGTTAACTGGGCTAGCATAAAACCACCTGTATGAGTGAGTGGAAGAAGTAAGGAGTCCTTTGAAGTTCTTCGCAAGAGCAAGAGTTCAGAGTGACATAGGAGGAATGAACATATTAAGATTTACGTAGACTTGTTTTCTTAAATATGAGACCTAAAGGTTTACCTAATTGTCCTCTGTTACAGAGCATAGTTGGAGGCAGTTGACCCATTCCTGTCTAGTGTGTACCAAGCTATTGTCAGTTCTTCACAATCAGATAAATGAACCTTGTAAAGGTTAAAAACCATTCTTTTTAAGTGGCAGGCATTTGAAGGAATGTTCAACATGTTCAAGACCACTAATAATTTAGTATTTTCTTCAGAGAGAGAAATATGATACAAGTGCTTACAGAGTCCCTGTTAGCATGACATCTGGGCACCTCTCTAACATTAATAAGTTTATCTTAAAACAGCCCTGTGAGTTAAGACAGAGAAATTAAGTTGTCATTTCTTTATTGTACTAAGGCTGCTTCACTATTGAAAAGTGGCTCTAAAGCTAGCTACTGAAAGCCTGGCGAGATGTAGAGCTGCTTTAGCAGATCCCTTTCACTGCTGTGAGTTAATTCTTATGGTTTGTCAATTCCATGTGACTGTTCTCTGTTAGAATATATGCTTTAAGTTGTACCAGCACCACTTGGCCCAGGCTATGGATGTACAAATAGTCTTTGCATTCTTCAAGCTGGGCTGAATGCTCTTCTGTTATAGGCACAAATACTGCATGACCTGTCTACAGTTGATTTGACTGTAAATCTCCCAAATTTTGGTGCTATGTCTAAATCAAAACTTCTCCCTAAAGCAGGATGACAGAGAACCTTTCAAACCAAAGTGTAAAACTGGTTTTAATTCTTCTTGCAGGTCAATTGGGTTTGAGGGTCAGATGGTGGCAGAAACATATGATGGGGCTGGTGCTACTGCCAACGCAGTTGTCACAGTTATAGTACATCAACATTCATGGCTGAAGAGCTCCAGTATTTCAAAAAATGTTCAGAAGTCTTTTATGCTTGGGTGCTCAGTTTAGTGAGAAGATATATCTTGCACAAGATACAAGGTTCTTGGACAATCCTTCCATCTCAACTTTCATAACCTTCTGAGAAGGAAGAAATACACTTCCTCCTTTAAGTTTTCCAGAGGCAAAACTTATTCTGACATATAGTATACGAGAAGCACTGGAAACCTTGCCTGCTGTCCTGGGCTGCAGGCAGGAAATTTGCTGGAATGACTGAGCAGTTCTACCCAGGTTTCTCTGTGAACATGGTAATTTACTTGTTGGGGATTTTTCCTGCTGGAAAAGAAATGGAGTGGAATTGCAGCTTTTAGTAGTTTTTGTTTAGTTTTTGTATTTTTTAGGTTTCTCTTCCAAGACACACTAGATTCTAGAATCTAGATTCATATACTTTTTAGCATACCACTTTAACCTTGGCGTACTGCAATAGACTGCTATTATCCAAACCATCCACTGTGTCTGTAGTACATGGGTATTTATTTTATGGATATTTTGTGGCCTAAACCATATGCAGTTCAGTATGAGGTCCCTTGATGGAAGGGGATGATGACGGGGAGGAATGTGTAAAGAAATTCGAGATAGAACTTTTCTTGTGCAGTTCAGTATTAATTCTGCAGCAGGAAAAAGCATGAGGCATTAACAGATGCATTAAAATTCTCTTTTTTGTTCAGGTATTTTTACAGAGGTATAATCCTGTGGGATTAAATAAATTTCCCCAAAGGATAAGAATTTAAAATACATGTTCAGACCAATATTTTTATCTTTTTTCCCCAATGCAGCAGTATATTAATTAAGGCTTGTGGTTAGATCAGTGGACTTGTATGTGGCGGTTAGAAGCCACTTGTGGTTGAGGCCTTGGCAAATAGTTTGAGGCAAAGCACTCTAGCTTGCTTAGAATACTTGGGTGGTAAGCATTTTGGCAAGCTGCTAAATAATAGTAGTAGAGGCAGGAAAACACTTTCTGTCATTGGCTAAAAAAGAGCTAATTCTCTATGTCCAATAAAAAGAGATTTCCAATGTTTACAGACCATCTGGTACACTGAAAGCAATTGGATTAAAATAATAGAAACTATAATAGGAACAGTTTGGTTGGAAACTGAATACAGAATTTCTGGGTTTAATGTGTGAGTGTTAGTGAACTGTGATGTACGGGTGGTGAGACCAAATAATCTGGTGGTTTTTTTCTGACCTTGAACTCTGTGAAATCGAGCAGCATTATGTTTTGGAAATACTGTATGATTTAACATTCCTTCTTCAGGATCATTGTTAATGGGTATATGTACATCAGTAATATGAAGATGTAGAATTTGTAAGACTAGGTTATCTAATAAAGATCTCACTGTTACTCTAAAGCAATTTTCCTCTTTGGTTATGTGAGGAAAAACATAATACTGTGGAGGACAGGATCACACTTTGTAAACTTTCTGAAAACTGTGAGAACAGAACTCATTTCAGAGAGTTGTTTTTAGGGCTATAAGACCTGATTGAGCTGGAGTGAAAATCCAGAGTAATTTTATCAGCTTTAATGGAATTATATTTTATTTGTACCAGATTAACAAAGAAGAATCTGGCCTGTTTTCTGTCTCTTTTGTGGTGCTTAAATAAACATGTGCCATAGTTTCTGATATATCTACTACGATAATGGGAACATCTGTAAGAATCTTAAATAGATAGTTATTTAAAAAAAAAAAAACAAAACCCTCCAGCCCAAGTCATCTAGACAAATAATGAAAGCTAATGCTCAAACTGATTGTCTGGGAAAACAGGAATTGTTCACGTGGAAGTGTCTCAATAGTAGACTGCATAAAATTCCTAGGATTTGCTAATCTTCATACTTTCCACCAAATCTTTTGTAAAATGATGTATCATGTTAGCTCCCAAAGGACTTTGGTCAAGTCTCGTTGTGCTGAGCACTTTACAAATGCATGCAAAATCACAGCTTAGCTTGAGAAACTTAGACTAAATATACAATACATATAGGCTGAGGAAAGAATGATCAAATGTATCACATTTTAATATACATTAACAATTTAAAAAATTGACATAGATGAAATAATAAATGCCATCTATGCCATTGACGCCACAACCTAACCATCATAAACTGGCTAGTTTCCTAGGGGTGTGGTGGGAGAGGTGGGTAAATCACTTAATTTTTGGACAAACAGAAGTAGTGAAGAGATTCACAAAGATACTTGTAGTACTGAAACTAGCTTTGAGATGTAAGGCATGCATGGGTACCCTTTCCTTGAATGTCTTTAAATGATTTCATGTGAGTTTATTTACTTAGGCTGTGTCTACACGGACAGTGGCAAAATTGCTGCTGTTAGCCCGGCGTTCTGGGAGCGCTTAACAGTGAGTCTGAACTTGCTGCCATGTTCCTGGAGGTCAGTGCTAGAAGTCCTGAGGACAAGGAGATGTAGGGCAAAGCCGACTGCAAGGGATTTGTGGTTGGCTTTCCTCAGTGTGTTCTGGCAGCTTAGGAAGTTGCTGGCATTTACGCAAGGCATTTTACGTGCCTTGCGTAAATGCTGGTTGACTGCTGCCGAGAAAAGCTGTAAGTGTAGACTAGGGTTTAGCCATGGGATGGTCTTTTTCTTCAGCATCACAGACCTGGGATAAATAGAATCAAAAGAAATTTAATTCAGTTTGAGATTATTTTTGACAACTGAGAGCCAAATTCTGTCCTGGTTTATACCCATGTAGCCTTTTAATTCAGAGGGGTTGCATTTCGCATGGTAGCAGAATTTGGCCCTTAAATCAGGGAAGTTCTTTCAGGACTGCAGATGATTCTGCATGTTGTCTCAGTAACAAAAGTAGTGCTGATACTTAGGTTCCACCAGACACTGATATTCTGGAAGGAAGTTAGGCTTAGTTACATAAACATAGCAGATAGTTTACAAGCATTTACCTTCCTCACTGGTATAATCTGGATTGAACAATAATGGTTCTTGTTAGCGTAGTGGAACAATGAAGTGTAGGATGAAAAAGGAAAGGTCACAAAATACTAGAGCCAAAAAAAAATGGGTGGCAACAACAGATCTTGACCTGTCAGTAAGGTCAGCTCATTTAGTAGGACAAATGATGTAGACGTATGAGCCAAATGCAAAAATAAACATAAAATTCCTTGCATTCAAAGGAAACATTAACGTAATATTTTAAAAAATTCCTTATACAAAACACCTTCCATTTTAAAACAATGATTTGTGGTTTGTTTGTTTGTTTTTTTCCTTTTAGATTCAATACAGGGTCATCTAGACAGTTTCAAAGAGGGTCCGGTCTACTTCTCTTTGATTTTTTTTAAATGAATCATTTAGGCCTGAAGCAAAATCTCACTGGATTTTTAGGGCAGGGCTCCCCTTAAAACAGGTCCCACTATATTAGGTTTTCTTTCAAACAGCTCCAAATGCGATTTAATAGCTGGTGCAAAAGTCTTTTAGTTATCTGCAGCTTTGGAGTTTTATGACAGTAGATGTATTCAGCTATAATATGCCTCTAAATTTTTTATTCCCTTTGGGAGAAAATTGGGGCAAAGTGAGATTTGGGTGGAAGATTAGATGTCATTATCACAGGGCTAGATGCACCTCTGTCCCTTCTCTGGTCTCTCTAAATGGACCCTTTTTGAGTATTAAATTTCATGCTTTGACTTACTGCATGGTGCAATGTAAGTTTTTATTAATTTTAAAACGAGGGGCAAAGTATTAGAGAAAAAATATTTAAAACAACACACAGTCTACACTCTATAGTATGCCTGTCTGGCCTAATGTTTACAACTCCTAATGATAACAGAGGCAGGCCTAGGGTTACCAGATGTCAGGCAAAAGGAGGACATGTCCTCCTTTTTACCTTCATGTCCTCCATCTGGCAGGCATTTTAAAAATACATGATTTTGTCTGGCTTTTTACTTATAGGGGTTAAAGTATTCTGGAACGCCCCGGAACACCCTATTTGTAGGGGGAAGTGTTCCAGGGCCCCCTAAAAACAGAAGAACATTACTTTAATACTACATTATCTCCATGCATCCTCCAATGTCCTCCTTTTCATACTTCCCTGTCCTCCTTTCTGTGCTTTGGTATCTGGTAACTGCAGGGAGGCCTAACTTCTTCAGATACTCCCAGTAGGATGCTTGTGTCTGTGTCTGGTTTGCCAAAGCTGTCACCCTTTCTGAGATGGGGCCATTTTAAACACTGTTGTAGCTCTTGTTGTTCTTTGTTCTTGTTGGCTAGAGAGGAGGCAAAAATCATCAAAATGAATAGCCTGTAATTGTCCTTTTTAAAATGCTCAACTGTTTGCTGAGGGATGGCTTATCTTGAATCATTTGTTTCCTTCTTACTGTACTTTTCCAGACCCTCACGCTAAACTGAAATAAACATAACCAGGCCAACATGTAGTATTCATGAATTATTACAAGACGCTTCAAATCATTCACCATCATTTACAGATTTCTTATATCACGTCATTTTTTTCAAATGTGCACCATCAAGTAAGCTTGGGGGACCTCCATTATATTGAAATAGATAATGCCTCATAGAATAATCTCTTTATGACTAATAAGGTAATATCCTTTTTACTCAATATTTGTGCAAAAAGTGCATATTGCTTTAGAGGTGAGAAACATTTTTCAAATGTGAGTCTAATGTCCAAAAGTGTTTACCTCAAAATGTAAATTGTTTGCATTAGTGGTAGACCTGCATGGAGTTGGATGTCTTGTGAAAGGCCATTGATGCTACCATCCAATAAATAGGACTACTTTTTGGCATATTTAGGATCAGAAAAAGAACATAGATCTCCTGTCTCCTAGTCTGGTATGTGAAGAAAAAGGGCATTCTTTGTCTTCATGATACTTTATTAGCTGCAACAAGTTTGTAGTACTTTAATACCACTATAAGACACCAATTTAAAAATAATTTAAAAAAAGTTTAAAGACTCTACTTTTCATAATTATGCTTTGCACTGCATTCAGTTTGGGTAATGAATAAAGACTATTCATTTTCTGGTTCTGCTAGTGTTCAGTAGCATAGCCCACAGAGTTTGGGCTTGAGACATTGCAGGGGAGTGTCTTAATCCATAAAGTAACGAGAGTCCTGTAGCACCTTATAGACTAGCAGATTTCTTTGGGCAGAAGCTTTTGTCAGCTCCAGCCAACCTCGTCAGATGCTGCATCTGACGAAGTGGTTTGTAGCCCACGAAAGCTTATGCTTGACAAAATCCGTTAGTCTGTAAGGTGCCACAGGACTTTCGATTTACACAGACTAACATGGCTACACCTCTGGAAATAACCAAATAATGTTTCCCTGGAAATTAAAAACAAATGACAAAAATATGTGCATCAGGAGGGTTTCTAAACTGTTTTTTCACAATACTTGTGTTATAGACACAAACCAACTGATGAACTCTTTTTGGTTGGCCATGACTTGAAAGAGTACAGAGAATACAAAGCAATTAGTGTAAACACATTAGTAAGATGCCAGGCAGTCTGTCCAGTTTTATGTGCTTTAAAAAAGAGGGCCAAGAAGCTTGAGTGTACGTAAAAGAAAGCATGCTATGCTCACTAGAATTGGCAAAAATCAGCTTTATATGGATAAGATCTTTGTATATCAAAAGCCTAATTTAATTTCACATCAAAATGGTTAGAATAGACAAGCTGGTCTCAAAGGGGGAATATTTCTATTTCAGATTTTTACAAAGCACTAATGATGCCCATGTGTAGATCCATTTGTATCAACCATAAACATGGCAGCACTTTCCAAGAAGAACCAGGGAACTCTGGAAACTGATGTATTATCTTTAAATTAGTCAAAGGTATTACTTCCATGCTTTTCTGTATATTTCTGTTTCAACATTCACAAGAAAATGAACATGCAGGACAAAGCAGGCTTTAATCTTGATAGCTCTTGTCTGGTTGAGCAGGTTGTGGCTTTTGGCTTTTGATAGTAAGGATCTCTGTCAGGATGCAGTTGCCATTCTCTCTGAAGATGGAAGTTTCTTTTTAAGAAGACACAGGAACATTAAGAAGAGAGAAGTGCACAGTATCATTGTATAAATAGGAGTTGTGCAGAGTGTGATGATAGCTTTTTCTTTTCTACCATAATGCTGAGGCAGTATTTGGAACAGCTGTGTTTTGGAATTTGTTTAATTGGCTCTAAAATTGTAGTTTCTTGTGTCAGAACATAAAGTCTGAGACCTATGGAACAAGACCAACTGACTGTAGGTTTTGATCAAAGTTGCTATAAATTAAAGAGCTGTGGTAGATTGGTTTATTAAATGGACAGAGCTTTGGCTATAAATACGCTTTTTTTCAGTATAAAGCTTTGCCTGACCTATACCTTCCTTCAACAGACATGGCTGGAACTAATAAACAGATGACACTGCTGTTCTGTAGGCCAAGGAAGATGCAGATTTTCAGTATAGAATTGTATATTTTTAAAACTAGACTCACAGGTCCAGGCAGATCTAGTAGGGGAAAAAAAGACACTGCTGACAGACTGCTGCCCAATGTTATCTGGAGTCAGCGCAATTTTCTTTACTGATGCAGTTAGTGTGTCCTATTTTAAAATAAAACTTTTGATAAAGAGAGGGGTTTGAAATAAGGCCAAATGCACATAATTTGTGCATAAATTTAAAAGGGAGGTTTTTTTGCAAGTAATCAATGCCTAGATTATGTCGTAGGAAGTACTTGAAACTACCTACTGAACATTTACTATAGCCACTAAAAACATCATGTTTGAAACTTCTTCGAGAAAAGAGATTGGTTATACTTCTTCATTTCTGATGTAATTTGCACAAATCTAGTGTTTTGCTTACATACTCATATGTGCCCATCATGCATCATTTGAAAGCTTATGTCTATTTTATGATGAAGTGTGATGTCATGGAGCAGTCAAGTGGTGCTGCTGTTGTAGAAATGAGCATAAGCAATGGTACCAACATGTTAAAATGACCACTTTTCAATATGTACCTTTACTTCTATTTAATTGAATTTAATGACTCTCTATATTATTTCAAGCAACAATCTAAAGGGTGAAACAAAATCTAATAAATTTTCATAGGTGTCACCAAAATGTAATAACACTAATGAGATGTCTAGTCCACATCATTTACATTGTCATGTTCATCAGAATCTCTGTTGGGAGTGTGTGGGTTTCCATAGTTTTTATTGCCCTGACATGTACACAGTTGTGTGGAGGGAAAATTATTCTGACTGTGAAACAGTTCGCCATCATTTTAGGAGGTCTTTTATACATATGTGAACCTTTATGCTTGACAATGTTCCCTCTAAGCCGATGATGCAGTGGAGCAACATATGGATGCAGCTGAGCAAGTTCCCTACCCATTCCCTGTCCCGGAACTGGGTCCCTGAGCCACTGCCCATCAGCTCCCCAAGTGCATCCATAACTTGCTCAGTTGCATCACCAGCTTAGAGAGGGAACATTGCATAGATGTCTTTTTGTTCAAACTTTAGTAAATTAATAAAACCACTGTATTTCAGTTTAACATTTTTATTAAACAAATATGAAGCAATGATGCTGCCTATCAAGCCTCCTCTACACCTCAGTTTTTGACGCCTGTCTTTGTCACATTTCTAGAATGCATATACAGAGTCTAGGTCAGCCTTGATCCAGCACTTAGATATGACTTGGTGCGCATTAGCGTGTCTAGATGAGAAACATCCAACCTGTTACGAGGCTCTGTCTTAATATTATTCATTAGACTGCGGCCTCATTCAGCATCTGCACTAGATGCTTGAAATGTACCACATATATCAACCAACTGGGCCAGGAATGGGAACTTATCTTCTGTCAGTGTATAGGTGACAAACATCTAAGAGTGTGTTCAGTGTACCAGCCATTACCTTTTCCAGAACAACAAACATTTTGGTTGTCTGTAATTTCAGCTCACCTTTAGAAGATGTGAAAATACATAAAGAAAATTTGTAAGAAATTACACTGATAGCCAATACAATTCTATTATTTTTTAGAGATTCCTAATGAATGTGCCAATTCTGACTAGATCTCATTCATTGAGCTAAAAGAAGTCACCCTGATTTAGGCCTATATATTACTTGAGCTAATGTTAATTAAGGTCAATGACAGTTTTTCCACTTTACTGAAAAACTTAGATCAGGCTGCCCTCTCTCTCTGCTACAATCCCCATCTACCAGCTTTGTGTTATTCTTGTCTGCAAGCTTTGAACTTTCCTTTACCAGTTTGCAACTGAAAACAGAGCTGTGCTAAAAATAGTTGGAGGGGACACCTCCTCCTAAAGCCATTGTTTATGGCATTTTGTAAAGATATCAAAATGGGAGGACACATGTAGTTTGCCTATAATGTATTGTCAGGGCCATTCACTTAAATGTGAGCACAGGTGGGGTGTGCCTCTTGGATACCACAGAGCCAAGCATGTGTGAATGCCTATTATAGTGAGTTTCCAAAGGGATAGCCGTGTTAGTCTAGTCCAGTAAAAACACAAGCACTTGTGTGGCACTTTAAGACGAAGATCAGTGCCACACAACTGCTTGTTCTATTATAGTGAGCCATTGAGAGATCCTGGGGTGGAAAGTGCTGTAGAAATGCTGGGTGTTAATAAAGTAACATAAGGTTCTATACAGTTTTCTGTGCTTATTCTGAGTCTTGGTGGAATTTGTGTGTTGTGTCTACCTATCTCACTGTTTCCCAACCAGTGTGCCACAGCGCACAGATGTGTCAAAATTTTTTTTGAAAAACTACTCAAAGAGCTCTGGACTGGCTCATTGGCTCTTGAAAATATATGGCTTCATTTGGAAACTTTATTGCAGTATGCCTCAAATGAATTAAAGGTAGCAAGGAGTGTCATGGCAGAGAAAATGTTGGGAGCCACTGACCTATGTGACATCAATGACTTGAAAGAGAAACAAAATATTTCCTTACATTCCCCCCCCGCGTGGCATGAGCTTATCCCCTGCTTCTAATCTGCCTCCAGCCCGGGAGCCCCCAACCCAGCTCCAATCTCCAACTTCTGCTCCCCGCCAGCCCCAACCCCGGCTCCTCCACTCCCCGCTGCTGCTCCCCGCCAGCCCCAACTCCGGCTCCTCCGCTCCCCGCTGCTGCTCCCCGCCAGCCCCGACCCTGGCTCCTCCGATTGCAGACCTGCGCTGGGGTCAGTGCTTGCTGTGCCAGTGAGCGGAGGCAGCTGTGCCACCGCTCACTGGTGCAGCTTACAGGGAACATTGATGCTTGACTGTCAGTCTGGTTATCTTCCCAGATCTGAAGAAGAGCTCTGTGTAGCTCAAAAGCTTTTTTCCTTCCATCAGCAGAAGCCGGTACAATAAAAGATACCACCTCACCCACAGTATGTCTTTGTAGATGGGACAACAGTAAATACAGTGCAGTACTGTGTTAAACATTAACTACTTTAAAAAAGGGGACGTTTTTAAAAGAGATTTGATAAACGAAGGTAAGGAAACTGTTTCTGTGCTTGTTTCATTTAAATTAAGAAGGTTAAGAGCAGCATTTTTCTTCTGCATAGTAAGGTTTCAAAGCTGTATTAAGTCAGCATTCCGTTGTAAACTTTTGAAAGAATAACCATAATATTTTGTTCAGAGTTACAAACACTTCAGAGTTACGAATAACTTCCATTTCCTAAAATAGCAAGGAGTCCTGTAGCACTTAAAGACCAAGAGATTTGTTGCATGAGCTTTTGTGGGAGAAAATCCCACTTCATCAGACGCTTTGAAGATGGGTGAACTTACAGAATGGGACAAAAATAAATAAGTTCCTCCATCTTCAAAGCGTCTGATGAAGTGGGATCTTCTCCCATGAAAACTAATGCGATTAAATAAATCTGTTAGTCTTAAAGTGCCACAGGACTCCTTGCTTCTTTTGCTGAACTAGGCTAACATGGCTGCCCCTTTGGAACTCCATTTCCAAGGTGTTCATAACTCTGAGATTGAACTGTACGTAACTGTAAACTGATCTTTAGGAGTTTATTTTTATTTCAGTTTTAAAATTCCCATTATGAAAACATCTTGACTGTCACATGCAAATAAAATAATTTCAGTCAAAAGTCCACAGATATACCTGTCACTCTTACAGTCAATGTAGTTATGTAAAAAGGAAAAATTACTTTTAGAAAGCTTTTGTGTAGGGGAGAGACTAAAATGGTCAGTAAGTTCCAGATGGGTAGCCATGTTAGTCTGTATATAGCAAAAAAAAAAAAAAAACACAACACAACAACAGCAAGGAGTCTTGTGGCACTTCAAAACTAGCAGATTTATTTTTTGCGTGAGCTTTTGTGGGAGAAAATCCCACTTACATTTTCTCCCACGAAAGCTCATGCAAAAAATAAATCTGTTAGTCTTAAAGTGCCACAAGACTCCTTGGTTTGTTTTTTTTGGTGGACTGGACTAACATGGCTATCCCTTTGGAAATTGTATATAGCAAAAACAGTGAAGTCCTGTGGCACCTTAAAGACTAACAAATTTCTTCAGGCATAACAAATTTCTTTGGGCAAATTGCCTCCAACGAAGTGGGTTGCAGCCCACAGAAGCTTATGCTCAAAGAAATTTTATTAGTCTTTTAAGGTGCCACAGGATTCTTGTTTTTAAAATGGTCAGGAAAATACTGACTTCAATACTTCGGAGTCTCTAAGAACAACCCAGTTAGATTGTACCAGAATCCTTAGGGAGGGGGTTCTACAAATGGGCTTTGATTTGGAAAGGCCTAGACTTCAACCCTGGTTGTTTGTCACTGTGGATTCTTGTGGCAAAAAGGAAGTTTAGCTCTGCCATTGTAAGCTGTTTCATCAAACAGAGGGCAATAGGTAACTACTCAAGTATTTGGGGCATAAATTATTGAGAGCTTTACCTACGTATATTAATAAACATAATTCTGTTAAATTAAATCTTTGTAGCATTTTAGGCCCCAATTGTGCATATGTTTGTGCATATCACTTGCATGTATGTTATTTATAACAAGGCTCCAACAAGCCTGAAGTATTAAAATACAGGAGAAATTATGTAACATGGGTTATATTGGCTCAGATAAAAGGATTATATACTAGAGTCCATAGTACAGAAGTTTTAAGTTATACTGGGGCAATACATGAAGATTTCATCCAGCATTTGTATTAATAATTAAATGATTGATTCATTTCTGAATTCTTTGATTGCAGTACATATAGTCATTATTTATTAACTTATCTTTTATGCTTTTCAGAAGAAAAACATTGGTTCAATGTATAATATAATCTATAATTAAACTAATAATTAAGCAGAATTTAGTACATGATTAAATAGTTATTCAACTTTTTTTTTAAATCACAATCATAGTTGTCCAGAGTACTCTGTGGTCAAGACTTTTACTGTAAAGATGTCAAATGGGTGAAGGTCTGATATCTAGACAATGCCAAAGAAAAGATCATTAAAAAATGAATATAGCTTCAAGACATTGTGAACATAATTATGGATTACTTCCCATAGCTTAAAATGTGTAATAATCCCAAAATCCTTCAATACCAAGAATACAATTTATAAAATTCAAGATTGTTTTAGATAATTAGGTGGGCAAACAATGAAGACTTATACTGATGATAAAAAACAAACAAGGAGTCCCTTGACACTTAAAGACTAACAATTATTTATCATATGAGCTTTCAGGGGAGAAGATCCCACTTCATCAGATACTTTGAAGATGGAGGAACTTATAGAATGGGAGGAAAATAAATGCAGGGAAGCGTAATCAGGTCACGCTGTAACAGCAAATCAAAGCAGTGCTTAAGATTCAAACAGTGGGTAATGGAAGATGAAGTCAAATCACTTGTCATAATGAAGAAAAAAGCCCAAAATCCTTATTTAGCCTTGAGGAAACAACATCAGCAACTGCTTTGATTTGCTGTTACAGTGTGACTTGATCCTATGATTTATGCTTCCCTGCATTTATTTTCATCCCATTCTGTAAGCTCCCCCATCTTCAGAGCATTTGACAAAGTGGTATTTTCTCATATGGAAGCTCATGTGATAAATAATATATTAGTCTTTAAGTGCCCCAGGACTTCTTGTTTGTGTTGCTGAACTAGACTAACATGGGTTTCCTTTTGGAAGTAATGATGAAGGCAGTATAGAAATGTAGCATCCTAAGTGCTAAAAAGCATCAGCAAGAAAATAGTCACAGTAGTCTGAAATAAAACCTAATTTTTTTTAGAATCCTGCATATTTTAACAATAAACTCAAAATGACTTAAATAAAAGGATGACTCTAGTAGGAAAATAGTACAAGTTAATCTCTAAAAACTGAAAGAGTGGCTATGCTTTCTTGTTAATTAGGTTTCCTAATGTTTTTCTTTAAGAGTTTAGAATAATGGTTTCTACTTGTAGTCTACCAGGCAGTGACAGCTTGCATCTAGAGCTTACAGTCTTAGTTTCATGCTGGCTGCTATGCTCCAGTTTAATAGACCGTTACTAACTGCAGTGGCATATAGAAATGAACAAACTGTGGGAGAGCATGCAGTGGTACAGGTGTATTTAAAGAACTCTGCTTGATAAATGCTCAACTGGTAACAAATCATACTTTTTCTGCTTATTCTCTTCATTCATAGCATGCGTGGCCTTTCCTGTACGTCAGATTCATTTATCATATCATGTGCTTTTGTGCAGTCAGTGGGAAATTGTCCTCTTGTATGTAGCTGTACCATTTCTGGAACTCTCAAACAGAATCAACTAATCAATTTTATTTCCAAGATACAAGATTGTATTCCAAGTAAACTCTTGGGTGTCTCTTACAATCAGGGTGATAGATTTTCCTCTAACAGATTTATTTTTTGCATGAGCTTTTGTGGGAGAAAATCCCACTTTGTCAGATGCTTTGAAGATGCGAAAAATAAATCTGTTAGTCTTAAAGTGCCACACGACTCCTTGTTCTTTTTTGCTGGACTAGACTAACACGGCTATCCCTTTAGAAATTGACAAGATTTTCCTCTATCATGTTTTTTGGGATCTGGACCAGTGGTTCACGGAAAAGAATAATAATTTTGGAATAAATGAAGAACTCAGTGAAGTGGTTTATTTGGGTATGTCTACACAGCAATTAAACACCCATGACTGACTCAAGTCAGCTGACTCAGGCTTGGGTCGCAGGGCTGTAAAACTGCTGGCTAGACTTTTTCCTGAAACCTGAGGTGGGACCCTGAGCCCAAATGTATACACAGCAATTTTTAGCCCTGTGTGCTAAGTTCCAGGATCCTAAATCAGCTAGTTCAGGACAGCTGTGACAGGTTTTTTATTCCAGTGTACACATATCCTTTAAGATCAGTATGTGGTGTAGAGATTCCAGTTTGGGATCCATAAAAGTCAGATTAAAATACCACGAAGAAGGCCTTTTTGTGATTGTATAACAAATGCTCTCAGGTGAATTTACTGTTTTCTCATTAGCTGTTTTGTAAACAGAGTTTTGGCTCCTGCTGATTCATCATAGCTGTAGTTGAGGTGCACTTGTTGTAGCTCAATGATATGAGTGTGGGGTGCAAAGACGGCTTCAAGCCATTGTATAGGGGTACTTTAACTTAGTGGGCCAGTCTCCAGCATAAACTAGAACAATCCGATGGTAGCTGTACTGGTGGATTTCTTGTATGTTCGTAAATAACAAGCCCTCTTGACTATGTCCTGTGAAATTGAAGAAAATACTTAAAGCAGTTACTTAGAAGAAGCCATTTAAGGCATGGTCATGACACAGGCCATTTAATGTTAAGAAACTGAAAATATGATCAGTTTCTCCTGTTACTCATCAAGACCTTGTATTCCTGGAGAGGAGACAGAGGCTAAACTCTGGTAATGAGATTAAAAAAAACCAAGGAGTCTTGTGGCACTTAAAGACTAACAGATTTATTTATCGCATGAGGTTTTGTGGGAGAAAATCCTACTTCATCAGATGCTTTGAAGAGGGGGAACTTACAGAATGGGATGAAAAATAAGTGCAGGGGAGTGTAAGACACGGGATCAGGTTATACTGCGTCAGCAAATAAGTGCATTTGTAAGGATTTAGACTCCAGGAAACAGCGCGCAGAGGGAGGGTGAAGTCAAATTGCCTGTTATAATGTGAAAAGACTCTATAGTCATGATTAAGTCCTTTTTGCAAATTAGTTCAATTTCAGTTGTTTCTCTTTGAAGTCTTGATGTCCCATTGATTTTCTTGAAGACCATCATTAACAAATCATCAGTGGAGTGATTAGTAAGACGGAAGTGCTCAGCAACTGTTTGGTTTTTTTGTTTTTGTTTTTGTTTGTGTTGTGATTTCTGATGTCAGTTTTGTTCCCATTTATTCTTCTGTGTGGGGACTTGATAGAGGTCCTGAAGATGCTCTAATCCCTCAGACAGAGACGGACATCTTCAGGATCTCTATCAGGCTTTCCTAAAACTACAGTACCCACCTGGGGAAGTAAAGAAACAGATTGACAGAGCCAGAAGGGTACCCCGCAGTCAACTACTACAGGAAAGGCCCAAAAAAGAAAACAACAGAACGCCACTGGTAACCACATACAACCGTCAAGTCAGACCTCTACAACAGATCATTAAGGATCTATGGCCAATTTTGAAAGATGATCCCTCACACTTTCTAGCCTTGGGAGACAGACCTCTCCTCACCTAGAGACAACCCCCAAACCATAAACAGATACTCACCAGCAACTAGGCCTAACAACAGAAACGTTAAAGCAGGCATATATCCCTGCAACAAACCATGCTGCCAACTTTGTCCACATTTCTGCCCAAAAGACACCATCATAGGACCTAATCAAGCCAGCTGCTCCATCACAGGGTCATTCACCTCCTCATTCACTAATGTGATTTATGCCATCATGTACTAGAAATGCGCCCCACACCTTATACATTGGACAAACAGGACAGTCCTTAAGCAGAAGAATAAATGGGCACAAAACTGACATCAGAAATCACAACACCAAAAAAATAAAAAAAAAACCCCAAAAACCAGTTGCTGAGCGCTTCCATCTTTCTAGTTTTGTTAATGATGGTTCTCAAGAAAATCAATGGGACATCAAGACTTCAAAGAGAAACAGCTGAAATTGAACTAACTTGCAATAGATAATGTGAAAGAAGGACTTAATCGTGATTATGGATCTTTTCACATTATAACAGGTAATTTGACTTCACCCTCCCTCTATGTGCTGTTTCCTGGAGTCTGAATCCTTACAAATGCTCTGATTTGCTGTTGCAGTATGACCTGATCCCATGTCTTACACTCCCCTGCATTTATTCTCATACAGTTCTGTAAGTTCCCCCTCTTCAAAGCATCTGACGAAGTGGGATTTTCTCCCACAAAAGCTCATGCAATAAATAGATCTGTAAGTCTTTAAGTACCACAAGACTCCTTGCTTTTTTTTGCTTTACTAAACTAACATGGCTGCCCCTTTGGAACTTGGTAATGAGATAGTGGGATTTAATTTAAATTACGACACTATTTCCTTAGCCAGTATATTTATTACATGGGTTTATATGTAATCCTTGACCATGTATTAGTTAACTTTTTCTCACTGATCCATGTTGAAGTTTAGAGGAGGTTTATTTTGGGTTTATTCTTGAGTCTTCTCTGTTTTTCTTAGCTGTCTGTGGCAGCTTGCTTGTAGAGATGGACAGAATGAATTATGCAATGTTTGCATCCTAAGCAGGGTAGGAGACTGTAACTGAGGGAGCTGCTCACTTCAGACTTTCATACTCTTCTTCTTATATGTCCATGAAATTTAGAAAACAAACCTCTTTTATGCTTGTTTATATTCAAAAGTTAGTTGCTGTTACTCTTTCTTCAGCTCCAGGCATTCATGGGTATGTATGTATTAAGATGGTAATTTTTTCTTGACAGTTTTATATCCTTGGCATTATGGTGGGAAATCCTCAGAACACCCATAAGTTTAGACTTTTGACTCTCTTTATGCAGTTTATTTTCTAGATAGTCTTTCAATTTTATTAGAATTTGACAGGAAATGAAATTCTGTTTTCAGATGAATACAAACACTCCTATATTCTCGATAAAACTCACATCTCAAAATAGTCTTTTAAAATTAAATATTTGAATAGACACTTTAAGACCAAATTATCATTAAATAAGGCATTGTCTCTTCTTTTTACTGGTCTATGAAGAGGTTCGTCTTTTCTTCATGAGTTGGTAACATTTGCCTAAGTGATGCCAATAATTAATTTTGCCATTAACATAAATATTCCGTACTTCAATGACGACTTACATTAGTAATTAATTTAGTATTATGTGACTGATATATTTATAAATTAATAACATCTTGCTATCCATATCAGACGGTTGTTATGTGTAGGCTTACATACAGACACAGAATATTTGCAAAAATTTAGTGCAAAAGAAGCTAATGCCATTTTAAGCACTTGAGAAACAGTATATTTTTTCACCTTTTAAGAGCAAATCTGAGCAGAAGGTAGCCAATATGGTTTGCAAAATACTTCTCACTGTAAGCATCCTTCAGGTTCAAAGAATGAACTCTTTGTGTTTATAGAATAAATCAATTTCTATTAGGCTATTCTAGAATTCCTTAGGTGAGTTTATACTAAGGCTTTTCTTTGCAAAGGGGAGGGCTAAGAGAGGGTACATGTTCCCAAATTTCTACATTTTGGCCAAAAGGCTTCTAGATTTATGGCCTACAACTTGCAATATTTACAATTTATAATTAACAGGCTCTTATCAAATAGTCTATACAAAACTTGAATCACTTAACTAACACTGTTATGTACATTGTCAAACTATAGTACGTAAGAAAATAATATAGAATGTGCGAAATCGAAGTTGTTAAAATAACTTCCAGAGTTGTTGTAAACACTTTTGAAGGTAATACTTTATAGATATTAAAGCTGTGTTTGTTTTTTCCTGAAATTTGCTTTTCTTTGGGAGATAAGGTAGAAGCCTCCTAAAACAGGTTTGATCGAATATTTTATATAATTAATTCAACAAAAATAAATGCATGTGAGGTTCTTTTCTCTAACCACCATAAGTGTGAATGTAATGATAAATCTATTGTAAACTTCAATAAAGGCAAGTTTAGTAACCTAATATTTTTTAAATTAATTTTATTAGTATTTTACATCAATACTAAGATCTTTCACTTGCAGCAGGATGCTGATAGTGGTATCCCCAGCCAAGTATTTCTTCTGGCAGTGGTCTTTAGAAATTAATAGTGTGGTGAGAAGAAGAGCAGATGACAATTATTTAGGTTTATCAAAACTAGAAAAGGCTGCAAAGAACTTTAGGTAGATCTATAACAATAATGTAATACAGTTGAAATTTAGTGTAGTAATGTGCAAAGTAATGAAGGAAGTTGTGATTTGAATTGCTCAAACATGCTGATGGATTCTAATTTAACAGTAATCACTGAGGGGAAAAAAACATAGGCATCATTGTGCACAGTTGAGTGATAATTTTTCTGCAGCTGTGATCATAAAAGAGTCAAGATGTTAGGGTGTTGGATAGGGATTGAGAACAATACTAAAACTACATATAAATTGATGGTATGTCTTCATCTTGAATACTGTAGTCAGTTCTGGTTATCCCATCTTAAAAGCGATTTAAATGAAAAAGATCCTGAAGGGCAAAGAATATGAGAGACATGGAAAGACTTCCATATTAGAGAGTCTAAGTATTATGATTGTAAAGTTTTATAAAGGAGGTGAATAAGATGTGAAATGGTAAAAGGATATATAAAATGATGAATGGTAAAGGGAAAATCAGTACAGCATTAAATTGGTTCTTTTTCCAACTGTTCTAATTGCACTCTGATTCTTTTATTTATTGACTGACTGATTGCGTAAGCCTGCTTTTTTGATTGACAGCAGCCAGTTAAATTGTCTGGGAAACCACATTCTCTTCATCTGCAGTCGCTATCTAAGACAAGCACTGTAAAGCTATTATATTCTCATAAAAGGAAGCATTAAAAAAGAGCACTGATATTTAGTATATCTCAGTTGACCTTTTTTGGTCATTTTGTATTATTTATAGATATGAGTGACTGTACAGGACTCCAAGCAGTAAGATAGCAAAGTTATACAAGTATTTAATGAATTAAAATAAACAAAACCCCATCGCACAACTTGTATCAAGGTTGCTGGGTAGTAATGAGAAAATCAGTCGAGTAGTTTCTCTTGTGACTGCAGATCAAGAGAATGGACAGACTCAATCATCTGCCTTTGGACCACATCTGATATTTACAGTGAGTGAAACAAATGAACGTCATGTGCTCTGGAAGGGAGGAAGCATATTGTGTCATGTCCCTTTCCTTATCTTTGTAAAGCTACTCTCAGAGCTGTGGATGAAAAGTGTTCTGCAAGAATTTGCGCTATAAATATTAATTATTTTTAACTGTTTATTTACTAGGCTTTCCTTGCTGATAAACTCATCTCTGAAATCAGCCACAGACAGCTGTGTTATGTGATCTAGTCAGTTGTCTCTTGCCACCTGATTACTTATTTTTATGACTTCTCCGCATACTGCAGAGTTAACATGGTGGTGGGGAATCTGTCCATTTTCTTAGCCAGTCTGATATCTTTAAACAAACACCCATTTGGAGTCTGTGACTTTCCTTTGGAGCAAATGAAATTAATTATATTATAAATGTAACCCCCCTGGGGTTTTAAGGAGCGTGGTTCCTTTAAATCTTTGCCCTGTGGGAGAGGGTTTGTGGAGCTGAGGAGGGGGGCTTCAGCCAGAGGCCCTGTGGAAGGAAGCAGAGGGAGGCCCTGCCTGAAGCCAGGGAAGACAGAGCGACTGGCCTAGGATGCCGGGCCAGCACCCACAGAAGGACACTGTGCTGGGGAGAGTTGCCCAAGGACAGAGTGGGATCCAGTGACTGGCCATCTGGAGCTGCGGGGCCGTGAGTACAGCACCTGGAACTCAGGGGGGAGGTTGTAGTTAGTTAAGTGGGGAGGGGGCTGCTCTGGGCTCGCAGAGAGCGGCAGAAGAGGCATCAGAGGGTTTTCTCTTGCTGGGTAAGTCCTCGCGCTGAAGACTAGGAGTTGCTGGACTGAACACTGGACTGGAGCTGTGCTGGGACTCCTGAACTCATGGTGCAGAAACAGAGTATCACATCTGCCTCCAGCCTGCTGGATTTTGGGCTTCACAGGGCCCTGTGTTAGCTGTTACTCTGTGTTACTGCTGCCCCATCTCCCCTGTTGGTTTCCCCTTTGCATCTTTGTAAATAAACCTTCCCCATTCCTATAATGCCTGCGCTATCCCAGTGTGTGTGTGGTCATTCTGGGGGTTTGGAACAGGTGCCCCTAGGGCAAAGGGGCTCTCCTTGCTGTGTCCACGTGCACACCCTTCTCTGGTCAGAGCCACCTGCAAGGCAGACCCTTTCTGGCCACGTGGGTGTTACACTTGGTGGCCCGTACGGGGAACTCTTGCAGTACACAAACCTCTGTGTCACACACCCTGGCTGCTCCTTCAGAGTAAAAAGAGATCACCTGCGGGGGGAGGAGGGGGGATGGAGAGCGAATTACTAGAAGACCTTTGCCGAGGGGCATATATCTCAGTAGCCCAGGCTGTGCTGGGGGCAGGGTTCCCAGAAGAGATGGAACCCAGTGAAATTGAGGAGAGCCTACATGCAGTGGGAATACTGGGGAGAGTGAAGGAACCACCCTCCTTAAAACCCCAGGGGGGTTACATAAGCTTGTAGGCTTTTTATATTTTACAAATTAATTTATATTAGTTTAAAATATGAAGCTTACTTTGTATTTTAAAGGTTCAAACACAACTTTACTTGATTTCATCAGCTTTGTAAATGCTCTCAAGTCTCCCTATCAGTATAACTGTTAATTTATTGTTAGTGTGTTTTTTCTAATTGCTTGGCCAAAGTGAATTTTAAGTCACTTGTCAAGGGTACAGTATTACATTGGACAAGCAGTTAGTTATGGTTCATTGATCTGCAGAAAGCTAAAAGTATTACCATTGTTTCCTTAGGTTTTTAGTCGCCAATAAAATAAATAAACTTGTTCATAGAAAAGCATACTAAAATATTATGACTTGTAATTCCACGTGAAGTATAATTGTTACAGCTACTGTATGAACTGTGCATGTCCTTAACTTTACACACGTCAGCAGATCCATTAAATTACATGCACAAGTGGATAAATGTTTACAGGATAGGGTTCATTGCTTGTGAAGTAATGTGATCACCCTTGCATCAACATTTGCTGTTATCCTAATTTCTACAGCAATTTGTACATGTGAAATGAAGAGAGATTTATATCCAAAAATATGTAGGAATTTGTTCTTCTGTATCACATATTCTAATTCCCATTTATATTAAAGAAAATTTCATGAAGTTTCAGGGGAAATATCCCTGGCCTATTCAGTGTTGCTGACTCTCTTTTTGTGTGCGAGTGAAAGTTGTGTGATAGTTGGTATTTTCTGACACCCTCAGCTCCTGGTGTAAGGTGATAACTTGAGGCTCAAATTTCATATATAAAATAATATTTCTAGCTTTTAGGGTGGTACAGAAGAACTTGTAAATGAGGCTTAATGGCTCAAAAACCAGAAGGCTAAGTAGAAGAAATACAAAATTTGTCATTTTTAAAAATCTCATGAGTTTTTGGGGTAGGGCGCATAGCTTACAATTTTTGAACTCTTTGTAGTGGTAATACTGCTAGGGTACTTTTTGGACTAGCTGCATTGCATGTAAAATTATCATCATGTTGAAGACTGACATTTTTGTATTTGTTTGAAAAATGAAGTAATAAAAGTGTAATTATCTATTTCTCATTCTGTGTACTGCTAATAACAAAGAGATGCTGCACAGAAGGCGAAACCATAGAGAGGGAAAAAAGATGGTTTGTGTTTAGATTCTGGCTCTGCCATTGGTTGGCTCTGCAACTCACAAAAGTTAGAGCTGTTCTTACAGCTACTTTTAACTTTCTGTACCCCATTAACCTCTATAAGACTCAGTGAATGCTCTTTGCAACAGGTTTCTTTATATACTATGTTATGTATGGCTTGGTGTGGCACTGGGTGTTGAAAAGAAAAGCTGCACTAGCATAGATCTGTATAGCTCAGTAAGAAACACAGGTGTTTCTTTTAACATGGAGGCTGTTTTCTTAATAAACAAACAAATAAGACATAATATGGGCTTGACACTTAACAGTTAATTTGACAATTTTATCAGGTGGGTTTCGAGGTACTGATCCTGCCCCTGAGACTTCCAGCCAATTTATGGTTTTACAATAATATTTTCCTTTTTCTTTTTGAAGTATTTCTCTGTCCATTTGTGATACAAAAGACTCAAACAGGGGAAGTTTATTGACTAGACACTGAAACTGCCTGTACACAACATTTTGTCAAAAACACAAAATAAAGTGAATATAATGGAAGAATTCTCATCTAAGCTCTCCATCTCAATGATGGTAGGTCTTGTCTTTAGCAACAATGGATATAAAAAAGTGTGACTTTTAAAATATTGACTAAAACAAGCAAGGAGTCCTGGGGCACTTAAAAACTAACGAATTTGTTTGTTGCTTGAACTTTTCATGGGAGAAAATCCCGCTTTGTCAGAAGCATCTTATGAAGGGAGATTTTCTCCCACGACACCTCATGCAATAAATAAATTTGTTGGTCTTTAAGTGCCACAGGACTCCTTCCTTTTTTAGTTGAACTAGACTAACACAGCTACCCTTTTAGAACTTAATGCTGACTGTGTCCCATTAAGTGTCAGAAATTACTGATGGGATGGTATTCCATTTGGCTACATTACTATAGTGAATGTTGTTGAATGTTTTTGGCTTTTAGTTTTTTCTTTTTCTTTTTTTTTTTTTTACATTTCATTCTAATATATATTCTCTGTTATGGGTTCAAATTGTGTCCGTTACTGAATAATGTCCCTGTATTGCAAATCAGTACAGTGCATACATACCTAGCATCTCTTTCATAGATGAACTTCACCTTTACTTTTAAGCAGAATCATAGTATCATTATTCATTTATATAAAGTGGTTTTGTGGAAATGTTTCAGGGAGATTCCTGCTTCAGTTTACAGGAGCATAGGACTGGACGACATGCATGGGTTACAGTCCAGCTCCCTGCTATAAAAGGTGGCTCAGCTGTATAATCCCATTTATAAATTTATCTAGCTCTATTTTGAAACAAGTGAGTTTGTTTGCTCCCGCTACTGTTAATGCAATACTATTCCATAACCTCACTTCTCTGATGGTTAGAAACTTTCTTCTGACTTGCAGTTCATATTTATTCATGGTTAGTTTATACATACTTTGTGTGTATGTGTGCTGTTTGTCTTATCTTAAATAGCTCTATTCCCTCCCTGCCATTTTCCCTCCTGATATATTTATGGAGCATGGTCATATCCCCTTTCAGTTTTCGCTTTCCTTCGTTAAACAAGCCAAGCTCTTTTAGCCTGCTGATGTAAAGGCTTTCCGTTCCTCTGATCTCCTAGTAGCCCTTCCCGACATCTGTTTGAGTCTGAATCAATCTTTCTTGAACATGTTAATTTTTAGCTTTCATCTAAAAGGTTAATAGTGATTAGACAACTAACATCATGCCTGTCTCTAGGGAGTGGCATATTAGGGTGCAATAGAGAAAGAACAAGTTAAGTTATTTAGACAAGTTGGTTGTCTTCACATCAGCAGGGCTTCATGAAATACATCCTAGACTATTTAAGGAACTGTCTGAAGAGAACTGAGCCATTAGAAATTATTTTTGAGAATTTGTGGGGGATGAGGGAGATCCCGGAGGACATGGAAAAGAGCAAATATAAGTATTATAATAAAGACAGGCAAAGGAATTATAAACCAGTCAACTTAACTTTGGTACTTGGAAAGATAATACAGCAAATATTCAATTAATATGTAAGCACCTAGAAGAAACTAAAGTGATAAGTCAGCCTGTATTTATAAAGCTCAAATCATGTCAAACAAACCCCATATCCTTCTATGACAGGGTACCAAACCTTGTGGATAAGGGAGAATAAGTCAGTATATGTGATGTATCTTGACTTTAGTGAGGCTTTTAGTGCTGTTTCTTTTAATCAACCTTTTTGGCTTGAGGGCAACAGATAGCATTTTTGTTTAAAGCAGTCTCCTTGCTCAACTCATGTCTCCCTGGCTGCAGCAGGGAAACTGCATGCATCCTGTAGCCTTGTGTGCTACATCTGGGTCCAGAGGCAATGGCTGCCTTCTGCAGCCAGGGGGACAGAAGATCAGTGCTCCCTTCCTTCTGGCTCCAGCCAGAAGCCAGGCACCTATGGAAGTAGGTGGAGCACTTTGCTCTGTTCCTTGCTACAGCCAGAGGGAGAGAAGCTCTACACTCCCCTTGGATGCAGCAAGAAGCCTGCACAGGTCTTTTAGCCCCATGGAAATAAGCTCCGCATGGCTCCTTAAGCAGTGGCTCTCTTTTGCAGTTGGGCACAAGTTGGGAACCACACTGGCTTAGATGAACATACTAGAACATGAGTGTACAAGTGGCTGTAAAACCATACTCGGAAAGTAAAACAAACAAGGAGTCCTGTGACACTTAAAGACTAACAGATATTTATCGTATGAGCTTTCGTGGGGGGAAAAATCTCACTTCATTAGATGCTTTGAAGATGGGGGAACCTACAGAATGGGAGGAAAATAAATTCAGGAAGGTGTCCCAGCATTTATTTTCCTCCCATTCAGTAAGTTACCCCATCTTCAAAGCATCTGACAGACTGGGCTTTTCTTCCACAAAA
The DNA here is from genome assembly GCA_007922195.1 of Podocnemis expansa. NCBI lineage: Eukaryota > Metazoa > Chordata > Testudines > Podocnemididae > Podocnemis > Podocnemis expansa. The sequence goes on along the minus strand of ML681964.1, from coordinate 11,498,055 downwards.
AGCTCATATGGTAAAGAAATTTGTTAGTTTTTAAATGCCACAGGACTCCTTGTTTTTGCTGAACTAGACTAAAATGGCTCCCCTTTTGGAACTCAGAGAGTAATCATCAGTGGTTCACTGTCAGGCTGGAAGGGCACACTCAGTGGGATGCCGCAGGGATGTCTGGGGTTTGGCTCTATTCCATGTCTTCAAAAATGATTTGAATAATGGCATGGAGGGTATAAAGTTTGTGGGTGATTCCAAACTGGGAAGGGTTCCAAGCACTTTGGAGGACAGAATTAGAATTCAAAATGATCTTGACAAACTGGAGAAATGGCCTGAAAAAAATAGGATGAAATTCAGTACGGACAAATGCAAGGCAATACACGTAGGAAGGAATAATAAATTGCACAAATACGAAATGGAAAATGACTGCCGAGGAAGAACAACTGCAAAAAAGGATCTGGGGCTTATCGTGAATCACAAATGAAAAATGAACCATCAATGTAATAATGGGGGGGGGGGATGAACATCATTCTGCGATGTGTTGTTAGCAAGACACAAGTAATTCCTTTACTCTACTCAACTGTGGTAAGGCCTCAGTATTGTGCCCACTTCTGGGCACCACACTTTGGGAAAGGTGTGGACAGATTGCAGAAAGTTTAGACTAGAACATTAAAAAATGATTCAAAGTCTAAAAAACATGACCTATGGTGAAAGATTGCAAAAACAAACAAAAAAAAGTTTGTTTAGTCTGGAAAAAAGACAGAGGTGAAAGGATTGGGAGGTGGGGGTGGCACTTAACACTCTTTAAGTGTGTAAAAGGTTGTTATAAAGAGAAGGGTGATAACTTGCTCTCCTTAACCAGGTTAAGGACAGGACAAAGGGTAATTGGCTTAAATTGTGGCAAAGAGGATTTAGGGTGGAGATTAAGGAAAGCAGAACCACTGCAATGCACATGCTTTGCTAAACTTTTTACCTGGAGTGTCAGCAGGCAGTGTTTGGCCTATCATGACTTTTGTCTGAAGCAGGACTTCAGGGAAGTGACACAGTAGGCTGAACTCTGATGACGCTCTAGTTGCTGGGTCGAAAAAGTTGCACTTAACTTTGTACCTGGCAGCTGAACTGTCAGTAGGTTTCAGCCTATCATTTTTTTGCTTGATTGGAGGCAGGAAGTTGCTCAGACCCATTCAAGTTAGTCATAGGCCCTGCCAGAAAATGACTTCTGGCTATGCCCCTAGGTTAAGTAGTGAAACAAATTACATGGGGAAGTTGTGTGCTTTCCATCATTGAAGCACTGAACATGTTAGACAAACATCTGATAGTTTAGGGATAGTTCAGAGAATACTTTTTCCTGCCCCAGGACGGGGAATGGACTAGATGACCTATTGAGATCCCTTTCGGTTCTCTATTTCTATGATTCTGTGGTTAGCCTGAATTGTACACTAGTCCAGATGAGAGCTCATCAATGGTTTTGTACAATGTCATTAAAACTGCCGTTACTGTACGGAGGGTATGTCACGTGGCACTTCACATTTGCCTTTCATGGCCATGTCATAGTCCCTTGGAGACTGCAAGCTTTTCTCCTCCTTGGCTATTTCCAACTGATGAAGCACCTGTTCATTGTGGAAATTCTTACTAGTCCCTAACTGCATGAATTCCTTTGCAGTTTATATCATGAAATTTCAGTGCATTTTGATTATCCAATGCTCAAGGTCATCCCATTTTTCCTATGTGATAGTCTGATCCTCCTCTGTATTGAAACTGGCACCCAACTTTATGCCATCAGTAAATTGTTAGCATTCTCTTGCTTTATGTGTCAGGGTCATTAATGAAAATATTAAATAAGATTGGTTGCAAGTTTATTATGGAGCAGCAAATCAATGCATTGTATATAGCACTAAAACATTTTGTGATATTTTTCTGAGTACCATTCTTTGGTTACGGTGCGTAGTAAATAAAATAATTGTAGAAGTGCTTGCAAAAGTAGTACATTCAAGGCTGAAGCAAATGAACTGCTGAATATAGTAGAAGAACCCTGGCATGGTACACCAATGTCGCAGTTTCTTGAAGTATAGTATTTGGGAACTTGTTCAACAGCTGCAAGCTTGGTTGTGAGTCAGATGTATATTTAGTGTAAGGACTGCCATTAATTCAAGAACATTTTGAAAAATGACTAATGACTTTGGATGGCTGTTTTTGGTACCCAGCTTACTCAGATTTTTAAAGAACTTTATTTTCAGAGGGTGGAGATGCAGCACTTTTTAGAAGTCATATCACTTCTGCTGTCTTGGGTACCCAATATTTTGATGAACCAGTCATGCTAGAAAATTTAAGCCAGTGTGATTACTGTATCTTGTGGATTTCTTGAACTTCATCTTTATAGTATGGACATGTTTACAAAAGACTTTTATTACACTATTTTCAGTAATCAAAGAATTGTTATTAATATAGGTTAATGAATATTCCACTGTATATTAGACTACATAGAGGGTTTTTCAAATATTAATTTTATTAGTCAGCATTGTCTTTTGAACTAGCAAATGTATGGACTAGATGCTCTGATACAAACACCCACCCACCCAACATGAGGGGTCATTCTGGGGACAAGTCTGGATTGCATGCTTGTATTTGTTGTGTTTTACGTGGAAATTAATATGGTGTTATAAATGATACCTTATTACCTATGTAGCATTGGTGTATCGGGGGGGGGGCAGAACTGTATGAGCATCAGAAAAAATGTAACAAGTCAAGGAATTTGCAGATACAGAATTTTAGTCTAAATAGTATTTGACAAGAACACACACAAAGGCTAATATGAAAGCAAATATTACAGATTAATCTGTAGTGCTTCATTTTATCTAAGCTTTAGACCCTAATGTAGTCTATTAGAAATAATTGTCTTCAGAAACAATTTTTTTATATTCTCCATTTCACTGAGTGTATTAGATCTATGGGAATGGGAGTGGGTGTGAAGACATAGTTGGGAACAAATTCTTTTAAAGGCAGACAAGTGTAAAATAAACATAAATCAAATGCTGAGCACTGAAGATTAATATGGTTTAAAGTGGTAAAGATCAGCAGCTTGTGGGTGGTTTCGTATCTGGGTTTAGTTTGAGCCTTTTGCCATTGATTGTGGGTCTCTGTCAAGATTTCAGTCTTCAAGGAAAGATTCTTTTTTTGTGGAGAGGTAAAGATTGAGTATCTTCCATATATTAAAGGTATTAGAGTCCTTAGTATATTAGGCCAGGGCTACACTGGCTGTGAAATTCATCAGGAGTTGATCAGAGTTAATGGAAGCTGTGAAGAGCAACTTGCATGACTCCCCTTGTCTTCACTGCACTGCGACAAAGAGGAGTACATTCCCTTTGATGCAGTATTATGCCGTTGGATGGGGTGGTTTTAGTAAGTTGATCTTCGGATCAACTTAGAAGGTTTTAATTGACCGCTAAGTTGATCCAGAGAGATCAAGCTGATAGCAGTGAATTTTCTGCTGTCAGTGTAGATGTGGCCCCGGGCTTTTCCAGCAGCTAGGTGTATTTTGTTGACTTGGAATGGGAGAACAGGACTGAGCCTGATGGACTCTTTAAATAGGATTAGGTGGAAGAAGGCAAGGTGCTGATTACCATTCTTTGGACACTGATGAGTGAGGAACACATGGAACCAGTTTAGTATGATCCCGCTAGCAGGTTGACATTACTTCATTGTCAAGGGCTTTGCAGGCAATCAGTAATTTAGCACTGTTAGTGTGGACAGTTGATTTCTGTCCTTTGTTCTGAGGTGGCCTGCTTTTAGTGAGAGTGCCATTTCTGTGCAGAAACTTGATTGCATAGGTTCTAAAACATACTGAAAGCAATTAGGTGTTGCTGAAGTTGACATATTGTTAGCTTCTTAATCATGAAGATCATAACAAGTGCTTTTAGTATGTTTCAGGAGAATTTAGAGGGTTGCCTGGCCAAATGTTCCATAAAAAAACAACAAGGAGTTGTGTGGCACTTTAAGACTAACAGATTTGTTTTTTGCATGAGCTTTTGTGGGAGAAGATCTCACTTCCTCAGATGCTTCGAAGATGGGTGAACTTAAAGAAAGGAATGAAACTAGATGCAAGGGGGTGTAAAACATAGGATCAGGTCATATAGTAACAGCAAATCAGAGCAGTTTTCAGGTTCAAACCATGGGAAGCCTGAAGTCAAATTACCTATTGTAATGGGAAAAGAACCCATAGTCTCGATTAAGTCCTGCTTTCACAGAATTTAGCTTGCATATTAATTCGAGTTCAGCTGTTTCTCTTTGAAGTCTTGATGTCTCAGCTACATCTCTAACGATAGTCATTAACAAATCCATCATCGAGTGATTAGGAAGATGGAAGTGCTCAGCAACTGGTTTCTTTATTCTTTGATTTCTGATATCAGCTCTGTGCTCATTCAGCCTCTTATGCAGCGATCTTCCTGTTTGTCCAATATATAAGGTGTAGGGACACGTCTTGCACATGATGGCATAGACCACATTAGTAGATGAGCAGGTAAATGAGCCTTTGATGGAGTAGCAGGCTTGATTAGGACCTATGATGGTGTCTGTTGTGCAGATATGTGGGCAGACTTGGCAGCGTGGTTTGTTGCAGGGGTGTATGCCTGCTTCCGTGTTTCTGTTAGATCTGTAGCTGCTGGTGAGAATCTGTTTAAGATTAGGGGGCTGCCTATAAGCAAGGAGTGGTCTGTCTCCTAATGCTTGAGAGAGAGAGGGATCATCTTTTAGAATAGGCTGTAGGTCCTTAATGATCTTTTGCAGAGGTCTGACTTGGGGGTTGTATGTGGTGACTAGTGGTGTTCTGTTGCTTGCTTTCTTGGGTCTCTTCTGTAGTAGATGACTTCAGGGAACCCGGCGAGCTCTGTCAATTTGTTTTCTCACTTCCCCAGGTGGGTACTGTAGTTTCAAGAATGCTTGATAGAGATCCTCAAGATGTCTGTCCCTGTCTGAGGGATCAGAGCAGATGTGGTTATATCTTAGGGCTTGGCTGTAGACAATGGATCGTGTGGTGTGTTTAGGATGGAAGCTCGAAGGATGTAGGTAACTATACCGATCAGTAGGTTTTCGGTATAGGGTGGTGGTGATGTGTCTATCCCTGATTTGTACTGTAGTGTCAAGAAAGTGGATCTCCTGTGTGGAGTGTTCCAGGCTCAATTTGATGGTGTCATGGAAATTATTGAAATCCTGAAAACATCATTCTGGCCACTATGGATGTAGAAGCTCTTTACACCAACATCCCACACAAGGATGGATTACAAGCTATTAGAAAACCATCGCAGATGATGCCACAGCGCAGCTTGTGACTGAACTTTGTGACTTTGTGCTCACCCACAACCACTTCAGATTTGAGGATCATTTATATCTCCAAATCAGTGGCACTGCTATGGGCACTCGCATGGCCTCACAATATGCCAACATCTTTATGTGCGACTTAGAACAATTTTTCCTCAAGTCTCATCTCAAAACACCTCTTCTTTACCTGCACTACATTGATGACATCATTATCATCTGGACACATGGCAGGGATGCTCTTGAAGATTTTCACAGAGATTTCAATGATTTCCACAACACCATCAAATTGAGCCTGGGAGGAGCATGAAGGGATCTTGACATGGGACAGGCAAGCAAGAACAGCATTCGGGGGCCCCCTAAAAATAGGGGAACTCACTGGAACACAGTGTTCTCGCCTGTTCCCCCAGAGCCTGCTGAAGGAAGGGGCTGTGCGCTGGAGCAAACCCAGCAACCCCTCCCCCCCTTCATGGCATCTGCGCCAGCCCCTCCCTTCCCTGCTGGGCCTGGGCAGTGCATGTGGCCCAGATCCAGTCTCAGGCCTGTGTCCCCTTTTGCTGTCCAGCTGACACCACAGTCTCCCTCCTCCGGCCTGGCTCCTTGACCAAGTCAGCAACATGGGTAGGGGGGCTGGAGGGTGGGCTGGAGACAGTCAGGGGGCTGGCGGGGAAGGGGGGAGAGAAGGGGTCATAATGGTGAGCTGGGGAGGTGTTGAGGGGACTGAAGGCGGTGGAGTTGGGGAATGGGGGAAGGGTGATGGAAGGGGGCTGGGAAGGCATGGAGGGGGTTGGGGGCTGAAGAGGGTGGAGGGAAGATGGGGGAGCTGGAGGGAGGATGGTTAGGAGGGCTGGAGTGGGGACATGGGGGCAGGGAGCTTAGGGAATGGGGATTGGGGCTGAGGAGGACATGGGGAAGGAGGGGCCTGATGGGGCAGGCATTTGTGGGGCAATAGCTGGGGTGGGGGGCAGTAGTTGGGGTGGGGGGCAGGCATTTTTGGGGGTGCAGTTGCTGGGGTGGGTGAAGGGGGCCTGGACCTGTGTGAAGGGGGTCTGCCAAATTATGTGTTCACCCCTGGACAGGCTGTGTCCCCAGATCTTTTCTGGACACTCTGAAGCCTGATAGCATCTTCTCTGCAGAGTCATAACTGAAATCCAGCTACTGGCCTACCTAAGGGAGATGAGCAATCTTTTCAAGCTCCATAGCTGAAGAGAAAAGGTGAAGTCTGGGTACTCTGCATCTGTCCTACTGGGGACAGAGTTTGTGATTAGATTTTTCTGGAATTGTGTTACAGTTTTCATCATGGTTTTGAGGAACTTCTTGAGCATGCTCAATAAGTCCTGTATGTTTATGGAAATGTGTTTATCAGCTGGGGAAGAGCTGATTTAAGGGGACAGTAGTCCAGATGTGTAAGGCTGTCCATGGCTGATATGTACCCATTTTTTATAGCCATGACAGATAGCAAAAAGGAAAGGGAAGGGTTGGTTTTTCAGGTTAGTTTCCCCATTTTTGGAGGAAAATACTAACCCTGAGGAGGAAGATAGCCAGGCGCCTGGCTTTTCTGTAGTGTTACAGAAATAGAATTTATAGATTATCGATCACCCTGTATCCATAAAAGTTACTCTGGTATGATTTCCTGGGCTAGAAATTTATGAAGCTTTCACTGCTTGAAATTCTGCAAAGAGCAGTGTGCTGGATCAAACCTACGGGACCTGAAAGCTGTTTATAAATTAAGTACCTTTAGTCTTTAGTCATTTCATATTTACAAGTGAACTGCAGCTGTCACTTTTCAGATGTCCAAGTAAATAATGTTCTCAGACTGGTGTCCAATATTTGCTATTGAGTTTCTCATTTTTAAAATTGTGCACTTTGCTTTGTCTGTGTAGAATTAGTTCAAAGTGTTGTTTTATTTCTTTTAGGTGCAAACAGATAGAAAGAAGGGGCACATTTTGAGATTAAAATATGCAGTTAAAATTAATTCAGAAAGTTAGTCCTAGATCTAGTGATACAAATGAGTGAATGAGGGAACGGGAAGATGATTTGACTTAGAGCTTCCATGTTCTTTAGCTTCCAGATAACTTTTATGTATAAATAACAGTCTGACTAGTAAAACAGTCAGCATAATTCATTACGCTCAGAAAATATCACTAGTAGTTTGTTTTTCAAAAATCATCATACATCCATCATACAATATTTTATTGACTCTTGAGATGCTTAAGAGACCATGGTTCTGTATTCCAGCTTTGATGGGCAACAGCAAATTGTTTTTGTAAAAAAAAAAATAATAATTTTAAAAAAATGAAGAAACATTCTTGACCAACATATTGGCTTGCAAAATATACCTATAAGAATGTTAAATCTCCAGTCTGAAAAATCACATCCTCAGTAAACTGTGTTCTGATGTCTACGGCTTTGTGATGCGCCTTGTTTACGGGACACCAGATGCTTGACAAAGCACAATCCCAGAAGCATTCTGTAAATTACCTAGGGATGATTTACATTTGCAGCTCTGCTTTCATCAGTTATTGACAATAACTTGCTTGCATCCTACTTGGTAACATGGAGTGAAAATTGTGTATTGCAAGCTGTACTCAGAATTTCCTAAAACTGCTAGAAATGTGGAAGTTTGTTTATACGTTTATTTCTGGTTTTCCTTATCTTTATTTCTAGTGCCATGTTAAAGTTTGAATACACATGCAGAACTTGAGCTCTTCTGAATAAAGAAAAAATAAGTCTAACTTTTATTTTCTTTCTGTGCAACTAGATACAGTAGTCTAGTACAGAGAACCATGCAAAAATCTGGTTTTCTATTTTGTAGTCTAGTGGTTAAAACATAATTGTAGATATTTATTAACATTTTGTCTGGGAAAGCCATAAAAAACCCATTAGCGAATAAATGGGAGATGCAAGTTTGAACTATTCCATACCCATTACTAGAATGATCATTATAGTAGTTAAGGAAAACGTCTCTGTCTCATCAGACTATACAGAAAACTTTTGCTTATTTTTGTAAAGTAGTATTTCATTTTGTTTTAAACTTACTACAATATGGGATTATCCCCATATTGTCTGCAGTTATTCTTAACAGGTCTGGTTGTATTGTTGATACACACTATTTTCAGACCATGTAATTGCTGGAATCTTCTAATACAACTCTGCTCCATCTATTCCAAATTTTATATCTCCATTTTACCATGTCACACTGTAACAGCAAACCTAAGCAGTTGCTAAGATTCAAACACTGGGGAAGAACACATAGAGCTATTACAGGACCTAATTAAACCAGCTACTCCATCAAAGCCTCATTCACCTGCACATCCACCCAATGTGTTATGCCATCATATGCAAGAAATGCCCATCTGCTTTATATATTGGACAAACAGGGCAGTCTCTTTGCAAAAGAATAAATGGGCACAAATCTGACTTCAGAAATCATGACATTCAAAAACCAGTAGAGGAGCACTTCAATCTTCCTGATCATTCCGTTGTTAATTTGCTAATAGCTGTGATCAGACTAATGAATAACAACTCAAGGCTTCAAAGAGAAACGGCAGAATTGGAATTCATATGTAAATCTAACAGTGTTTCCTCAGGGCTAAATAAGGACTTTGGATTTTTTTTCTCATTATGGGTGACTTGACCTCAGCTTCCTATGCTGTACCCTGGTGTTTGAATCTTTTTTGCTATTACAGTGTGACCTAATCCTGTAACTTACACTTCCCTGCATTTATTTTCCTTCCATTCTATAAGTTCCTCCATCTTCAAAGCATCTGACGAAGTGGAATTTTCTCCCACAAAAACTCGTGCGATAAATGTATTTGTTAGTTTTTAAGTGCCACAGGACTCCTTGGTTTGCTGAACTACACTAACATGGCTACTCCTTTGGAACATCAAGGTAAATAATAGTCACTTGTATTAATAGAACCCTTGCCAAACTGACTTTAAATTTTAGACTAAGAGGTGTTGGTAATTTATAGTAATTTAACTTAATTTAAATCCTTGTAGATTCTTCAATATCATTAGCAAGTACAGTGCTACAAGAGTAAAGGTAGATTTTTCACTGGGATCATGGAGGTCAAGTATAATTTCAAGCAGTTGCCTAGTATTTACATCATCATCATGCAGGGTTAATATAGATAATAAAAGGCTAATTTATCTTCTTCGGCCCTTTTGACATTGAAAAAGAGAGAAAGTAGATCATTTATTGGCACCTGGGCCCTAACTGAAACCAAGTTTTCTTGCCAGAAGCTGGGGATGGGTAATGCGATAGATCACCAAATTATTACCTTTTATGTTCATTCTCTCCAAAGCAGTTGGCATTGGCCACTGTCAGAAAACAGGATACTGCAGTAGATGGACTATTGGGCTGACCTAGTCTGGCTGTTCTCATGTTCTTACACTTGTCACATTTTGTAAAAAATGGAACCAAATTTGAACCAGGTCTGGGATATCATAGAAATATTCCTGTTTGATATACTACTTTAGCATCCAGATCTTTTTATTTAGAATTTTTTTTCTAATATTGATACATATTTTCAATTTCTGACAAAACCCATGCAGCAAAAATCGATCAGTCATGTTGGTAAGACTTTTGAGCAGGTGGGATAGGGTTTTGGATTTGGAATTGCATTTTTTTTTAATAGGGCAGTAATAAAGTATGTTAAAGACTGGACTGGTGGTAATAGTAATTTTTGACTATTTGTGTATTTTCATTCAAGATTAAAATATAGCTCAACATAACCTGGGCACCAGATCACTTTGGTGCCCAGGAATTGTACCCTGCTGCTTAGCTGTGCCAGGGCTCTCTGGGTGGTGGAACATCCCCAGCATTCCTGCTCCCTTCCCAAAAGGCACCAGTGCCTTAAGTAGTGTGTGACTCCCCCCCCCCCGTGGGCAGTGGGGCTTCTTCGCCCCAACTGCCACTGCTACCAGTGTTTGCAGTGGCTGAGGCTTCTGATCTTGGGCTTCCGCCAGTGTCCACAGTGATGGGGCTTCTGTGCATGAGCCACTGCCATTGCCTGTGCCTGTAGTGGCAGAGGTTTTCAGGGAGTGCAAAAGTGGCAGTGGTGTCATTTTGCCAATGGAGGGGGGATTCTAACGTGCCGCATATCTGGGTGACCCAGTTTTGGGTCTGGTGCCTAAGTGTATGGCGCATTTGTTGAGGCCCGAATTAGGAACATGGGATGCAGGACTGGAAGGGACCACCTGGGTCACTGAGTCCAGTCCCTTGATATCAAAGGCAATATTTTCATATAATTTTGTTAAAAAACAAAACAAAACCCATACCTGTCAAATTCAATCTGAGCACTAGTAAGGCCGTTTGACCCCACTACCGCTACATGAAGGCTCTTCCAGAATCTCTTCTCAGTGGTGAGAAATCTTATTACTTCCAGCCAAACTTTATTCAGGTTTAATACGTATCCATTTGTTCTCGTAGCAGCATTGTCCTTTAGCTTAAATGCCTTTTCTCACTCCTTGGTTCTTATCCCCTTTGGTGTATTTACAGTGAGTAATCATATCCCTTTTCGTCCTTCGTTTTGCTAGACCAAAGAAGCCCAGCTCTTTCACTCCTCTGATCATCCTGTGGTCCTTCTCTATGTCTGTTCCAGTTTGAATTAATCTTTCTTGACCATGGATGGCTGGAATCATACACAATATTCTAGATGAGGTCTTACACTGACTTGTAAAATCTCACTGATACAGCCATATTTGCTCCCTAGAACTTGTGCATAAAGATAGTTGATCACATCTATGAGCAGGGAAGGGATGGAGCATGCTTGGTTGGTCTCTGAGGAGATGGTACATGCAGAGGCTGCTTAATACTTAGAGCTTTAAGAGATATGAGCCTGTTCTGTGAGGACAATTTAGCGATTTTAGCTGCTAAATTCTTAGAAGTCTCTACTGAGCATTTGTGAACTATGATTTTTCAAAGGTTTTTAACCCAGACAAATCTGGGCAGATTTTCAGAGGGACAGCAAAAGGCACCGTCCTGAGACAAAGGTCACACCCCTTCCAAATTACAGATTTCTGCTCCAAAGCCTGTGGATTGTAGAGCTACCCAATTTTCTTTTAATATGTGTACAGCATATTCTTTCTCAAGCCTTGTTTTCAGAAGCAGTCGAAGCTTTGATTGAAATTGTGTGTGGGTGGGTGGGTGGGTGTGTGCGTGTGCACCTGCGCACATGTGCAGCTGTTTCTGAGCACAAGGCTTGAAGAAAAAAATGTTTGGCTAAGGTAAAAGAAAAAATTCTTGAGGCCTTTTCTTTGAGTAGCTCTACACTTTCCATGCTTTGGAGCAGGGGTTTGTAATTTAGAAGGGGTGTGTATACTTGTTTTCACCTAAAAATGGCCTGAGACAGGTGGCTAAATTTTTTTAACGGACTTTGTTAAAATTATTTTTATCATAAACTAATTAACATATTACTGGTAATGCATTATAAAATTAATTATTTGCCTAAAGAATACTTACTCTTCATTTTAATTAGGATGTGCTGTATTTTGATTTATTATAACAATCCAATTAATTCCTGCTTTTAATTGCATAACTCAGCTCATTCTTCACTATGGAACCCTGAATGGTACTCCCATAATAAAACATAAGAAGTCAAGAATTTACAATATTGGCAGCCTTCATTTTGCAGTTGTTATTGCTAATGTAACTGTGTAGCAATCCTCCTACAAATCCATTTATTCTGTATGAAAAAGTTGGAAGGTGTGTTTGCTAGTGTACATTGTGTTAATGCAACACAATCTGTATAGTAGTAACAGTATGAATAATTGAGCCCTTTCTGGAAAGTTACCATGTATGTATTAGTGTCATGGATGAAGCTTTTTGGCAGTGAAGCCAAAGTTGAAAGTTTTGCCAAATCAGTAAGGTATGTCTGCAGTGCCAAAAAAACACCTTCAGCACAGCTGTGTCTGACCAGACAGCTGACTGAGGCTTGCAGAGCTCAAGCTGCTAGGCTGTAAAATTGCAATACAAGGTGTGAACTCCGGCTTGCACCCAGGCTTTGAGACCCCATGAAGGAGAGGTGTCTCAGAGCTCAAATTCCAGAGTGAGCCTAGACATCTGTACTGCTATTTTTAGCTCCACAGCCCAACTCATAGAAGATGAAGTCTGCTGATCCAGACTCTTGCACTCTGTGGCATGGGTTTTTATCTCATTGTATAAATACCCTAAGGCTAGATTCTGGCATTTCATTATAGCCCTTTGCTGAGGGCTCCTGTAGGGAGAGTAGCACACAAAATATTACATCCCTTTAGGGGAGAAAGTCTTAAGAGTTGGGCTAACAAACTAATTGATGTTGGTAGGAGTGAAGTCACCTTTTGATTAACATAACTGTAAGCATAAATCGCATTAAAGACAAAAGGTGAATATGAATCCACCCAGGAGCTTTTGGCCTGAATATTGTTTTGGTAGATGAAAGAACACACAGAAATGGACATAGTCAATAAGGAAAGAGAAGCAAGGGAAAATAAATACAAGAAAGCTTAGGAGTAGTAGCCTGTAAAGACAGTTCAGCCTCGTGTAAAAGCTAGAGGGCAAGCTTGTGGACGTGATGGCTAAAGAGGCTTGTGTCAGTAAGCTATGAAATTGTTGCTTCTACATTCATAGATGCAAGAAATTGTACAGTCTTTATAAATAAACAGAGCTGCATCAAAGAAAAAACCAGGCTTAATCAATTTCTGCTTCCAACTGGAACATCTTTAGTTCCTTGAAATTTGTCTAGCTGTTTGGATCCAAAGGAACAAACAATACCCAATTACTTCTGTGCCTGGCAGCCAGTTTCACTAATTAGTGTGTTCGTGGGTCAGCTCTAGTGACTCCTGCTCAGCCTTTTGTACAAAGCCCCACACTTCACTTGAGTGAAGGCACTTCCATTCTACTTTTGTAGGCCATGGAAGTGGAAGCTCTTCATACTACTTTCCTGCTTTATGGTTATTTATGTTACTTGGAGTAAGAAGAACTTCTTTTCCCCTGATGTATATGAATTTAACCTATATGCAGTCTCATGATCTTTGATTGCATATTTATTGTCTTTATTTGAATTTAAGAAACTGTATTTGTATCCTTAGTGTGATAAATTGTGACAGCCTAGGTGCTCAGATAAAATCCAGATGTTTTTCTGCCAAAGAATTATCCCACTGTTATTCTTTACCTGCTCCTGGTGTTGGACACAGTGTAAGAAGTTTAACAAAACAGTAAAGAAACGTTGTCTCTCTCTCTTAAAAGTAAACAAATAAACCATTCTTGTTGTTTACTCTCCACATGATGGATCTTATTAGAGAACTCATATAAAGTAATTTGTTGTATGCAAATAGATATTTCCTTGATTTTGTTTTCACTGTAGTTTAGTGCATGGTGGAAACTAAATAATGTTGACTACATATCTTGAATTGAAAGGGAAGATTTTTCAAATATATACATGGTAGTTCTCAAAGAGTGTCTCTGTGGGTGCTTCAGTCCAGGTAAACATGTGTTCTTATGTCTTCGAATGTAAACTTTCTGCTGGAGTGTTTGCCTGGGTCGCCATGAACTGTCCCCATTTCATACTGTTTTGGTGCTTGTCTATCTAGTGTGTCCAGACTCCCCTCAGTTCCTTCCCAGACAGAGACAGAACTCCCAACAGTGTCAAAAATGACAACTTTATTTACTGTTTAATATAGATTTTAGAGTAGTTTCAATATACTAGTTAGATTTCCTTACCCTTTTCTTACCCATTAACCATAAAGTATGCATACCAATTCCCCTTTGGGATTTGAACTTAGTAATATGCTGCTTCATTTTAGCCCCATTCAAACCCTAACCCTTGTTGATGAATGTGGAGTTCTTACTAGCCACCATGTCAGCTAGTAGAGTGGGAGAGCAAGGGTCCTCATGGCACACCCACTTTCCACTATCTTCTTCAAGGGCAAGACTATCCAAAGACCTCACCCAAACTTTTTACCTGAAGTATTTTCTTCTTTCCCCATGAATCAACCAATCCATCCTCACTAAATCTCACAACAACATATGACTCAGTACTACATACTTTAGAGATTAGACATATTGTAGCATTCTACTTTGGCAGATACAAGCCCTTCAGAAAATCACCTAGGCTTTTCTTTTCCAATGCATAACACTCTAAAGATTCTGCTGTTTCCAAATGGAGACTATCTCAGTGTATTTCTGGCTGCATCCATCTCTGCTACCACCAGAAGGACCTGCGTGCCCACTGGGCATCCTAACTTACTCTGCCAGGCCCCTGTTAACTTCAGTAGACTTTCTAAATTCTGTACCAGTCATGGATATTTACAGAGCAGCCATTTGGGCATCTGCTCATACATTCGCAACATTAGGCTTACACATTCACAATCAACCAGGCTTCAAGACCAGACACATTGCTGCATCCTAAAGCAGGGGTGGGCAAAATTGGCTCATAGCTAGGTGCCAGCAATTTTATTTTTGGTTGTTGGAAGGTGCTCCTCCCTTACATTTCTGCTGTGGAGTTAGGTGGCAGGTTTCTAAAACTGGTCACTGTGGTGACCAGAAACATAGATTTGTTAAAGCCCATCGTAAAGTGTTATCATCACTTATGCCTGCAACTCCAAAATCCCTTCTATACAACGAGGTATACTGCTCGACAGTCATCTGAAGTGGACCACCCACAAGGACACTTTGTGAGGAAGAACACATTACTCACCTTTATGCAGTAACTGAGGTTCTTCATCGAGCACTGCTCCCAACTGCTCCACTGAAGGTGTGTGCGCGTGCTGCGGCACCCTGGATCAGAAATTTTCTCAGCAGCAGTGGCTCAGGCAGCTGGGAGATTGTCGTGGCGTTCAGTGGTGCTTCCCACCATTGGTGATGTCAGCTGCTCACTCTCCCTGCTGCTGGTTGCTCCTCAGTTCCTTTCTACTGCCATTGACTCTGGGAGGAGTCTGCAGTGGCTCTCCCTCACAAGGGATACTTACCATCATCAACTACTCCACAACAGAACATTAATAAAATAAAAGAAACAAATACAAGAGGAAACAAAACGAAGCTCTGTGCCGAACTCATCCGGCTTTAAATGCTGCACCTCTTGTAACGAGGCAGTGCCTGCCTCAGACCGACACAAGTCTTGTATAAAGTGCTTGGGAGAGGGACATTTGTCCCACAAATGTCAGCCCTGCAGAAACCTGACCACCAGGACGAGGAAGGAGAGAGGAAGGAAGCTGAAACTTCTACTGTTAGAGGGCTCCCTTCACCCATTGTCTGACCCTCGTGCCTCTCCTCACACAGCTGAGGGAGCGCACAAGTGGCGTTCTGCCGCCTCATTGCTGGTGCCTAACAAAATATCGAAGGGCACCAAACCGCATTCACAGACCTTGCAGCAGGCTTCTACTAAAGTTACGGAAAACCCTGCAAGTGTCCACCATAAAAAATCCACAAAACCTCATCGCGCTCAAGCGCTTCCAACAGCGCAACTTCAAACGGCACCCTCATTCAATGCTGTGCCAAACCCGGCACCGCCACTTATGGTGCCGTTTCTATCCGCACTGCCGGCACAACCTGCTTTGCCGGCACCACTCATGGCACCAGCAACCACACCAGCATCGGCACCTAATCCAGTAGGTGCATTCCTTTCGCTGGTACCATCTATATGCCCCACAAGCCGCAGTAGCGGCAGCAGCACCCTTGGCACCGCATCTAAATATCATGCATGATTCATTTCCACTGCCAGCGTTCATGAAACATGAAAAGAAATTGAAGCACACAGAATTGGTAGAGGATCTCACCATTCATTCTTCTCCAATATCACCTCTCTTTGAGTCAGATTCCTCTGACACCAGTATGCCATCCACATCTCCATTGAGGAGTACTGCCTCTTTTGGCTCATCAAGCCCCATACCGATTGAGGCATCGGCACAGCAAACAGTCCAAACAGCATCCTATGATTCCAATGTGACCTTTCCTTAGCCATACCCCCCTGGATGTTTTATCCGCAACCACAGGGGCTCAATTACATCACTTGGCCACCCTACAATATCGCTCAACCACCACCTAATAGCACACCAAGGGGGCTGCCAGCTGTACAGGGCGTTCCAGATCCCATACAGCGGCGACAATCACATCCTAGTGTAGCCATCACAATGACAACTGCCACAACCACACATACTGCAGACTCAACGAAAGACCCTGTGCAGCAATCGAAAAATGTCTTCAAACAATTCCAGGAATTGTTCAAAAGAGCAGCTGAATCCATGGATGTTTCATTACGTGAGAATCAGACCACACAACATAAATTTATATCGAATTCTCCATTTGGCAAGGTCAGATAAACTAGCCCTCCCTGTGGATGAGGGCATAATGGAGCCCACAAATGAGATATGGCAGACACCGGCTTCAGCACCTCCTTCCAACAAGAGAGCGGACAAGAAATATTTTATCACCCCCAAAGGGAATGAATTCCTGTTCACCCATCTTCCACCCAATTCTTTGGTAATTGAGGCAGCAAATCAAAGAAACAGACAAACGTACTTAAAAACTAATCTTACCAATAGAGAGGACAAGGAACTAGACACCCTTGGGAAGAAGGTATATACGTCAGCAGCCCTCCAATTAAGAATTGCCTACTACACAGTGCTGCTCTCCCACTATAATCATGAGTTATGCATGAAACTTAGTGAGTTTCTTAACTTTATTGTACATGACAAACATGAACAATTCAATCTTCTAATCACAGAAGGCTTATTGGCCGCCAGAACAGCTCTTTAAGCCTCCTTGGATGCTGCCGATGTCGCTGCCAGGACCCTAGGCACGCCTATTGTAATGAGACGCTCCTCATGGTTACAGGCAGCAGATCTCCCCAAACAGATGTAATGGATCATTGAAGACTTCCCTTTTGATAAAGATAACCTGTTTGGGAAGACAACAAATGAGGTTATGCAAGGTCTAAAAGATTCAAGAGCAACCTTGAGAATATTGGGCACCTTCACCCCACTCTCAAGGAGGAGATATTACAAAAACCAGCCCTCTAACTTTAGACACTCCCCAAGTCAATCAAATCATAGAATCGATACTTGCAGAAGCAAAATTCGACAACCCCAAAGGAGTAGACAATAAAACCAGTCACATCAGAATTCACAACCAGGCAAAACAAAACAACAATTTTGACGGTCACATCGAGGGAGCAACCAGCCAACCACTTTCCCACCACATACAGTCACCACCACACAGCTTAATATTAAAGAACAGACTACAACCATTTCTCCAACAATGGAGACAGATGATAATGGACGGATGGGTCATCGAGATCATTCAGGATGGTTACTCCATCCAATTCATTTCAAACCCAAAAACCCCTCCTCCCACACCTGTCCCTCTTCAGGGACCCCAACAACGTACAGCACCTACACAAAGAGATCCAACACCTGCTCCACATAGGAGCCATCAAAAAGGTCTCAAGCAACCAGAAGGGAAGGGGATTCTACTCCCCATACTTCCTAGCCGAGAAAAAATCGGGGGGGGGGGGTTGGAGACCGATCCTCGATCTCAGACGACTCGATAAACACATCCAAGTCAAGAAATTCAAAATGGTGAAAATAGTAGAAAACCATCCACAAGAGCTATTTACCTTCAGACATGGGGTTGCTTCTCACGATGGTGCTCCCAGCAATCCATACATCCCACGGCAGCTCCAATTCCATCGATTCTGGAATATCTCGTGCACCTGAATGAAACAAATATCTCAGTTAGCACAATTAGAGGACATCTCGCGGCCATTTCAACCTTTCACGATCTAGTGGAGGGTACCTCAGTATTTGCCCACAGAATCCTCTAAAGATTTATGCTCAGTTTGCACAATTTATACCTGCAAGTCCAGGCACCAGCAGCACCATGGGATCTCACATTAGTCCTCAAAGCACTAACGAGGCCGCCCTTTGAGCCATTGGCCACTGCCTCCTTACTACACTTGTCAATGAAAGTAGCCTTTTTGGTGGCAATCACCTCTGCTATACAAGTCGGAGAGATGGCGGTGCTAATGGTCTACCCGCCGTATACCATCTTCTACAAGGATAAGGTCTCCTTGCGACCACATCCAAAGTTCATTCCCAAGACTGAGTCCTTCTTTCACTTCAATCAAATGATCCACTTACCAGTTTTTTATCCTAAACCACATACCACACTAGAACAAAGGACGCTTCCCACCCTGGATGTGAGACAGGCACTCGCATATTATCTAGAACGGACCAAGCCCTTTAGAAAGGCATCATGGCTATTTGTATCTACCGTTGAACATTCCTGAGGCCAACCCATTTCCAAACAGAGGGTATCCCACTGGATCTCCTCCTGCATTCGCACGGCATGCTCCATATATCAATCAACTTCACCTAATCCAATCCATTCTCATTCCACCAGATCCATAGCATCTTTGGTTGCCTTTCTGACAAAGGTCCCACTGCACATCATCTGCCAAGCAGCCACCTTGTCCTCAGACAATACCTTTGCCAAACACTATGCACTAGACCGAATCTTTTCCCTGGATACAGCCCTAGGATGAGCAGTACTCAATATAATTAACAATACACAGTCAGAAGTACCCACCGTCACATGACGACTGCTACGTAATCACCTTAAGAAATGGTGGTTACTCACCTTCGTGCAGTAGCCAAAGTTCTTTGAGATGCGTGCTCCCGACATGCTCCATAACCGCCCTCCTCCCCTCTACTTTGGAGTTCTCTTCTTCCTTGCAGGGGGTCTCTGCAGTAGAAAGGAACTGAGGAGCAACCAGCAGCAGGGAGAGTGAGCAGCTGACGTCACCAACGACGGGAAGCACCACTGAACACCGCAACGATCTCCCAGCTGCTTGAGTCACTGCTACTGAGAAAATTTCTGATCTGGGGTGCCGCGGCATGCGCACACACCTTAAGTGGAGCATGTCGGGAGCATGCATCTCGAAGAACTTCGGCTGCTGCACGAAGGTGAGTAACCTCCATTTCTTCAAGATGTGCTTTTCTGTAGCTCTTCTCTTTTCTCTTCTCTTCGCTTCGCTTCTCTTGAATTCAATTTCCAGACTTTATAGTAAAGAAGGAGCTGAAGAGTTAATCTGGTCACATGTGCTAGACAGGTGCTGGTAATGGCATGAGATGGGACAGCTCATGCACATCTGCTGAAATTCTCTGGTCAAAGGCATGGGGATTCCCATTCACCTGAAATGGAGCACTCGAAAGGACACCCATTTCATAGAACCTCAGTTATTTCATATACTGAATAACTTTCTCTCACCCAGCCACTCTCAATAACTCACCTGAAGTGATTAACTTCTTACGTTTCTCAAGATTTCTGGCATTTCAACTTACTAAATTACAAATTTATATATATTATAAACAATCACATAATTCCTTTTTTTTAAAGAAGGAAAAAAAAGCTTAGATTCTGCAGAAATAGTTGATGTTGGTTGTACTTGTCCTGGAAAAGTTACTACTCCCTGTGGGTGAGTATAATTTTGCAAGACTGTGTCTTGTTTGTCTCTTCAGTAAGAGGAAGGGCTGAATGAATGTGCAGATTGAACTACTCTTTTGAGTTGATTCACCAATTTCAAGGTGTCTGAGGATGCTGGGATAGGATGGTTGGTGGTGGATATCTGAGGAAAGCATGGAGGAGTTGGGGATGGTAGAGAGGGAAACATGAGAATTGGTCTGGGAGGCAGGTTAGGAGCTCGACTGGCTCTGCACCCTCTAATCCTCTGCTGCTGTCAATGTTGCTGGCTACTCCTTGTCCTCTTAGTTCCAGCAAAGGGAGGAAGAGGGGAGTCGAAGTGGGTGCAGACGGAGCCTGTGCAACAGCTGACATCACAGCTGGGCTGCAGGAATGCTGGACTGCCAAATGTGTGTGTGTCATGAGCAATGCATATCACTAGGAAGTCCTGTTCAACCAAAAAATTGTTAAAGGTTTTTTTTTCTGTTTACTCGTGTACAGTGTATCTACAAACAATTAAGGAAACTTAATTTGTTTTGTTTTAATAAAAATGGTATTTTGTCTGAATACTTCAAAATGCTTTACAAAGATAAAGAAATACTTGATTTTACAGAGGGGGAAACTAAAGCCTCAGTCTTCTACTAAGGGTCCAAACCTGCAAACATGTATGTAAGTACTTAACTTTACTACTGTGAGTGACCTCATTGATTTTTCAGTGCAACTACTTACAGTAGTAAAGTTAAATACGTGCACATGTTTTTCCAGAATCTGGAACTAAGATATAGAGGTTTAAAGTACTGTCTTTGGCTTCACTGTGAGCAAATGGCAGAGCCATGGATAAACCTAGGTTATCTAACTTTTGGCCATGTGTACTAAGCATTTTTCTATTGTTATCTTCCCCATTTGTCTTGATATGTTTCTCCTTGTTCAGCGCAAAGGATTTTCCATTGTAAATATACATGTATATTTTTATTCTTTAGGTTTTTGCGTGAAAATTGTTAAAGATTTAAAATGTATAAGAAAATAATGCAGAATTTCTTCGAAAGCTTCAAAACCACTTTTTATATTGCAACTTTCAAACATGATTATCTACTTATCTTTGTAGGTCATCTTTACCCATTTTTGTTTTAAACTGTGAAGGCACACAGCTGTATTATGGAAGTTATTTCACCAATTTAGACAAATTGCAGTTTACACAGGAAACAAGAAATGGGATAATTCTATGCTTTCTATCAGTGAAACCCAAGTTACTATTATGAATACTTGGAAAAGTATTTTAAAAATTTCCTCTTGTGAACTTCTGCTTGTGTATTTAAGCATTCTAAAGAAATCTCATTGATAAGTGCTCATTTCAGTTTTCAGAAGAAAAGGTGTCTTATTTAACTGCAAAATTCATTCATTTTTAAAAAACCATTTTGATGCTACTGAAGTCAAAATGAAAAAGCTAATTATTGTGAATGGAAATACATCACAAGGGCTGTTTCAGGATGGTGTGCAGATTCCCAAGGAGCTCCTTTTTTCTCCATTTGCTTGCTTTATAATTGTTGCTCTGAACTGGAATTTTAAGAAACAAGGACTGGGGAAGAGTGCAAGTCTGTGATGGTGAAGTAGTAATAGCAATACTCTGAGGAGAAGAATGGGGATAGGTATTGGGGTGTTTGAATTTTGATAGTGTGTAAAAGTGAGACAGTTTAATTTTTGAAAGATGAAAGAAAAGGCTCTCAAGCTTCTCCAGCCACAATTTTCTACATCTTGTTGGGCCAAATAGGGATTTTCATTTGAAATCTTTAAGTATCTCCAAATCATCAATGACTTGACCATAAAGAACAAAAAATGTCTTGCATAGTTTTGCCATCTCTCTAGTGTAGGAAAATTTTGATGTCCATCAGTCCAGCACAGTAAATGAATTTAATTACTTGCATGCAGCTGGAGAAGCTGCTAGCTTGCATTTGTAAGTCCTGGGCATATTGACTGACCAGCGCTTTCCACTTCAGGCTGAAAATGAACACTTGTTTCATAACCAAAACTTAATAACGGAATAAGTGTCCAGTTCACTGGTTTGCTAAATTCCTCATTTAGTTTCACTCATTCATTTGTATGTGCAGGAAAACTATGTAACATTAATTACGTCGTGGAAAGTGAGATGGAAGTCAGGACAAAATGATGACTAAATTGAACTTGGTAATTTAAAAAAAAAACAAAACCCGAAAATCCAAATGCTGCATGCAGTGTACTCCTAAATATAATTTAGATACATCCAATGCTAATTTTAAAAATTCCCACAATGTTGGATAACAAAAAAAACCCGAGCCTGTATTTTCTTAGCTTACATTAGTGTTTGATGTCCATGTTGCCCTGGGACATTTCACCTTAAAAACATTTTCTTAACCTGCAACCTGATTGATCGGGGATGCAAAGAAAATTTTTATTTGAATTTTTTTTAAACTACTTCCTTGGTCCTATAAATTTGAATTCTATTAAAAAACAGACGTAACTTGTATTATACTTGTACTGCAACTTTTCACTGTGGCGGTCAGCGGAACAGGGAACATAAAATTGTGCTGTTTCAGTATTTATTTTGTTTCTAAGCTGATGCCTACCCAGAATAGAATGATAAATACTCTATGTCAGGGGTGGCCAAACTTATGGAACTCAAGAGCCACACAAGCTGATTATTAAACCGTAGAGAGCCGCACTGAGGCAATAAGCCATATACTTTTACCTACTCCAAAATTACTAAGTTGAAAATTCATTGCACACTTTAATTTTATTGTAAAAAGAGGGAAAATATTGATTCTTCTAATGTCAGATTCTAATAATTACTTAAGGCTTCCATGAAAATTAGTCCTATACAGTAAAAACTTAGCTGCTGCTCAATTGAGAAGACTGCAGGCTAGTGGCAAGTTGTTTTTTTTTTAAATCCCAACCATGCCGTGCTTCTCCATGCCATCCCTGATCATGCCGCCCTTCTCCCCACCATCTCAACCCCTTCCAGAACTCCTAGGCTGGGGCTGCTTTCCTTAATTGGTTTGGTGAGGTTCTTCTGGGAGCCACACTTTTTCATTCAAGAGCCACATATGGCTCCTGAGCCACAGTTTGGCCATGCTTGCTCTATGTCATCAGTTTTATTTATGCACTTCAATTAAAGTTTAAAACTGGCATAACTTTCTTAAAGATTTGAATTTTTGCTGAAAAATGATATTGGTAATAAATATCACATCCACCTATTAATAATAATACAAAAATAAAATATATATTAACTTTATTTGAAATGCAGGAAAAAAAGTGTGTTAAGACAATAATAAGATTGTACAGGTAAAGTCTGAAAAGGCCAGCAAATGCAAAAATTACCATTCCATCAGAAATGTTGGCTCAGCTTTTTGCATGTTCTGTATATTGCATAACATATTGTTTATTAAAACAAACAAGGAGTCCTGTGGCACTTAAAGACTAACACATGAGCTTTCGTGGGAAAAAATCCCACTTAGTCAGACAGTTTGAAGATGGGGGAACTTACAGAATGGGAGGAAATAAATGCAGGGAAGTGTGAGTCATGGGAACAGGTCATATTGTAACAGCAAATCAAAGCACTTGTAAAGATTATAAAGCTGTTTATTGTTTGATCTTTTTTACTGCAGTTACAGTTATGCGCTTGAATAGTTCATTTTACTTGGACTATTCTTTGAATTATGAACTTGGAAGATAAACGTCTCCTTTTTTTTCTCAGATAGACCTGCCCATATGTTCCTTACCTCAGTTGTCGTCTTGCCAAATTTCACTGTTTTCTAATGAATAGTATCAGAATGAAAAACCTAACATTTTCTTTATCTCTTAATTAGTTAAAGTAATATTATCAGGGTGATCTTAGTAAATCTTTTCTCCCAGCCATCCATCCATCCATCCATGAAATGCTACTTCATTTTAGTGATGAAGTACGTTATTTCGGAAAAGAAAACAGGTAGCTATCTAAGTTAGTTATTTGCTTTTTAGTGTCACTCAGTTAACTGAATAATTAATAGGTTTAATTTTGTATCTCTCTTTTTTGGTAGTTGTAGAAGTAATTTTAGATGAATGATCTATTAATATAATAGATTTGGAAAAGTGATAGTTCTTCACATTTCAGGTCATTGCAGATTATACTGAAGCGATCTGCTTGCTTGAATAAGTTTTCATTGTCTACTTCAGGGGTCAGAAGCCTTTGCTGAGCCCTGTGCTGGTCCTTCCTCCGTGACACTCAGCTGATGCTGGCGGCACCCTCTGCTGAAAAAATGTGGCAGTTGCCTGAAAATTCAGCAGCAGTCACAGCTGGAGTGGGGGTGCTTCCCAGGTGTGCCATGGAAAGAAGTTGCCTGGAGTGGCTCCTCTTGGCTGTGTGCCTGTGAAGCCCCGGGTCCCCAGGCATGCTGCGAAAAGAAGTGGCTCCTTTTCAGGAGTTCCCAGGCATACTGCAGAAAGACGGTCCTGGAATGGCTCCTTTGGGGAGCATCACACTACAGAAAGGAGCCACTCTGGGCAGCTTTTGTCTGTGTCACATGGAGGCATAGGCATGGGGGAATCCCAGTCTCCCTGCTGTGCCCAAAGGAAGCCGCCCAGAGTGGCTTTTGGTGGCAGGAGTGGCAATTGCTGTGGTGCTGCAGAGGGTGCCACTTGCCGCTCTGAATGGTCTTGGGTGCCGCTGTTGGGACACGTGCCAGGGGTTGCCTAACCCTGGTCTGCTTGATCAAAGCTAAACTTCATTTGAACTTACATAATTTCCACTAGCATGAATGCAAGAATATTCAAACAAATAAATAAAATGTATTATTTTCTGAAATATTACCAATAAACCAATTTAGATATTTGTTCTGTGATCTAAGATTTTATTTTATATGAAGAAAGTGGTTCCAACTCATTACAGGTCTCTGTTCTGATTTGTATAACTGTATTGTTGACTTATCTTTGAAGTAAGTACATTGTTTTTGTGTGTCTACTTCAGATTTTTGGCATGTGACGCAGTGTGCAAAAATGTGGTGAGTATATAGTGAGTACTAATATTAGAACTTACAACATGCATATTATACTTCTGTCACATTGTAATGATTTCCTATAGAAACTACAAGGACCCTCTTTTAGCTAAGTGTTGTTCCAGAAATTAAAGATCATTATATGTAAGAGAGAACCTATAGCCAGGGAGTTAGATTCTTGGATATTTTACGGGATAATCTCTGCCACTTCACTGAGACCATAAATCTTCTAATATCGTAGTAAATGTGAACTAAGAGATACTGAAATATCTTCCCAAGTATCTATTTAGAGTTGATAACCTTTCAGCTCCAGGCAGTTATTGTTTTGACTACTTTCAAAGACTTCGTTTTACTAAAACGTCACAATTTAGTATGGAAAGTTTGTTTTTTTCCTATTTACTATCTTCATACAGATCATTATTGCAATAAACTAGATGAATTTTTTAAAAGGTTAATTTCTGGATCTGGTATTTTCAGTAAAGCTCAGTTTTGATGGGAACTGGGCATCTAATTTGCGTAGGGTCCTTTCGAAATTCCTGCCTGAAAGATGAACTGAAATCAGTTAAAGAAAATTCATGTTTAGACTACTGGTCTGCAGTTCAATCATTCCTTGCATATGCCATTATCTGTAGCAGAATGAACAGCAGTCTGAGATACTATTTATTTATTTTTTTCAGAGTTAAGACATAAAAGGCTTCAACTTGTGAGGTGTTGACCATTTTTAACTCCTTGTTCTTTTATATTGTTTTTAAGTGGGCTTGACTATATAACTATTGCCACCACTCTTATCATCTGATACCATTGTAGGCACGTTTCTGTCAGTTATAGTAAGTCTTGCCCCATCTGACGCTGAGCATTAGTATAGATTTCTACATCAAAACACACAGTGGAAAGCAGAGAGTTTGTTTTCCAAAGGATTGAATGCAGACATGGTGGAGGTGTGTGCAACTCCTTATATATCATTGGGGGCAAGAAATACAAAATTCATTTCCAACTACAATGTTCCATTTTAGAAAAACACATATAGCAGATTGGTGTAGTTTTGATTGTTACTAATGTATAGCAAAATATCTATTTTTTAGAAGGGTAAATGATCAAGTGCTCATTTTATTATAGAATATATGCCCTTAAGAATAGGCTACCAAGCTATTTTGACATGTGAGTTGCATCATGATTACAGATGGAGGCTCTGGGCAATAACTGTTCCAGATCAGCTCCTCGCTCTTGTCAGTATATCATGCTCCCTGACGCCAGTTGCTGATGAAGCCACTTGCCAAACCAGTATTTCTCCCCTGCCATTTTCCACATTCCTTTACTTCCAGTTCTTGTAGGCAAAGCTCCTATATTTATCTGTGTTAATTCACAATAACAAGAATTGCAAACGGAAGTAGCTGATTGCATACTTTTTCTGTTATGCTGTGGTTTAGCTGCTGGCAAAGGGGTCACGTGTATAAACTTCCGTTTCAGACTTATGTACTTTGTAGGACTGGATATTGTGTCCAGATTTAACTATTGTGTCCCCAGTTCTAAATTAATTTTAAAAAATATTGGAACAGTAAGAGACAAAAAAATTGTTTGAATGGCCCTTGCAGCAGCAAAGAAATTGAAATTATAGTGTTTAACCCTTTCCAGTTCAGGTATTTTAAAAAGAAACGAGGTACATTTCCTTTAAGCTTTATGTGTATATATCTTATTGATGTATACATTTGAGAACATTTACAGTAACCATTTACCACTATATCATATTAATTTTTGAAACATGCAGAATGTCCACATTAACATTGCTAGCTTTTGCAATTTGAGCTCAGTTTTGTCATCTTACTTAGCTGAGAATGTTTCCTTTAAGATTATTTATGAGGCTTTAAAAGTATATCAGCGTTGTTAGTATTTTAAGCTGACTGCATTGGTTATTCAGATCATAAAGTTTCTTGGTTATGTTTTAAAGGATTTCAGTCAAATAGATTTTTAACTTTCGTCAAATTTTTTTGTAAGATCTGACTTATATGCTCATTGCTAGCAAATGTAAATGGTTTTATTGCTTTCTTTCTTTCTTGGGAAAAATATTTATTTTCATGTGCTAAGTTGATGATAATACAGAAGACAATATTAACTCAAAATACAGATGGTGCACACTTTCTCTAAAAGGTTAAATCTCATTACTTGATTTTCTCACAGTCCTTCAGTGCTCGAGGACATATAATGAATGTCTCAAGAAGGTCCCATGGCAGGTGTCTTCAAAGTTTTACGCATGTGGGCTGGAGAGTGGTTGTAAATTTGAGGCTTTGTGCTGCAATTCCAGATTGTTGTTCATTCTTGTCAACACATCAGCATTTAGATCACTGAATGTACATATGCTTGTTAAGTCTCAACCTGCTAGTCTTTATATTGCTCTTGATATGGAACACACTATTTTTGCTGTTTCCTGAACTGTCTTTTTTTTTTTTTTTTTAATTGGTCAATATTATTTATGGCAACAGTTCCTGTTCTGCTGATACAAAATCATGCCTGTAATTTGTGGAGAGGTACATGTGTGTAGTGCTTTCAGTATTTTCCTGGGGAGAAAGTAGAGTAAGCAGAGGTTCTGATTTTATAGGGACACTCCTGATGCTTGGGGGTTTGCCTACAAAGACGTGCCTATAAGCCGCAGGTGCCTATTATCCCCAGCTTGTTCTGATTTTTCACACTTGCTGTCTGGTTACTCTATGCGAAAGCACTATATTTTTACCCTTATATGAGAAGTATATTGTTTGTTTCAATTCACATTGAAAACTGTAGTCATCTTCATAAAGATACATTTAGAATGAGGTTACTGAGGTTTTTTTATTGTTTTTTAAAATATATTTAAAAAATATTTGAACACATTTTCTAGTTTGTTGTTAGGAAAAGAGACAATAGACACACTAAAACAAAATATCATTCAAACATTTGGGGTGCATATTTCTTTATATTGATGATGGGGTTTGTTTGTTTTTTTCAAATTTCTTTTGATTTGATAGCATGAATCTCCCGAAGAAGACTTATGTCAACAGTACAAAAGGCCTTGGAAGCCAGGGATGATTCATTAACTGTGAAAGAAACTTCCAACAGTCCGGCTTGGTGTGTTTCTGATTTACAGTTGATATATTTTAATCATTTAGCCTAATAATTGCCTTCTAGAGAGAGTAATATTAGCCCTTTTTCTGGAACATACTTTTAAGAAATGTGTTTGTTTATTATTATTATTGTAGTTTGTTATGTGGTCCTCTGGTTCAGCAAGGTGATGTAAAGCAGGTAGATGTGTAGTAGATCAGGGTTTTATACTCAGCTTAGCCCTAGTCTACATTAGAGGGTTTTTTGACAGCAGTTGACCACTATTTACACAAGGAACGTAAAATTAGTTATATAACTAGCGGCAACTTTATAAGCTGCTGGTATACATCAGGGAAAAAGCCGGCCGCAAATCCCTTGCAGTCAGCTTTCCCCTACGCCCCCTGACCTCCAGGACTTCTGGGGCTGACTTCCGGGAGCAGCACAGCAAGTTCAGACTCGCTGCAAACCACTCCCAGAATGCCGAGCTGATGGCAGCAAATTTGCCATCGTCAGTATAGATATACCCACACTTATCGATTTCAGAGATAACACAGATTGTTGCAAACCCACACAGTTTTATAACAAGTGTCTTAAGTATTTGGTGGGATTGTTTTAATGCCTCGGCTCCTGAAATCATGACACTATACGAGAACCTCATCTTTCATTTTTGAAAAGAAAGTTTCTAGCTCATTTGACTGGAGAAAAGTTTAAAAACATGTATCTTAAAACACTGGTTTTCAGCCTCTGGTCAGACTATGTCTAATAGGTCCATGGAAGTTTGTTTTTGCCATAGAATGGTGGTTATTGTTCTGGGTTTTTTTTAATATCCTGATTTTGTTCGTTCTCTGGTAGTCCAAGAAGTCCTCCATTAAGCAGAGTGGACAAAATCTGATAATTAGAAAGTAAAAAAATAGGTTGGAAGAAACCTTCCAAGAGAACTACAGAGAAACAAACAATGATTACTTATGTACCACAAAAGCCTGAAGAAATCTTTTGTTTGGCATTTTTTGTCCTTGGCAGGGAACATGAAAGAGACAATTTTTTTAGGCCTACTATTTAGGCCATTCTGACAAGATATTCCCATCCAGATGTTCTTGTTGGCTAAGATTACTTGCGTCAGCTGGTATAAATTGTCATAAATTATCAGCTGATATCTGCTCCTTTAATTTCATCCTTATTAGCTTGATTTTTGAAATGAGAGTATCATCCAGGTATTGACAAATGAAGCCTACATTTCAGGTCAGGAGCTACTCATAATGGATCTATCAGCACTAGAAAGTTGTCAGACAGAGTGCCAAACTATGAATAACATCTTCTGGTAGCAAAAGTATGGGAAGAAATAAAATCCAATATTGCTGCTATTAACAACTCAGGTTTGGCTTTCTGTGTCCCACATCACTGCCAACTGACATTGCTCTTGTAAAGGAATAACATCAGTGAAGAAATTAAATAGAAAAGACTGTTTGGGTCATTGATCTTAGAAACTCTGCTGATACAAGATTTTTCAGAGATAGATCCATGACTTGAAGTAGGTATTGCAGAGTCTGTAGTCTGGATGGAAGTTTGTGTTGGAGTCCAGAGGGGTTTTTTTTTAACTCTTAACAGACTTATTCATCACACAAGTTTGCACAGGAGAAAAATCCTAATTTGTGAGCCACTTGAAGGTAAGTGGGATTTTCTCCCACGAAAGCTCATGCGAAAAATAAATTTGTTAGTCTTTTAAAGTGCCACAGGGCTCCTTGTTTGTTTTGCTGAGCTAGACTAACATAGCTACCCCTTTGGAACTTGTTTTCCTCTGTAACTTTTAGTAGAATGTGAAAACACTTTCCCCTGGCTCATGGGGGATATGTGCAGGGAGCAAGCATGCCAGTTAACTTACTAGCTCCAGGATCAGCAACGCGGACTCGGTGAGCCACCTGTGGCTCCCTGAGTGTCCCCTTCTGGCTTCCTGGCAATCTCCTCCAGGGAGCTAGGTGTGCTCCAGGGAGTGCCCGGCTGAAAAGGGGTCTCCTGGATGGCCCCAGCATCAGGGCCGAATAAGGGGGCTCCCGGCTGGCACAGGCCCCAACTTTCAGGGCACTGGGGTCACAACCACATGAGCCCATGGCAGCCCAGCAGTTGCACTGCAGCCCCTAGCACCAGCGAGGGAGGTGTGTGTGCAGGCAGCATGTGCTCCCTCCATTCCTCCCTTCCTCTGTGCACTGGTGGGGCGCAGCAAAAAAGCTCCGCCTGCACCCAGCTGGCTGTACATCCCAAGAGCGGCATGGCACTGAGCTGTGGCGTGCAGGGGTGGGGCCCTGGAACAGCCCCTCCACAGATTTGGGGCTGCTTCAAGCTGGCTACCCTAGGGCTGAGTAGGCCCAATCCAGCGAGGAGGCCTCTGTTCAGCCCTGGGGTGGCCAGGTCGAAGTAACCCAAGCTCTGCAGAGGGGCCATTCCAGGGCCCTGCACCCTCAAGCTGTAGTTCAGTGACAGCCACTCTTGGGAGGGATGTCCAGCTTGGGGGTAGGTGGGGTTTTTCTGCCTCACCAGTGCATGGGGGGGGGAAGGGAGGGATGGAGGGAGCATGTGCAGCCTGTACACCCTCAGCCAGTGCTAGGGGCCAGGGTGTGACCGCTGGGCTGCCTCAGGCTCATGCAGTTGTGGTGGAAGGGTGGGGGCAACCCCGGCACCCTGAAAGTGGGAGGCCTGCTCCTGGTTCCATCCCATCTCCCCCTGCCACCACCAGGGCAGCTCATGCCAGGCTTCCCACCACCACTGAGGCACCCTGCAGGCGGCCCACTCTTGGTTCTGGGTTACCTCCTCCTCTCCGACCAGGGGCCCTGTGGCGGCACCCTGGCCTAGCTCCCAGCTCCCCCCACCAGATGGCTGCACCCCTTGTGGCTCTCAAAACACTTGGTTATTGAAGGTATCTCAAAAAAATGGCTCTTCTTATCTTTTGGGACACCAACCCCTGTACTAGCTAATAGTGTTTTATTTCTAATAAAAGGAAAAGTTAATGATGTCTGCAGTTCTTCTCTCAGCCTGCTGTAATATGTGGACAAGTTATTTTGGTCTCTTTTCATTCCGCTAATAAAGAACTAATTGCTGATGAATGTTGTTCTTAAATGTTATCCTGTAGATTACTTTTTTCACTGTAAACATCAATCATCATAAGGTTTATAGCTGGTTCAAAGTAAGTCTGTTATTTTCTGAATGAAGAGTGTTATCTTACCAATAATTGTATTGTGCCCTTCATCTCAGAACATATTTGATTTTATAGCTGCACTGCAAGTAGTTCCTATTTATTTCATTGATAACAGGGGAAACTCAGAACCTCTAAAAATTAGGCCATTTTTTTCTTGCAGTAGGTGACACTTAGAATTAATGAGCCAAGATGGTAATTTTGTATTTCCGTGTGGGAAACTTCAGTAGTTAGTTATTTTTACAAAGAGTTTTTCAGAGTTTATATATCAACTGTTCGTATATTTACTTTTATAGTGTATCACTTTTTGACAACACAAAATACTACATGTAAAGAAAGCAGGGAACCATTGTATTTTTGAGAATCTGATAACATTGCTAAGTAGAACTCTAAAAGGAGCACAGCAAAGACAGTAGAAATGTCTTGAGGCAAAAGCACCGCTGGCCCAGGAAAAGACCCGAGGCTCAGCATGCTGGGACTCAATATTCAAGCCACTTGAGCACGCTGCCACCATGAGTGGACCAGGGGCTCGGGCACTGGGACTCGGGGCTTGAGCCCCATAAGCCCAGCACCAGTGGCACCACTGGATTGAGGTGTGAAAAGTCTAATCTCTTTGTGCATCTTCCCTTGAAAATCACAATCCTTTTGTTCAGATGAGTGTAAGTGTGGAAGATGACATAGAACTAGCACCACTAGGGGCATTGTCTATCCCAAATGGCACAGGGAGGGAGGAGGCAGGGCAGTATTCTTCTTCATGGTTTCTTCACGGGTAGTTTCACATTTACACTCCTTCTGTGAGCTGTGCAACTCTCAAAGATACATAAAAAATTAATTTTTTCCTGATACTTATTTTTTGTCAAGGAAAAGCAGATCCAAGTGAATTCGAAAGGATATCACTACTCCTTTCTGTGAAACCACCACTATTCTTTTAATGCCACCCCTTTCTGTTTTAATAAGCTTGTTAAAGACTCTTCCGTATACCTTCCATTAAATGCTCAAAGGTGCATTTATAGCAAATGATCATTAGAAGCCAAACGATGTCATGCCATGACATTTAAGTTCCAGCTGACGGAGGTGAGATTTCAGGTCATTCCTAATGACACAGAGGTCTTTTGCCAAATCATTGCACTGGCCTGAGGTAAACCAGTTTGTTTTATTGCATTTTATAGGGGGATCACCCGTTCAAAAGTAGTTTGAAATATTTTTTTAACTATCAAGACAAAGGAAAAACACTTCACTGTTTGCAATCATATTTAGGCAAAATTGTACCAGTTTATGCTGAGAATGTGCCCTCATTGTATTTTGAGTAGTGGGGACTTTTGTCCAGCTTGATAAAAAAAAAAAGGGAGTTGATCTTCCAGTTGCAATGGTGGCTTGGCAAGCATGCTGGAAGAAAAGGAAGTCATTGTTTTCTGCAATTTCTCCCATTGTAGGGAAGGTAGCTGCTTAATGGAAGAGGTAGAAAGCAGCTGAGCTGGAGCGGGTCAGCTGGGGGACTTGCCCCCCAGTTACTGGAAATGCAGGGGGCCTGTGCCGGCAGAAACCTTCTTTGTTGGAAAAGAGGTCATTAATTATCTGGGAACCAGACTAAATGTTGAGAGGAGAGGAGCAGCCAAGCTAAATAATGATATCTTCATGTGGTGGATGTCCAGTGCAGGTGCTCCATTGGGAATGGATATAGTGAACAGATAAAATGCACTGGTAAAGCATTTGAAGGAGGCATTCAGTAAAGGAGAGGAGGACGGGGGTTCAGGGCTCCTATAACTGGTACACTAGGGAATCAGTCTCCTCCTTCATAACTCCCCAGTTTAATCCTTGTAAGGGGTAGTGGATCCAAGCTGCAGGTTGACTGGGAAATTAGAAGGTAGGAGGGCTGATGGAGCTGTTGAGTATATGGACAGGATGACAGAATTACCTGCACTGTATAATTTTATCGGATGTGTGCTCCCATATATTTAAGGATAAAAATGTGGCCTAATTAAAATTATATCCAATGCCTCTCATCTTTCTTCCAGCATGGTCTTAACTATTTGTCCAGTTACAAAAGCTAAACTGCATGGAAGGAGGCCCCTAAAATAAATGTAAGGTGATGCCGAATGTGGTCCAGTATAGGTAATTCAATAAATAGCACTAAATCAATTCCATAGTGTATTCTTGGGAGATGGCAGTGGCCTGTTGAAGATGCTGTCTTTCAGACTTTGATTTTGGACCCAAGACTAATCACTTGTGGTCATTAAAGATTGGTATTTCTGCATTAGTTAAAGCTATCAGTGCTGTTGTCATGGCCAAATTCTAGTTTCAGTAATTGCATACTGTTGCAAAATGACTATTGTTTGAATTGAATTGTGATATTCTTCTTTGCTTTTGTTCTAACCGTATGTGCTGTTGGTGCTGTTAAACAGTTGCTATATTCCTACCAAGAGACAGCTGTTTAAGTGATTCCAGTATTTGCAGTTTGTGACATGCTTGGGGTACTTTTATCATATATTGCCCAAATGATCAAAAATTGTTTTCATTCTTCAGGCAATTTGTGAGCCTTGAACTGTCAGATCCCCAGAGAAACAGAAACGTGAAGAATGTGTTTGGAATAATTTAGGTTATTTTTCGTATGAATCTATTAGAAATAAAGAACTTGAAGGGTTGGAATTGGGTAGATATCAGTAAGCTGGAGCGGTAACTATACAGGAAGAAGATTGGCTGGCTGGCTGGCTGGCTGGCTGGCTGCTAGCTGGTTACTCTCTATTCCACTCTGCAGCTGGAGACTCTGGAAGAGAAGAGCGTAGCTGATTGAGGCAAATCGGAGGCCTCTTGCCAGCTCAGCACAGTAGCTTCTAATAGCGCCATACCAGTTTTTTTAAAGTCAGCTCCATTTGTGTTTTACTCACCTTTTTACTTATTCATGACAAAATACTGTAGAATGAAGAACCTCAATTTCTCTGGAAAATGTAGCTTGAAAGCAGTATAAAATGTTCATGTGTTTTACTGAGAAATTAGAAAGATGCTAGAGTCAGATCCAAGATTCCAGGCTCAAAGAAGATTCTGGATGTAGCATAAGTTCTCCATAATAATGTGATAATCCTTGCCTTAAAAAAAAAAAGTTTCTAGCTTTTATCTTTGCAGAGAAAAGCTTGAAAACATGAACCCCTACGATTCAAACACCAAAAGGCAAAGAAGACCTAAAAAAAAAAAAAAAAAAATCCCATTTTATGATAGGCTTCAGGCCCAGCATATAAAATGTGAATGTACACATGTTGTTTCCATTTATACATGCAAATTCTTAAAAAGTTTTAATTATTAATTGTCCAAAATAAGTATTTCCATTTACACAGAACTAAACAGCTGCATGTGTCCTCTTTTTTGTGAAATTCCTGATTAAAGCGAGAGTTATTGATATTTTTAGTTCATACTGACTTAAATGCAATTAAAGCTTTTGGAAAACATTTTTGAAGAAATCTGTAGTACTCAAAGAAGTTGTATTATTTAACATTGAGTGCTCATGGTGTATATGAAGACTAACATATCTTATAGCATGTAAGTTCACCTTGTTCATTGTGTTGGCTTTGTGTCAAGAAAATGACTGATCAAACTTCATAATTAGGTCTTTCATATCTAAGCAGAATCTTTTGGTGTTCTCCAGCTAAATAGCCAGGAATAATTTTTTTTCCATTTTGTACAATGAAAAATGTAGATGAGAGATGAAATGATAGCATAATTGAAATTCATGGGAATTTTGCCACTGCATTTATTGAAGCCAAGATTCAAGAATACCATAATTAAATTCAGAATAATTTAGTTATAAACTTTTGTTCCATTGACTATTCTTTTTTCATGCGGCTGACCTGAACAATAACTTTGTAGAACGATTGCGTGTTTCAGAGTCAGACAGTGGATGAACTGTCAGCAAAGGAATAATGTATAATTTTGTATCCCAGTACTGTGATGAATATGAATAATCCCACTGATTTCAACACAGTTATGTTCATATATTTACTCATATGCATAGAGTTTGCAGGTTTGGGATCATCAGATAAAAATGTAATTTCATATCTAAGTGTGTGTTCTTTGTAAAGTGTGCATGTGATATTTAGCTCTGTAACCAGAGCTAGAGAAAAACAAAAATGTAAACTAGCCTGGTTTCATGATATCTGTATCATATATTATCTAGGCACTATTTTCACACACAGTCTTATTTTACTTCACTTTTAATCCTCTGTGTGATACAGCAGAACAAGTTGGAAACTGAAAATAGGACTTGCAACTGATGACAGACTTTGCAGTTGTGGAATTTTAAAACCAAATAGACTTTTGGTTGTTATTGCCATAATAGCTGGAGATGCTTGCTATACTAGAATTTTAAGAGCATTTTTGTATGACTGTTTCTGTAGTAAAAAAGTATAACAAGCCAAGAAGAACCTTATCTGTTTGTACAAGGTATAATAACTTACTTTTAAAATATTTTTGACAGTTTTATTATAGCTGATTTATTGCAACTTTTCTTGGTGACTGATTTTCTTGTATACATATCTGTATTTATAGCTGTCCATAACTAATGCCATCATTTATTTTCTTTCTTGTGTGCCTGCTTTCATGCTTTTTTTTTTTTTAAATTGATCTAACCACTTCCTGAAATAGACTTGCATTGTATACTTACTAAGCAATATAATTTTAGAAGAGCTACAGTTTCAGCAGACTGGTGAGTTTCATACTAACATGGGCCACTCAAGTACCCAACATAGTCTGTAAATTAAAATTTGTGAGCAGTATAAAGTACTAGAAGTGTAGTTTGCTGCATATCTTCAGGGAGCAGATCATTAGGTTTTCTATTACTGAGTAAAATAACAAATTGTGTGAAAACATATTACTTGCAGATGTACATTAGATTGCTTTCTGTGTATACTGTTTTTATTGGCTGCGGTTGTCTGCTAGATTACATTAGGTGTCGGGTGTAGTTTCTAGAAGATCTTTGGCATTGGTTTAATTCCTCTGCTATTGAAGTGAACAGGAATTCTTCAGGGAGACCAGAGATACTTAAAGCATTTGAAAATCTCACCGTTTGGTCCTTTGAATTAACTTTTTTATAACCTAAGTATGTGGTAAAAAAAATTTCCCTGTACTAGTTTTAGAGATTTCTAAACTAGCTTTTAAGATGATATCAGTACTAAAATCTGCTGTAGAAGATCTTGGCCAAGAATTGAATATGGAATTCATTTTAACAAAATTTGTAAAAATCTATGTTTTCTTTTAAATTAAAAAAACCCTCATCCTTGATCAAAATATGTAATGTCATATGTCTTTGTAAGTTTAGCTCATAGAAGGCTCTTTAGACTGAAAATTTGCAGGCCAATCATTGTTCTGATTTGTGCAGTTCATTTTAATAAATCAGTTCTACAGATTAACTGGTCATGTTGTTATAAATTCTCTTTTTATGTAGGGATTGAAATTAATGTTCTTGACATATTACATTTCAGAATAAATCTGTGATTGTAACATAACTGAAAATTGTATTTATATTTCCTACTGGTAAAGATATATGGTAACATGTAATGTTATTTTTGGAATTTTTTTTCATGGCTTACTGCCTAAACTTTTTCTCTTGCTTAGTGTGAGTAGTCACATTGATGTGGTATAAATGGAAATCCTAAAATGTGATGGCAGTTCTGCCCTCAGCATGGGTAGAAGCATAAATATTTTCTTCAGTCTATCATCAAGGCACAGAGATGCACACCAATGATATTCTCTTCTGATAACATGATTCTCATCAGCGATGTTATCATTGTTCCAGAGAACGGTCCTTGCCATCTCCAGAAGTTGTGTGACTAGTTCTCCTGCACATAAGTTATCACCAGAAGCAGATTTATATTTTTTTAAAAATTCCAATGCTTTCTCTTGACACCTTCGCCATAATTTTTACTATTAATACATTCTGTAGTCTGCAATACTTATTATTTCAGGCTCTTTTCAGTTCCCTTCAGGAATTCTATACATTGTTAATGTCCACTGTCAAATATATTTTCTATGAGTTGGATAGTTGTTGTGAATTTCACATTCTTTATGCTTTTTGCAACAGTCAGGCTTCAGAAATGTTGGAAGAGATGATGTTTTCTTACTCTTCTCTTTATTGGTTATCATTATTTGGACAGTCTGTCAGTCGTAATACTAAATTGGATCATTTATTTACCATTTTGGGTCTTCAAATGAATTGGTCAGCAGTAATGTCACTGTTAAGTATCAGGGATGCAGGTTAAAAACAATACAAAATAATTATTGTCTAGCTATGCTGAAAGAAGAATTTTCGACACCAGAGGTAGTTTAATTAGACCACCAGGTTCAGTTAAAAGAGGACATTTCTTGCCCCGGTAGGGACCTATATAATCCCCCTCTTTCCTGGTCATTTATAGGGGAGTCAGTCATTGATCCCACATTGACATGGTGTGTAACTGCAGCAGAAAAGCACTTTCCTACTCTGTTGCCCTTGAAGAGGCATATACCTTTTTCCAATAAGCCAGACAATGGACCACACATTTTGAATGTGTGGTGAGGTTATTTTGTGTTATTGAAGTAAGATAAGT
The DNA here is from genome assembly GCA_007922195.1 of Podocnemis expansa. Lineage (NCBI taxonomy): Eukaryota > Metazoa > Chordata > Testudines > Podocnemididae > Podocnemis > Podocnemis expansa. Next base: position 11,460,495 of record ML681964.1, on the reverse strand, counting down.
TATTGTGATTTTCCCTGGAAACACCAATACACCTAAATAAATAGCCAGTGTGTATTAGATTTCCTAGACATAAATGAAGTTTTCAACAATCTGCTAGTGTGTAGGTGCTGTAAATGATGTCATCCTGTGAATAGAAGTAGTACAGACAGGAGTGTTACTGGTCTCTGTATTAATCTGAAATAGTATTTGGATTAAAATTATGTCCAGAGGGCACAAAATATTTCAGATATCCCATGTCATCCATGTATTAGACATGTTTGTTTTAAGAGAGACTTGTTTTAGGAGAGCTTGTTTGTTAGGGAGTGAGAGTTAGTGTTGTACTACAAGAATATAAAACTAAAAGGTATCTATGTAAATTATAGTCACATTTGTCACTGAATTTTATTGAAACACAGAAAACATCTCTAATCAAATTGTAATGGAAAATAAAACAAACAAAACAAAACAAAACCTTGTTATTATGGACCAACTCCAAGAATCAGTCCTGTCAGTTTTTCAGTGTAATTTAGTTTGATCTGTAGTTAACAAATACCTGTACAGTGCAACCAATTCTTGCTGGTATCGTGGTTGATCTCTGAAAACAGACTTTGCTGTCATTAAAGATACAATATTCACATTTGATAAATTCATATATTAACATGGGACTACAAGTACTAAATCTATTAAACTTTGGTTTTAATTGACTATTCGCTGAGAATGGTGATCTGACACATTATATCAGAAAAACAGACTCAGCATTTTCACATCAAAATAAATATCTTCCAAACGCACTGATGGAAGAAGCATTTTGCCTTTTCTCTATTATGTAAGGTTCTATGTACATAGGGTAGCACATAAGCAATGTTGTGAAATGCATATTTATATCAGTGTCCTTTGATTATATATGAAAATGTTTCAGAAAATCTATTGTATGGAAATGTATCTATATTTCAAATATCTGATTTGAATGGAGCTGCAAGAGTCAAGTAAAAGTCCTTCTCCCACCCTCCCTGTTAGCCATCTTTGTTGACAATGGAATGAAAATTCAGCAGCTTTCTAGAGAAGAAATACTAGAAGGAAAATCTTACCTCTCTTACCAACTAAACAGAACAACCAACTAAAACTTTGCTATGAAAATCTGGAAAGGTAATAATTTGAACCTTGCAGGATTATATAAATAGAAAAATTGCTGTGCTTGTGCTCTGCTATCAAAAGGTTATCCCATGGGGAGCATTGTGGTGGAACTAACAGACAAGAAGTTGAGTTCCCTTTGCAATACCTGGCCATTTTTAAAACATAGAACATTTTCAAGGACTTATTTCTGTCTGAATGGTGCAAGATAATGAAATTAACAGAACACATGTAGTTATTTCTCTTTTGAAACTCATTACAGTTATATATCTTTCACTAACTTATTTTCATTCAGGTGAACTAAACTTGGGTACAGAGCGCCACTGGCGCTAGCTAACAGGTATTGCTTTTCTTTAAGAATTCATTTTCTTCAGTAGCTAATGGGTGAGGAAAACTTAGGGGTGAAAATTAAACAGAAATTGTAGATGGGTCATCACTCTGAGGACGAAGCTAAATCACTGTTCTCTTCTTTCCTAACCTGGTCCTCCGTGACTTCACCTGTCCCCTTTCAAATTCTTCCTTAAGATACTACTCTTCTGTGATACTTAGGTTTCTAGTCATCTCAGCAAAAACTGTTCCATCAAATCACAGCTGTACATCCTAGTATTTGCAGACTCTGAGACAGAGTCCTCTGTCTTCTGAAATCATTCAGCTGCCTTAAAGCTGCTAGATATGACTAATTGAGAACATCCCCAGTTCAGGTTAAGTAGTATGAGTATCTAGGATGTTCTCTGGGCAGGATAGGGAGTGAGGTAGAGCTATGTCTGTGCGTCATGTATGGTGTTTTGCCTGTCAACTTAAATTGCATGTTCCATGAGGACATGACCCAGCACTTCATTTGTGTTCAAGAGATCAAGAGATCAAGAAACAACTACAGGGACTGCATGATGGCTCAGGGCAACAGATTACTTCCCACTATCTTGTTAGTAGAATGCCAGGTACCTATGTTGCAACGTTGCTACTAACAATATAGTATGAATTTCCATACTTTTAAAATCTTTTTTGTTCAGTCTGTGGGCCTACAAAATGTAAAGCTTTGTAATACAGAAAAAAAAAATGTTTTAAATTTGCCAGCACTTTTACAGATACAAAGTTACGCAAACACAATCATTAAGCAGCTGTTAGCGTGTCAGATTTTGCATTTGTTGTGTCAGTACAACAGATTTGTTGTTCATTGTGCCACCTTTAGATTTTTCTCAGTTCATTTTTTAACTTTGAACATAAACCTTTTTATGTGTCACATAATCTCATGCTGATTTTTTTTTTTTTTTTAAATCCACCAGGATGGCACAAAACAAAAGAGGGAACGGAAAAAGACTGTGTCATTTAGCAGCATGCCAACTGAGAAGAAAATCAGTAGTGCAAGTGACTGTATTAATGCAATGGTTGACGGCTCTGAGCTCAAAAAGGTTCGATCCAATTCTAGAGTATATCACCGGTACTTCCTTTTAGATGCAGATATGCAGTCTCTGCGTTGGGAACCTTCAAAGAAGGATTCAGAAAAAGCAAAGATTGATATTAAATCAATCAAAGAAGTGAGAACAGGAAAAAATACAGATATATTCCGCAGCAATGGAATTTATGATCAGGTATCAGAAGACTGTGCATTTTCCATCATTTATGGAGATAACTATGAATCTCTAGATCTTGTTGCTAACTCAGCAGATGTTGCAAACATTTGGGTTACTGGGTTAAGATATCTGATTTCTTATGGAAAGCATACTCTAGATATGATAGAAAGTAGTCAAGACAACATGAGGACTTCGTGGGTTTCACAAAGGTTCAGTGAAACTGATGTGGATAATTTGGGACACGTAGCCCTGTGTAAAGCTGTACAGTTTATAAAAAACTTAAATCCTGGTTTAAAAACAAGTAAAATTGAGCTGAAGTTCAAAGAGTTACATAGATCCAAGGACAAAACTGGTACTGACATCACAAAGGAAGAATTTATTGAAGTTTTCCATGAGCTTTGTACTCGACCTGAGATCTACTTCTTATTGGTTCAGTTTTCAAGCAATAAAGAATTCCTAGATACTAAGGACCTTATGATGTTTTTAGAAGCAGAACAAGGTATGGCACATGTCACAGAAGAAATAAGCCTTGAAATTATTCACAAATATGAACCATCCAAAGAAGGCCAGGAAAAGGGCTGGCTCTCCATAGATGGTTTTACTAATTATCTTACTTCATCGGATTGTCATATATTTGATCCAGAGCATAAAAAGGTTTGTCAAGATATGAAACAACCTTTATCCCATTATTTCATAAACTCATCTCACAATACCTATTTGATTGAGGACCAGTTCCGAGGTCCATCTGATATTACAGGATATATTCGTGCGCTTAAAATGGGTTGTCGAAGTGTTGAATTGGATGTATGGGATGGTCCAGATAATGAGCCTTTAATTTATACAGGACATACAATGACATCACAAATAGTCTTCCGCAGTGTAATCGACATTATTAACAAGTATTCATTTTTTGCTTCAGAGTACCCTCTTATTCTGTGTTTAGAAAATCATTGTTCTATCAAGCAGCAGAAGGTGATGGTTCAACACATGAAGAAAATTTTGGGGGACAAGCTATATACACAGGCTCCAAACACAGAAGAATCTTACCTTCCCTCACCTGACTCACTTAAAGGGAAAATACTAATTAAAGCAAAGAAGCTTTCCTCTAATTGTTCGGGGTTAGAGGGTGATGTTACAGATGAAGATGAAGGAGCAGAAATGTCACAAAGAGTGACGAAAGAAGGTGTAGAACAGCAGAATTCTGTGACAGTGAAACGATTTCAGCTTTGCAAAGAGCTTTCTGAATTGGTTAGCATATGTAAATCAGTTCAGTTCAAAGAATTTCAAGTTTCATTTCAGTTCCAGAAATATTGGGAAGTTTGCTCTTTTAATGAAGTGCTTGCTACCAAATATGCTAATGAAAATCCAGGGGATTTTGTAAATTACAACAAACGTTTTCTTGCCAGGGTTTTTCCTAGCCCTATGAGGATTGACTCTAGTAATATGAATCCCCAGGATTTTTGGAAGTGCGGTTGTCAAATAGTAGCAATGAACTTTCAGACACCTGGTTTAATGATGGACCTTAATGTTGGTTGGTTTCGACAAAATGGAAACTGTGGCTATGTCCTTCGGCCTGCCATCATGCGAGAGGAAGTATCCTTCTTCAGTGCAAATACAAAAGATACGGTGCCTGGAGTTTCACCTCAGCTTCTTCATGTTAAAATTATTAGTGGGCAAAATTTTCCTAAACCCAAAGGGTCAGGTGCCAAAGGTGATGTTGTAGATCCTTATGTCTATGTAGAAATTCATGGAATCCCAGCAGACTGTGCAGAGCAAAGGACAAAGACTGTGCATCAAAATGGAGACAATCCAATTTTTGATGAAAGTTTTGAATTTCAAATTAATCTTCCTGAACTAGCTGTGGTGCGTTTTGTAGTTCTAGATGATGATTACATTGGGGATGAATTTATTGGGCAGTACACTATTCCCTTTGAGTGTTTACAGACAGGCTACCGGCATGTTCCACTGCAATCTTTAACTGGAGAAGTATTGGCACATGCCTTCTTGTTTGTGCATGTTGCCATTACTAATCGAAGGGGTGGTGGGAAACCTCATAAACGGGGCCTCTCAGTGAGGAAAGGAAAGAAATCCAGGGAATATGCCTCTTTGCGAACATTATGGATTAAAACCATAGATGAAGTATTCAAGAATGCTCTCCAGCCTATACGGGATGCCACGGATTTGAGAGAAAATATGCAGGTATGGTGTTTACAATGAAACGATCAGTGTTTATGCCATAATTGCACTTTCGCATTTTGATCCGTTTGCAGTATGTGTTACACATATGTGTCCATGTTACCTGTATTTAATGATGATGTTAATTAATCACATTTTTACATTGAATTAACTTAAAAATAGACAGACTCTGTTTGAACAACAGCTGGATGATATTGTCTGTTAAGATAATGCCTGATATGTACACCTGGTTTGCGCTAAAATTCAAGTCTACTAACTGGCCCTACTTCTTGGGAAAGAAGAATAAATATACTAGAGAAGAAGGCGGAGGCTACTTTTCAGCTTTAGGCAATTAATGAAATAGAAGCATTGAGAGAAAAATATTGTCAACTATTACAGAACTTATGAACAGTATAGTCATAGCTGAAAGTATTCTCAAGGACCCTATAAATGGAATATAGAGTGCTGGCTTCCACTTTCCTTTATGAGGTAAAACATTTATTCCACCACTAGCAGACCTTTCAAAGAGATTCTTCCCATCCCAGGATCCTAAAAAGCAGTAGTATTTTACAAATATTAAAAAGGGGTGGAGTTACTCCTTTTCTCTGAAAGGGTTTTTTTAATGACTGCAATATCAAACAAATACAGTATCACAGAATGATAGGAAGTAATATAGGCTAACATGCTGGGTTTGGGATCTCACTAGTAGATTCTGTCTTTTGGTTATTGCTAATGATTCCTGATACAAGAATTGCTCATCTAGGATAAAGTCGGGGGGGGGGAAATATAAAGATTAATATTCTGCTTGATAAAGCTTTTAACTGATAAAAATTACAATAGGTGTCCTAGCACTGAAAAATAAAATTGAGCCTAAACATATAAAAATAGTTATCCATTAAATCTTACTTTATGTGGCTTTAAGGATAAACTGAAGAAGAAAGAAACAAGCTTGAGGCTCAGTTCCTGATTTTAATAGGGTGCATGTTTGTTCTGCTTTGTAATGCAGATAACTGTTGTTTATGAATAGTTATACTGCAAGTTGTATTAATGAAAGATTTTAACAGTATTGGAAACTTTAAAGGTTCTGCTTGTTCTTACAAATTCTGTCCAGTCTCCTGCAACTTTTCTCTTCCATTCAACGTGATTTATACCAAGGACATTGTTACACACAAAGAGCACAAACAAAATGTAGTGACATGATTATGACTGATAAATAAGATTCAGATTACAAACCAGATATGAATTTAATCTGTGATTAATGGAAGGGTTCAATTCCATTGTGTACAGGCTTGAAGATTTTTTTAAAGATATCTTAAGGATAACTTGGATTTAAGACTTGAATATACAGTAAGAAGGTGTGCTCATAACTGGCATGTTGTTTTATTTTTCAGAATGTGTTTTTGAAAAGCATAATTTATCAGGGGGTTTTTGAGGTGGTGTATGGGATGCAATTTCCTTTTATGCGTTTCATTCTGTTACTTCAAAAGAGGTACTTGCATCTTCCTAACTTATCACTAGCGTACCTGGAAATGTTGCCAGGAGGGATACAGTTTAGGTGGATGATAAATACTAATTGTGATTATCTTGACTGACAGATTTGCATAACGTATCTATAAAATTTAAATTGTAGTGTCTTCTGTGTAAGTAAACAAAGCTGGTACTAAAAATAAATGAACAAATCCTTTAAAATAAAGATCTTTGCAAATATATAAATCAGGGATGTGAAATTGTTTAATTTCTTAGTTATACATGTATTTACTACTATAATTGCCATAATGCAGCAGCATATTATAACAGCAAAAAGGATAGATTCAGGAATCTAGGTATTTTGAATATGAAATAGAAACATATTTCATGGAAGAAAGTCCTTGTAACAGTATAATGAACTACACCAAGATTTTGTTTGAGAAGTCATTAGAATCTCTTTATCCATACCTAGGCCTTTTTCCTGTAGTCAGCAAAGGTCATGCATGGTCATCCATTGTGTTAGTAGTACAAAATCTGGTATCACTGTGACAGCTGAGTATATGATGGTAGTGATTGTATTAGATAAAGTACAGAACATCCATGTTGATTGGCAGTGCAGAAAATCATGGAAATCATCATGGCCTAGTCAGTGAATAAGGCATCGAAATGGGATTCAGAAGACCTAGATTCTATTTAATGTCATGCCACTGACTTGCTATATGCCCTTAGATAACCACTTAACTTGGTTGGGTCTTCAACTTTGTAAAACTGATGTTTGTAATGCTTATCCACATCTGTAAAGTTTAAGATCTATAAATGAAAATCAATATGGAAGTGCTTTCCCAGGATGTCTTTTCAGTGTTTTTATTAAATTCCATTCTTGTTATTATAGTTTTGGTTACAGGGCCGGCGCTACGCGGTAAACTGGCCCTGCGTTGAAGGGGGCGCCAGAAGGGGACAGCACCGTTGCACTCCCCTGATGACGTCACTCGTCTGCGCTGGCGTCACTCTGCAGTGGGGGTGGGGGGTCACAATCCCCAGCGCCATTCCTGTTTGATTTGTTTTAACAGTGAAAACAAATTTGTTTAAAGGTAAAATTCATAGATTCCAAGGCCCAGAAGAGCCATTGTTGTAATCTTGTGTAACACAGGCCATGGAATTTCTTCCAAAATAATTCCAAGAATTGTGCTTTTTCTAATTTGTTCCAGTGGCCAATTTTGCTCACCATTAAAAATGTACACATTAATGATTAAGTGATGTATCAGTCTCTGTACATGAAGTAATTTGCACATACAAATATATACATATGTTCATTTAAAAATAGGTTAAGATCAATTTGAGGTGGATTGTTTGTTTAAAGTGGCTACTTAAGCCCCAATTCTCATTTACTGTAAGACTGCTTTACACCTTCTGACAATGTAAGAGGCCTTTCAGAAAGTAAAAAATTAAATTCAAGACTTTTAAACTGGTCAAATGCTTTAAAATCTGTATAATATCCCAAGCAACCAAGACAAGAGGAGCACTCAGAACATTTGTTACTTAGACTTACTGTTTTTTCTCTTAACAGGTCTGCAAACTCCAGACTTGCCACAGATTGCTACCTCCCACTTGGTGTATGCAGGAACCCTAAATTCACTGTCATGGTGAGAGCATGCCCATCATGGGATTTCACTGGAGACTGGAATTATTTTATAGGATTAAGACAGAAGTGTGACATCTACAATATTGCAAAGTTTCTTAAGTTTAAACATGTATATTTTATATTATGTACTGCAAAATAAGAATACTGTAAACCAGGGGTGGCCAAACTTATGGAACTCAAGAGCCGTGCGAGTTGATTATTAAACCTTTGAGAACTGCACTGAGGCATATAACCACATACTTTTATCCACTCCAAAATTACCAAGCTTAAAATTCGTTGCACACTTTAATTTTATTGTAAAAACAGGGCAAATAATGATCCTACTAATGTCAGATTCTAATAATTACTTAAGGTCACCATGAAAACTAGCCCTATACAGTAAAAACTGAGCTGTCACTGAATGGAGAACACTGAAGACCAGTGGCAAATTTTTTAAAAATCTGGGCAGTAACTTGTTAATGCAGTACGTAAAAGCTCTCTCAGGTGTTGATCTGTAAGTATTGCAGAAAGTTTCGATTTAACCAATTTCATTATGGAATACGATGCTTCATAGCAGTAAGTTGTACCAAAAATTGAAAATAATCTACATTGTTTTAAACTTTTCTCCTTTTTATTTTCATTTCTTAGTATTCCACGTCTCGTTTAGGACTTGTAAAACACATTTGTATTTTAACAATGAGTATACTTCATTAGGGCCTATGAAAAACATCTAAACAAGCCCCGCTCCCCCCTCCCTCTTGCCACTTCCCTGCAGTCTCTTACATGCTGCTGTTTCTCTGCTCCCCCCGACCATGTCACACTTCTGTCCCCCACCATGCTGCTCTTTCCCTGCCGGCTCTGATCATGCTGCCCTTCCCTGCCAGCCCTACCACGAGGCCGCTTTCTGGCAGGCTCTGACCATGCCGTGCCTCCCTGCCAGCTCTAACCATGCCACGTTTCCCTGCCGGGTCGACCATGCTGCTGCTTCTCTGCTGTCCCCGACCGTTGCACACTTCTCTCCCTTGTCTCCCACCATGCCTCCCTTCCCAGCTTTGGTCTTTCGCGAGCTGTACTTTTTCTTTGAAGAGCTGCATGTGACTCGTGAGCCACAGTTTGGCTATGCCTGCTATAAACTCTTGTAAAGTGTACATTATTGCCTTTGATGAATACTTTTAGAAGGCCATCTCAGTGAGTCCTCTGATAGTGTGATGTCTAAAGTTGAGTGCAATGTTCTGGCATCACACCAAGTGGGAGCCAGCAGATCCTTAGCATGTCTGGACAATGTTGACATAAAATAGGTATGTTTAAAATTACAAATGAACTGACTTGCCCTCTTCATCTTACTAAGTTTATTTGAGACATTCAGCATGTAACATTGAGACAGTTTGATTTTTAAAAAATTAAAATGTCTTTGAAGCTTTTCAAAAAAAAATTATTGAAGATTTCAAGTTAATAGTAGCATATTGAAACCTCTTTATTCTAAGCAGCATTTATTTTCTGTACAAGGATTTTAAATCTATCTGAATTTTTAATATTGACAATAAATAAAATATTGCAAATATCTAGGATACTTTGTTTGCTTTGGAAAACTGTCATTTTTCCAGGACAGAAGCACTAATAGTTTCACACTGTAGCTCTGTTGTAATTATTATACAATGAAATATGTCTATTAACCTGAACAAATGAGAGATTAAAATTCATGGTTAACTGTAAAGTAACTTGTTTATTTTCTTTTTAACAGAATGCAGTAGTTTCATTCAAAGAATTATGTGGCCTTTCTCCTGTAGCAAATCTTATGCAGTGTATTCTGGCAGTATCTACACGCTTGGTTGGACCTGACAATACACCGTTGGTAGTACTAAATCTCAGTGATCAGTATCCCACTATGGAGTACCAAGGGACTGTTCCAGAGGTCTTGAAAAAGATTGTAACTGCATATGAGATGGTGAGTAGTCCTTTGTGGTTTATATATGCTTCTTGAAATTTTTCTTTCTATACTGTACTGTACTGTGTCTGTTTCGAAAGGTCATTCTAATTTATGACTTCCTGTTTCATGCTTCATTACTTGAGCTTGAAAGTTATTCCCATGAACATCCAGCATCTGACACTGTTTTCATGTGAGATGAAATGTAAAAATTAATACCTCTTGCTGCATGCAAATTCACAAGAGTTTGCAATAACTTCTAAATATGGTGGAAGGTTACCTGTTTGCACATTTACTTGAAACTTTTTGCATATAGATAGCTTCTAGGTAGACAGTGATTTCTTCCTTTACATTTTTTAATTGATGGAGCTTTGGTTCTTTTCACTTTGATTCCAAGAGAAGAATGTTAATGTTTTTAGGAATAATGATTTTATGAGCAACTTGATAACCATTGAAATCTGCATATGCTTTTTTTATATATGTATACTGCATATCTCCTGTGCATTGCATTTATTTTGGCAGTTGTTCATTCCATGATAAACCCTAATGTTCACTTTGACTTTTATAAGCTTTAGCAAAGCTGTAAATGATATCTTTAGAAACTAGAAATATTCAGAAATACATTAAAAATTCATAAGTGTGGTTCATGTGGAAAGAAAGAATTGTGTAAAAAAAAAAAAAAGACTAAAGGATATCAGTTCTGTAGTAAAATGATGAATTATGAATATATAAGGAGAGTTAATAGAGTAATAACTTAAAACTTCCACATAACTTAAATCCACTGATTTAAGTTATGGGAATATGGCATGGGGAAGAGACATGTCATATGGGGTTAAGGCTTTTGATTTTTTCTAAAATGAAATCCTAAAATTGTAATCTGATGATATGTAAATATTCTGTTCCAGGATTTTACTACTGGTTTTGTGTTTTCAGATGAAACAGCTCAACTGTTTCCCTTTTTTAAAAAAGTTAGAAAATCAAACCATTAACCTATACCTAGAAGTACATGGAGTTACATTTTAGAGAAAATTTCCTGCTCAGATAACTTTGGAATAGCAACTATAACAGACCCCTTATATTTAGAGAAGCCCAAACAGCAGCGCTGCTTATATTAAAACAAAAGAAAAAAAACAAACAAATAAACCAACTTTTTTTTAATCTAGGAATTCAGATAGAACTATGGGATTCATGCATGACTTGATGTAAACACAGGTGCAGCTTTGTTTCAATGATATCATACTGCGCAATTATTATAACACTACAATACTATAGTATAAGGTGTTTTTAATTGTTGGGATTACAGATAAACCACACATACAATGAACTTCTGTGTTCTTGATGGGAAATGTCTCTACATGTGTGGTTGTTTTAAGGTAGGTGACACTGGGAACAGAGGTGCTCCTTTCTAAACATTTTATACTTGCCATAAATTGGAATATCTGGATTTTCAGAATTAAGATTAAAAAAAAAAAGGTGATGTTCTTTAAAGAATTTTCCAAAAAAGGTCATTGTTATGTCTGTTCAACCTCAATACCAAGGTAGTGAAATTTTTTCCCTGGCTATTTCAAATATTACCCTGCCCCCGGCCCCCCCCCCGCAACCCAAAACCTGGTGTCTCAGGGATGAAGTTCCCAGAAAATCATTTAAGTTGCACAAAGGTAGACCATTCTTTCCAAGAGAGCTTCATACATGCGACATACTTTTTCCGTTTCCCCTAGATGCTTATTTTTCATGTGGCCTTTCCTTTCCCCTTTAGTTTATATATTTTTCGAATATAAAGGGTGCTTTGACTTGATGCATGGTTTAGAGAGAACCCATCAGATACAGAGTTTATTAATTATGTGCAAAAGGAGATCATATCTGCAAAATCATACTCTCAAATTGTCTCCCCCCCCCAAAAAAAAAAGATAAAGGCACCAACACATGGAAGGATCAGCAGAAGAAAAAAAAAAAAAACTAAAGCTAAGCCATTTAGAAAATATGATGAAAAATCAGACACGCATTATTATTTTGGAACCTCTGTATGTCAAAAATACTTTGTCCAATTTGGTAGAAATGTTCCAGAAAGAAATGTATTGTGTACTGAGAACTAATTATGAAGTTGCACATGGTTAGATGTGGTTCAGATGGATGTGATGGGATGTACTGGTCCTTTTAGTGTTAATAAACAGGGTTCTTTTCACAGCCATATTATTATCTGGGTTTCTGGAAAAGTGTGGTTGGGAAATAAAGGGAACTGTATAAATATTATCATAGAATCATAGGGTTGGAAGGGACCCCACGAGGTCATCTAGTCCAACCCCCTGCCAAAAAAAGCAGGACCACTCCCATTAGATCATCCCAGTCAGGGTTTTGTCCAGCTGGGCCTTGAACACCTCCAGAGATGGAGATTCCACCACCTCCCTAGGCAGCTTATTCCAATGCTTCACCACTTGCCTAGTAAGGAATTTTCTCCTAATATCCAACCAGGACCACCCCAGCTGTAACTTGAAACCATTGCTTCTTGTTCTGCCCTCTGTTACTACCGAGAACAGTCGAGCTCCATCCTCCTTGGAGCAACCCTTCAAGTAGTTGAAGGTTGCTATCAAATCCCCCCTCAGTCTTCTCTTCTGCAGGCTAAATAAGCCTAATTCCTTCAGTCTTTCTTCATAGGGCTTGTGCTCCAGCCCTTTGATCATTTTTGTTGCCCTCCTCTGGACTCTCTCTAATTTGTCCATGTCCTTTTTGTAGTGGGGAGCCCAAAACTGGACACAGTATTCCAGATGTGGCCTCACTAGTGCAGAATAGAGGGGAATGATCACATCCCTCGATCTGCTGGCAACACTTCTTCTGATGCAGCCCAGTATGCCATTGGCCTTTCTGGTAGCAAGCGCACACTGCTGACTCATATCCAGCTTCCCATCCACCATGACTCCCAGGTCCTTTTCTTCAGTGCTGCTATTTAGCTGACTACTCCCCAGCCTGTAGCAGTGCATGGGGTTTTTTCGTCCCAAGTGCAGGATTTTGCACTTGTCCTTGTTGAACCTCATGAGATTCCTCTTGGCCCACTGCTCCAATTTGTCTAGGTCTCCCTGAATCCTGTCCCTGCCCTCTAGGGTGTCTACCGTTCCCCCCAGTTTGGTATCATCCACAAACTTACTAAGTGTTCAGTCTATCCCATCATCCAGATCATTGATGAAAACATTGAACAGAACTGGCCCCAGGACCGACCCCTGGGGCACACCACTCGTTACTGCTTGCCAACTTGACATGGAGCCATTGATTCCTACACGCTGAAACCGTTGATCTAGCCAGTTTTCTATCCACCTTACAGTCCACGCATCTAACCCATACTTCCTTAATTTGCTAATGAGAATGCTGTGGGAAATCATATCAAAAGCCTTGCTAAAGTCAAGGTATATCACATCAACGGCTCTTCCCGCATCCACAAATCCAGTCATCTCATCATAGAAGGCGATGAGGTTGGTCAGGCATGATTTACCCTTGGTGAATCCATGCTGACTGTTCCTGATTACTCTATTTTCCTCCAAGTGTTTCAGGATGGATTCTTTGAGAAGCTGCTCCATGATTTTTCCGGGGATTGAGGTGAGGCTGACAGGTCTGTAATTCCCTGGATCCTCCTTTTTGCCTTTCTTGAAGATAGGTACTATATTTGCTTTTTTCCAGTCCTCTGGCACCTCCCCTGTTCGCCACGAGTTTTCAAAGATAATGGCCAACGGTACTGCTATCTCATCAGCCAGCTCCCTCAGCACCCTCGGATGCAGTTCATCCGGCCCCATGGACTTGTGCACATCTAGTTTCTTTAAGCAGTCCCTAACCTGACCTTCTGTCACCAAGGGCCTCTCTTCTTCTCCCCAGTCTACCGTACCTAGTGTAGTGGGCTGGGAGCTGACCCTGCTTGTGAAAACTGAAGTAAAAAAAGCATTGAGCACTTCAGCTTTTTCCTCATCCTCTGTCACGAGGATGCCTGCCCCATTCAGTAAGGGACCTACACCATCCCTGATCCTCTTCTTGTTATTGATATACTTGTAGAACCCCTTCCTATTATCCTTCACATCCCTTGCTAGTCGCAACTCCATTTGTCCTTTGGCCTTTCTGATTTTATCCCTGCAGTCCCGAGCAATGTCTTTACATGCCTCCTTAGTCATCTGTCCTAGCTTCCACTTCCTGTAAGTGTCCTTTTTATGCTTCAGCTCAGTGCAGAGCTCTCTGTTAAGCCACAGTGGGCGCCTTCCACATTTGCTGTGCTTTCTCCTTATCGGAATCGTATCTTCTTGTGCCCTTAGCAGGGTTTCTTTAAAATGCACCCAACTCTCTTGGACACATGTCCCCTTCAGATCAGCCTCCCAAGGGATCCTGCCCATCAGTTCCCTGAGGGAGACAAAATCTGCTTTTCTGAAGTCCAGGGTCTGCGTTTTGCTTCTTTCCTTCTTTCCTTTAATCATCAACTTGAACTCAATCATTTCATGGTCACTGCTACCCAGTCTGCCATTCACTTCTACTTCCCTGATACATTCTTCTCTCTTTGTGAGCAGCAGATCGAGAGGTGCAAGGCCCCTAGTTGGTTGCTCCAGCATTTGTACCAGGAAGTTGTCCTCAACACTCTCCAGAAACTTCCTGGATTGCTTGTGCACTGCTGTATTGGCCTTCCAGCAGATGTCAGGGTAATTGAAGTCGCCCATGAGAACCAGGGCCTGTGCTCTAGAAACTTCTGTCAGTTGTCCATAGAATGCCTCATCCACCTCCTCCTCCTTCTGATCTGGTGGTCTGTAGCAGACACCTACCACAACATCCCCCTTGTTGCTCTCCCCTCTAAACTTAACCCACAGACTTTCAACTGGCTTGTTTCCACTTTCATAATGAAGCTCTGAGCAGTCATAGAGCTCCTTCACATATAGTGCTACTCCTCCCCCTTTCCTTCCCTGCCTGTCCTTCCTGAACAGTTTATACCCATCTATTGCAGAGCTCCAGTCATGCAAACTATCCCACCACGTCTCTGTTATCCCAATCATGTCATAGTTCTTTGTCTGCACCAGTACTACCAATTCCTCCTGCTTGTTTCCCAGGCTCCTTGCATTTGTGTATAGGCACCTAAGATACCCAGCTGATTGCCCTACTTTCCCATTTTGATTTCCAATTCTGTTGTATCTACCTCCCTGGATTTTCTTTTCGTGTTGACCTCCCCCACCTGCTTCAGGCATTAGGGCTTCATTAGAGCATCTAAGAAGGTTATTTGATTCCCCCCGCATGTTCCAACTATCCTCTCTTCTATCCCTGTAGTTACAGTCCCGGCACCCCCCAAGTTCCATCCCATCCCCTTGGTCTCCCACATAGGCACTTACCTGTGGGCTTTGGTCTCCTTCCCCCTTCAGACCTAGTTTAAAGCCCTCCTCACTAGGTCATCCAGTCTGCGTCCAAATACGCTCTTCCCCTTCCTCGAAAGATGGAGTCCATCTCTGCCTAGCAGTCCTTCTTCCTGAAACAGCAACCCATGGTCAAGGAAGCCAAAGCCCTCCTGACGACACCATCTTCGCAGCCAAGCGTTCATCTCCAGGATGCATCTGTCTCTGCTCAGGCCTCTACCCTTGACCGGAAGAATTGAATTATCCTTTCTCCTAGATGGAGAAAGACACATGATGGGATCTAGCCTGTGCTTTATAATTATTTTATGGAGTGGATCCTTCAGAAGAGAGTTTGAAATCATTTGTGACACTGTAAATACATTTTTCTACCTTTTAGGGGAAGTCAAAATAAAGATCCTCAGGCAAAGATGCTTTCTGTTCACAGATTCCAAGGACAGTTTTTTTGGTTTGTGTGGTTTTTTTGGCCTGCTACTGTTAAATTATGAGGTGGTTGTAAAAATTGGGTATTTAATGGGAAGTCAATTCAGCCTTGATTTAGAGAGACACTACTATTTCTCCATAATAATGATTTCTTACTTCTTTTTAACTTTGGGCTAACATGGGTTTCACAGACTGTTCAGAATTGCGTTTTAACAATTTCTTTAGCTTGTCATGTACTATCAATGTGAAATCAGGGTAATAACAAACATTACCTTGTGGAATGTTTTTCAAACAAACCTTGGTTACCATGGTAAGTGCATAAGCTATCTTTCATTTACATTGTTGTTTCAGTCTGGAGATGGCATATGGTTAATATGGATATTTTCAAAGCACCCACTATTTTAGGGTCAGTATATCTCACACAGATACAGTAATTTAATATTTAACAGTTCTTTGACAGAAATAGTTTTCTGGCTATAAAAACTACAGTAAACATTTACCATAGCAGAGTGGTCAACAGTTATTCAGTAGAATTTGTTTGCACAGTGAGTGACTAAAGGGCTCTGTGTATTTGTTGAATAAACTATGAAAGCATGCAAGTCCTCTTCAATGAAGGAGTCTAATAAAGTAATTACTAAAGAGGATAATTTTACAGAGATGATACTGGTGAGACTGTCTTCAGTAAAACACAGGAACAGCATAGTTATTAAAGAAATAGAAAATTTTTTCTTAGGCATGAAGCATCCGAGTCTAGTAAGCATGAGTTAATTAGAAAATCCCAGGATACTTGTTGCCCAAAAGTTACAATGCATAAAGGAGTTATTCTAGGCCAGTGGTTCCCAGCCTTTTCCTTTATGTGGACCATCATCAAAAGCTTTTGTGGACCACCACCTTGCACTCCCTGGCCCTGAGCCCCTTACTGCACCCTCCTTCCCCACACCCCTGCACTCCCCAGCCCCAAGCTCCTTATTGCACTCCCCTTACTCTGCCTCTGTCCTGTGGCCCTGCACTCCCTGACCACGAGCCCCTTATTGTGCCCCTGTCCCCCATGGTCCTGCACTCCCCGGCCATGAACCCCTTACCGTGCCCCTGTTCCCCATGGCCCTCCCCACCCGCTCACTGTCAGTCATTCAGCATGCTGTCCTTTGGTTGAGCTCAGTCCCAACTGGGCTTTGATTGGCTTATTCCTATGTGAGCCCCTGCTACTTTTTCCTTTCTTATTTGTGATTTGTGCAAGGTGCTGTCGATCAAATTAGCATGCTGACTGACAGTGAACAGTTGGGGGGTGCAATGGCGGGGGGGAATCTACAGGAGCCTAGCCCAGCCTGTTGTGACTAAGACCCTGATTGGTTGGCAGAGCTGAGCCAGAATTGGCTGGAGCACTTCCTTTGTTCCCCCCTGCTGTGACTTGGATCATGTGTGTGAGCCAGAAGCATTCCTTCTCTTGCTCTGCTGCGCAGCAGCATGTCTTTGATGTTCACTGCTGCTTCAGGAGCTCCCAGGCATAGTCCAGGCAGCAGCTTTGCAGGCTGGATCAGCGCCGTTGGCGGGCTGGAACCGGCCAAGGGGCCGTGAGTCCAACACCCCTATTTTACTAGACTCTTGATCTTGATCCAGTGCCACTGAAGTCAGTGGAACAAATAAGTCTGGTAGCACTTTTAAAGACTACCAAATTTATATATTGCATAAGCTTTCATGAGAGAAAATTCCACTTCATTAGACACTGGAAGATGGAGAAATACAGACGAATGGGAGGAAAATAAATGCAGGGAAGTAAATCATAGGATCAGGTCAGACAGTTACGGCTAATCAATCCAGTTGTTTAGATTCAAACAGTGGAGAACAGTTTATAGAAAGAAGGTGGGGGGCAGGAAGGAAAGCAAAATTACCTGTTATAATGGCGGGGGGGGAAGTCTCTAGTCAATCCTCAGTTGACAGTGTCAGATCTGCATATGAATTCCAATTCTGTGGCTTCTCTTTGAACCTTTGATGTATTATCTGTTTGCCTGAGTGCAGCTATTAACAGGTCATTAATTGAGTAATCAGGAAGACTGAAGTGTTCTCCTGTCTGTTTCTGAATATTGTATCTGATATCAGATTTGTGCCCCTTTATTTTTTTGCACAGCAACTGTCCTGTTTGTCCAATTTATAAGGTGTGGGAGGGGAGGCATTTCTGGCACATGATGGCATTAATCACGTTGGTGGATGAGCTGGTTAATGAGCCCTGGATGGGATAGCTGGCTTGATTAAGTCCTATAATAATGTCTTTTGTGCAGATATGTGGGCAAAGTTGACAACGTGGTTTATTGCAGGGATATGTGCCTGCTAAAATGTTTTTGTTGTTAGGTCTGTAGTTGAGGGTGAATATCTTTAAGGCTGGGGGGGGGGGCTGTCTGTAAGCAAGGAGAAGTCTGCCACCAAAGGCCTGAGAGAGTGAGGGATCATCTTTTAGAACAGGACGTAGGTCCTTGATGATGTGCTTTAGTGGTTTGACTTGGGGGTTTTAGGTGATAACTGGTAACATTCTGGTGTTTTTTTTCTTGGGCTTCTCCTATAGTAGTTGACTTCTGAAGGTCAGTGGAAAGACACATGCCGTGTTTATTTGTAGTCATATTGGATGCTTATTGTGTATTCTGGGTAAAGTGGCCATTTAATAAGGGAGTCTGGTTCAGCAAAACAAATGAGATTCTTGTGGCATTTTTTAAGACTAACAGATTTACTCATCACATGCTTCTAGAAAGCACTTGACACTGATAATCAGATTAACATCTAGTATCTATCTTTTTTTGTTTCTCCTTCGAGTAGCATCCTCATGGATGCTCTGCTTCAGATGTTGGAGTGGCCATGAGACATGCCCCAAGCCATGTCACATGGGCACTCTGACAGCTGCGGTGGAGCACCCATGGGGGCACACATCTCGAAGAACTCCAGTTACTATGCAAGGTGGGTAACGCTTCTTTCTGTTAAAATTATTACGGACCAGACTAAGTTCACCTCATGTATGGTCAACAGTTTTTTGTGGTTTTTTTGGTAATTTGACCCAGTTTTGGATTCCACATATTTCATAAAAGCCTACTGAGGCAAGACAGCATCCATTCACTGTTTTCTAATTCTGGATCTCAGTGAGTATGTGTACACTGTGTTTTAAACCACCTGTGTGTGTTTCCAAGTCTGTGCTTGAGTGTCCACACTGCATTGTAAACCAGGTCTCAAAGTCACACTAACCATGTCCACCCTGCACTGCACAGATCTTCTGGCTTGAGCTGTGTCCACATTACAAAAGGATGAATTTTGACCTTGAGACACAATAGGACTTGATCTCTGACCCATCCCAGAAGGGTTTTAGAATATGGGTCATGGGTACTTGGTGACTTGAGACAATTACAATTACAGTCGCAAACTCAAAATGTAAGTTCATTTTTTAAAATTGGTCTTACAATGTCAAGTGAAGGTCCCAGTTTGATTCAGACTTGTACAGACATTATATCAGTCCATGGCTGAGATTATTGAGAACATTGTGTTGAGACAGCTCTGAACACATAGATCCCTCATACCTCTTTGATTCTTGTCAATCTCAGTAAGCACCTGGAACAGAAACTTTACTGGTGGTTTTGGTAGACACTCTTGCCTAGCAATGGCTGTGGATCAGGGGCACATGCTACTATTTGCTGTATGTACACTAGGGGGCTCAGTAAAATCAATTTAACAAGATCAACTTAAAGTCAACTTTATTAAGTCGACTTAGAGAGTCACCAGTTTTCTAAGTCAATTTAAGCCAGAGGACCCACTTAAAGACAACTTAATAAAGTCAACTTTAAATGGATCCCCTGGCTTAAGTCAACTTAATAAAGTCGATTTAAGTGGGCACATTGTGTTAAGTCGACTTAATAAAGTTGACTTAGTGCCTAAAGTCAACTTTAAGGGCAGGAGTGATTAAGTCGACTTAAGCAAGTGATTAAGTTGACTTAATAAATTCCAAATGTGGCCATGGAGTTGAAGTCGACTTAAGCCTCCGGTGTAGGCATAGCCATTGTTAGCTCTATTAGTGGACTTTAATAGTATCATTTGGACCACACCTGTGCTGGAAAGTAGTAGTATCAACAAGCAGTTTTACGTCTTAATCCCAGGGATATTTCTCCTGTCTGTCGGAAAGTATATGAACAATGTTTCTTTTTCATAAGTTTTGAAACAGACACAATACATTTTTCAAGGGCCACATTTGAGAAGAATAATATACAAAAATAAAAAATATAAATCTGAAATAAACTTTGATAGAAATTACATATTTTCTTAAATTTTAAAATCATTGCCCACCAGTTGTTGCCACACAGTTCTCGTTGATTTTAGTAGGAAATGTTTGAATAACTTTTATGCTACGGTACTGAAGTTCAAGGATTTTGTTTTTTATTTTATATCCATTTCTCCTTTAGATTTAATTTACAACATCAAACTTACCAGGAAAAATAACACGTATTAAGTAAACTTTTAAATTGCAGATTTTGCTATATTCAATGCAGTATTTAAATTAAAAATAATAGGAGTTGTAGGGAATTGCTCCCGCTAACCCTCAGCTTTGCGTGCAGCATGTTCTTCTTCACTGTCAATTCCATGTGGTCTTACAACCCTCTTTATTCAGATAATAATTGGATACACTTCAGTGGTGAAGACCTGGGGGAAACACGGATCACTGACTTTAATTTATTATTATAAAGAGCCCAGGTAATGTTTTATGGCATTTTTAAGTAATACTTACACATTCTTATTTTTACAACTGGGTTAAATAATTACTGGTCAGTCTCTTATAGCAAGAGAAATAAGATTAAAACATTGATGGAAAAGTACAGTGAACAGCTTGGGCAGCTTCTTGAAGAAGAAATAAATCATCACTGTCCATTGATCTCCATTAATTTTGTAGCATTTCAATCGAATTGTAAGGTTATGCTGCCAAACCTGCAATCACAAGAGGCATCTGGCTCACAGGAGGACTTTCAGTCTACTCAAGGAAAGCTCAAATGCTTGCATGTTGTTTAATATTCAGGACCTATTGTCAAGTCGCGTATATTTTTACGCTCCTGAATGGTGCACATCAAAGGGGTCTCCTCTCTTCCTTCCATTAGTCCCATTACACCAGATGTTGAAGCAAATGGTTGACTTGAAGTTGCTCTTCATCAGCCTGGAAGATAATACTATGTTGGGCCTATTTATTTTTTTTTTCTAAAGATGGCCATTCTTTCTGCTTCTGTATGCAGACTTGGATGTTTCCTTCCCATCCCCCAGTATATATCCCATTTCTTCAACTTCTACTTTTTACTTGGCAGTTTCTTTCCATCAACTTTAACTCACAATATGCAGTCATAGAGTAGACTGGTATTCATTTGTCATGCTTCCCCTTTAGAAGCCAAGTCTGTGGTGTCAGTGAAGGAATTTGTGAAGTAAGAGAAATGACTTTTTAGTTTTAAAAAGTAGTTTAATATCTTCATGTGTAAAATATAGAGGATGTTTTATTTAAAATGTGGATGCACCATCCGTTTGGCTCTGTTTTCCATCCTGAGTTTTCCTCAATGTTCTGTTCACAGTGAACTGAGGGACTTGCAAACTTGTTAATGAAGCATTTGTGGGTTAGTTGTTGTTTTGATACAATTTATGTTACTATGATACTATTGTTTTTACTTTCTTTTCCTCTTTCATTTTTGGGATACCAAACATTTAGGGCCAGGCTGTGTCCTGTTTCTCCCTTAGCTTTAGGGGTAAGTTAATGCAAAGAGGCCACCTCCTTTATGGTCCTACACGGCAGGGACGCACAACTGCAGTCCCCCTGCTCTTCAGAGAGAAAGGAATGTTCCGTTAATAACTCTCCTATGGAGTAAGACAACCCCCCCCCCCCCAAGGGTAAATGGGGTCATGGCCTCTTTTTCATCACACAAGGGGAGTATATAGCAATAGATGTGCTCCATAGTATGCTAGTGATCTCAATAAGGAATTCTCCTCTGAAAATACCCTTTTGCACTACTACTCGTGCAGAGTCATGCCTCAGAGGCACTATTGGAAAGCGGATGTTTAATGTTAACAAGCTTTTTGAATGAATCCCTGGCATCTAACAAATTTAGTTTGATGTTTAAGTCTTTTACAAGAAGGGGAGTACTGATGATGAGTTCTTGTTGTCAACCTAAGTAATATCAAGCTTTGTTTTCTTACACTGGCAGTTGTGGACAGCACTTGCAGCAATACAAAGATCAATTACACTTCATTATAAATCGACTTTGACTGTCTGGGCCAACCCTGGCAGATCTATTATGAGGTTATTATTGATTGCTGTCTTGTTTGCAGGTTCTTTTATCAATGTGCTGCCACAAAACTTGACATTAGAAGCTTCTTTTAATTGGAGATGTCTGTTTCAACAGTTAGGCTAACCATGGTAAAAATACATTTTTGCAAGCATGCAGCTGAGTTTGATAAAATTATTGATATGTTGGAGTCAGAATATCCATTCCCCATGAATGCCAAAAATATGACCCACACTCAGTTGGGTTAGGTATGCAGTCTCTCAGCTAATTACTGGAAAATACCTGCCTAGAATTAGGACAAATATTGTTCTGTCAGAATAACCAGAGCCAATGTGTATTGAAAAATTTACATAAGAAATAAAAGGGATGGAAGAAGAAAAGTAATGAGCTGGGAGGAAAAGCTGCTGTAATTCTGCTTTACTGGTAGTTTACCCTTGATTGATATTCAGCCTCAACTCCTCATCCCTCAGCAGAATCAATGAGAAGTCATGCTGCTGGCCCATGCCATCCCCTTCATGGGTCACTTTAGCCAGGAAAAGACTCTGATCTAGATCTTAGGTCACTTTTTGTTGTTGTTGTTGTTGTTGTTGTCGTCCTGAGGTATATCAAGAAGTTAAAAACTACTGCAGCTCTCTGCATGTTGTCAGCTAGTTGGGCTGAAAGGGGGAGCGAAAGTCCCCCTTGTGCCTCTCCTGCTTGTTGATGTATTTTTCTGAGTAATCTGGAATAGACCATGTTGGCCTCTCTGGAAAAAAGTACAACTGGAGACACTGATTGGTGATAGCTGATTATTCTACTTGCTGTCCTGAAGCAATCTGATGGTGTAGCACCAATACAAAGACTGTTGCTACAAACCATCTGAAAATATTTGCTCAAATGAAAGTTCCCAAGGACATTCTCAAAGACCCAGGCATGAACTTCCCATTCTACTTGCTCAAACAAGTCTTGTGATCTCCTAAAGAAAAAAGATCCTATGCATCTTGGTTTATTACCCACAGATTGATTGCTTGGTTAAAAGTTTCAGCCAGACCCTGAAGCAGGCGCTGAAAAAGTTTATGTGCAGGACCTCCACCTTTGGGATCCCACCCTTTTCTGTTTGCCATTTGGGAAGTCTCACAGTTTGGGAAATGTGAGACGAACAGACTCCTAGAACTGAGAATGACTTACAGTGTGCTTACAGGGTCAGGCAGGGACTTGAGATTCTAGGGTCCAAAGTTAAACGAAAACCATTTAACCATTCAACAGAGCCAGGAACACCCCTGTCATGGATTGTGAGCTTGCACCTTTAGATTAGGCAATTGTATACTGCTGCTTCTTGTGAGTACTAAGTCCAAGCTACTGGCCAAGTGGCAGGGACCTATGAAGTTGAGTGCCATATTGGACCATTCAGTAATGAGGTTAGACAGCCTGACAAATGGAGACCCACACAGATCTAGCCCATCAAGCTGCTGAAGGCGTGGGAGTGCAAGAAAGCCTATTTATGGTTTTGTATCCCCTGAACCCAAGTGCCTGATCTCTTGTCCTCAGATACTGCACAGCTAACAGCTTTGCCCCGAACAAAGGTCCCAGGTAAGAAGCCTTGTGAAACAAGGTTCTCATCCCAACATGGAAGAATCCGTCTCTCACACCAGTACAAGACCAAACTTGCACAACTCATCCAGATAAGCGCCTGCCAATTCCCAGGAAAATGCACGAAGCTGTAAAGCAGAAGTCCAGACCGTGTTGAAACTTGGGATAAATGAAGACTCCTGCAGCAACTGGTATATTAATCCCAAAGCTGGCTGGCACTGTCTGGTTATGCCTTGAATTCAGGAAGGTCCAAATCTGATGCCTGCTCCATGAGGATGAACTATTAGCCCATTACGGTCAGCATATAACTATGTTAGGCTTAACAAAGTAGTATTATCAAGTTCCACTAACACCAGACTCACAAGAGTAATTAAAAAAAAAAACAAAAAAAACAAGCAAACCTCTTTTGGCATTCCTTTTGGCCTCTACTAATTTCAAACTAGGCCCCTTGGAATACACAGGGCACCCATGATGTACAAGCACCTTAAGGACAAGGTTTTGCAGCCAGATAGCTCATATGCAGCAGCCTATTTAGATGATGTGGTCATTGACAACAGAACCAGGGAAGAACTTCTGGCACAAGTTGTGGCCATGCTTAGTTCCCTAGGGAAGGCTGAATTAAGAGCAAATCCTGCAAAGTATAAGATTGGGAAAGAAGAAACCACCTGCCTGGGTCACACCATGTGGAAAATCCAGATCTGGCCACTTAAGAAAAAGTCTAGGCCCTGAAAGCAGCCCTACACCTAGCCACAGAGAAACAGGTCAAGAGTTTTTTGGGACTTGTCAGCTATTACTGCCCGTTTGTATTGAGGTTTTCAGCAGTAGCAGCCTTCTCACGATCTAGTCATGAACAACAGACCCCAAAAGGTACACTGGACCAAGATCTGGGGGGGGGAAACCTTTTCAAGAACTGAAAGAACTCCTATGTTAAGAATTTGTCCTATTCAGTCCATACTTCTCTAAAGAATTCATTTTGCAGACCAATGGTTCAGTTGCAGGACTGGGCACTGTTTTATCTCAGGAAATAAAGATTTGAGAGAAATACTCCATGCTATATTTAAGTTGCACATTGTTCCCACAAGAATGGGCCTACTGTGTCATAGAGAAAGATGTCTTGGTGGTAAAATGGGTGAAGAACTGAATCTGGTATGTCTTCTGGGAGACCCTTTCATGCTCATTACTGATTACTGACTGTGTTTCTTTAAGATGGCTAGACACCATGAAGCACACACATCATAGAATAATAGAACTGGAAGGGACCATGAGAGGTCATCAAGTCCAATCCCCTGCACTCATGGCAGGGCCAAGTACACTCTTAAACTGTCCATGAAAAGTGTTTGTCTAACCTGCTCTTAAATGCTTCCAATGATGGAGATTCTACAGCCTGCCTACGCAACTTATTCTAGTGGTTAATCACCCTGAAAGTTATGAATTTTTTCCTAGTGTCCAACCTAAACCTCCCTTGCTGTAATTTAAACCCATTGCTTCTTGTCCGATCATCAGCATTTAAAGAGGATAATTTTTCTCCCTCCTCCTCATAACAACCTTTTAGATACTTGAAAACTGTTACCATGTCCCCTCTCAGCCTCCTCTTTTCCAGACTATACAAACCCAGCTCTTTCAACCTTCCCTCATAAATCAAGTGTTCCAGACCTTTAGTCACTCATGTTGCTTTTCTCTGGACTTTCTCTAATTTATCCCTGACTGATGTGCTGGTATCTCTCTCTCCACCCATAAATGTTCTGAATTCAGTATTGGACTGATAGTGCTTCTTCTCTAGAGAGCAAGGAGGAAAATCTGATGGCCCCAACTTCACTGGTTCCATCTTAAGAAAGAAGTGTGTGATGGGGTATAGAAATGTCACAGTGGAGAACAAAGGGTTAAGGAATGATTTGGGGTCCAGCCAGAGCTGCTCTACCACACCTGCAGCAAATGCTTCATCTGGTGGGAGGAATTAAGACAGGAAATCAGCTTATTTGGGCACAGACTGGCAACAGAGGACTTGCAGCTGATGGCTCCAGCAACACAGAAGAGAGGGAAGGCTGAAATCTCTAGGATAGTTGTGCCAAAACATCCTCCCTTGGGTCCTTCCCACCCCAGAAGCATTCAGAAAGGGAAGCATTCCTCTCTTCCTCACAGATGAACTATGAACATTGGCAATACTTTTTTACATTCTTGGTGTGGATTTACCACAGTGGCAGAAAGCCTTGTACTGAGCTGATCCAGGGGAAGATGGGAAGTGACCTTAAGTAGCCTCAGTTGTCCAATCACTGGTAGCCCTGGTAGGACCTGAGTTGGAGCCCAGTGGAATGGCAGGGCCCAGGCTCCCCTACCAAGATACCTTCCCCATCAGCACTGACTAAAAATAGGAAGCTACAGACTGATCAAGGTCACTTACTTGTTACCAACTTTGCCCACCAACTCGGGGTATGCTCATTTATTAGGGTTGCTTTCTCTATGGGGAAGATGGTACTTCTATTAGTGTGCTGCTTGTGTGACTTGTGTTTCTATAGAGGCGCATCTGAGTGGACTGGGTCTATCAGCACTCTCAGCTGACCCCTTATGTGTCCCTGAACTCAGTAGGCTGGGTCACACAGCACTTCTCTGCTGCTACCCTTATGTGCCCCTGTACCGCACCAAACTAGGCTTGATTATGGATCTTGAGCAGGCTGGGTCAAAACAGCACTTGTCAGCTGTCACCCTTATATGCCCCTGGAGTCAATCAGGCTACTATCCCTATCAATGAGCAAACCTTACAGGGTTGTGGGCATTACAGGGATCTTTGGCTAGGTAATAGAAGCGTTGCTGCAAAGTGATATAAAGAAACCAAGACCACAAAGGAGAGGGAATGATGTCTTAAAAGAGTCTGGAAACTGGCTTAATAACAAAAGTCATTTTGTTGCTAGGTATCTAAAACTTGTACTACTAATAATAATTACAAAGGAGAGAAGAATACCCCAAAATACCCAGTTACAGAATTGATAAACATACAAGGAAAGAAGAACACCCAGCTACAATATTACCTAGATTCTACTGTATCAGGCCTAGAGAGAGAGAGAGGCATAATTAACACAAAGGAAGAGAGGTGGGGGGGGGAGAAAGAGAGAAGTTGTGGGGGGCGGGCCTCACCACTCTGTGTAGCAGAAAGGTTTCCAGGTTGTGCAGATCAGGGTCAGAGGCTGGATGGAAACAAAGCTCCCACAGCAATCAGCAAGGAAGAAAAGCCAAATCCCAGTGGAAATGATACAGCTTTAGATCCAAGCATCAGGAGTCAGGACTCAATCCAGACTCACACAGGATTCAGAAAGGATCCAATCAGGACTTGCACAGGACACACACTACACTACCATTCTGTTGGATGTGGGTAAAGGTTTTCTATAAGGACTTGTTTACATGGCCAATACACATTCCTGGCTGGGTGTAATGGTTCAGAGAAGCTCACAATACAGTCAGGCAGACTCAGTATTTTGGGTGTCAATTATCATGTCTGTGACTAGAATGGTCTGATAATTGCTGAGTTTGTTCGTTTTGGTGTGAGATTCCCCCATCAGGCAATGCTTCCCTGCTTCTTCAGTCCCAGAGTTCAGTACGGCTCTTGCTTCTTCAATCCCAGAGTTCAGTGTGGCTCCTGCTTTGGAGTCTGGTTCTCCATAGTCAATGGAAGTGAAGCTCCATTGTGCTGATGGCTTTTGGATATGGGTAGATTAGGAAAAGGATGTCTCCCATTTCCTACTGTTTTTGGTTTTCAGTTCAAGCAGAGGTTGGGGGATGTGTGGGGGGGAGGCACAGGCTAGATACTATGCTCTGATTCCTCAAGAACACAGAGCTAACATGTAACACACTGTTACTCGCCAAAAAGTGAAGCCCTGCAGTGCAGTGCAGTAGAGACCAACCTTCCGGTGTTGTCTCCCAGAGAGACATCCCTGACACTGAGTAGTAGCTGGGTGGCAGCATTGCCAAACCTAGCAATACCTGAGGCATTTGAGGTGGCCACAGCCTTGGTGGCCTTGCCTACACTTAGAACCTCCTCATCCTGAGGACACCGTAAGCCCATGAGGGGCTCTCCTGCATGGCAGCACCCAGTGCTGTGTTAGGAGACACAAACACTGACCACTGTCTCTGTCTGGCTCCCTGCCAGCTCTGGCACTGACAGCGCGGATTTATTTGACCATTGCCATGCAGTATAGAATTGCCAATCAGCAGGCCCTCCTGAGGAGGTACAGGTGATTTCTGGAACACCTTGAAAAGTTTTGAGCAGTACCTCCCACAAGAACTGGTGTTGAACATTAACACTTCACTGAAAGAAGACACTTCAGCAGCCAGATCAGCTTTATAGGACTCTTGGGATGCTGCAGACTTGGCAAGCAGGACCATTTTTTCTGTCATTACAATGAGCAGAACATCCTGTTTACAGGCTTCTTGGTTGTCAAAGCAAGTCCAGCGGTACATTCAGGACCTCCCAGTTGATGGGCCGGCCTAATTTTCAAATCAAATGGATGGAAAGCTGCATGGCCTTAGGGGCTGGAGAGCAGTGCTCCACTCTCTGGGCTTGTATGTGCCACAGTCCAGCAGCTATAGTTCTCTCAGGTCGCCCAGCAGCAGCAGCAACAGGAGTACCAATTCCAGAGTCCATATAGAACAAGGGGCAGGCATAGAGTTAGGACTCCAAGAAGAAGATGTACCCCAGGGTCCTCAGGCCCATAAAAAGGCTTGAGTTGCTGCTCCAGTCCAGTCATAGGATCTTTTCCTCCCCTTTTTAGACCATCTAGCTAAATTCCAATCAGAGTGGTCCACTTCAAATCAATGGTCCTGGATGTAATTTCATTGGGCTGTGCCCTCCAGTTTACTTCCCGGCTTCCCTATTACCCACCTTCCTCCCTTTTCCTTTTCAGGGACCCATCTCATGAGCAGCACTTACAGCAGGCGATGAAGTCCCTCATAGTCCCTGGGAGCTGAGCAAAAGGTGCCAAAGGACAAGGAACGGAAAGTATTCTAGTCCAGATACTTTCTTATCGCCAAGGCAAAAGGAAATTTAAGTCTTATCTTGGACCTATGCCACTTAAGCAAATTACTGGAAAAGTTCATGTTGGGTGGTCTCCCTTGCCCACATTACTCTATCCTTGTATCCTGGGGACTAGTATGCTGCCCTTGATCTGAAAAATGCTTACTTTCGTGTCTCAATGGACTTCCTGTGGTTTGTGGTGGATGGTGTCCATTTGGCCTCTCCCTGGCCCCGAGAGTCCTTATAAAATGCGTGGCAGTGGTAACAGCTTACCTGAGGTGCAGGGGGGTTGCATATTCCCCAGTTTGGATGATTCACTCATCGGGGCAGATCCAGAGCAGTATTCAGCTCACATGTTATATTTTCAGACATCTGGGTCTGTTGATAAACAAAAAAAAAGTACAAACTGAAACCAGTTCAGAAAATAGAGTTTATTGAGGCAGTTCTGGACTCACCCCAGTCCCAAGCATTGCTCTCCCAGGCCTGATTCAAGGCAATGTCAGATATCTTTGCCCAATCTGAAACAGTACCGAACCACAACATCCACACAGCCTAAAATCATTGGGCCATGTCATAGCTTCCATGTTCATTGTAAGACTGGCTGCCTGAACCTCAGGCCACTATGGGCCTGAGGCATTAGTACACCACCCTCAAAGACAAAGGTTAGAAAGGGTGGTCACAATCCCTCCTCGGGTATTGGCAGTGTTGCAGTGGTGGCAAAGGCTGCAGTTGGTCCTGAAGGAGGTTATTTTTGAGGAATGAACTCCCTTGGTTACCATGGCCTCGGACATCTTTGACTCGGGTTAGGAGGCACATAGTGTCAGTTTGGACATCCCAGGGATATGGACAAGAGAGGTGAAGCTGCACGTCAGTGTGAAAGAACTGAGGGCCTCCTGCAAGGTCTTTCTGCATCTGATTGAGCGGGCAGAGTTGTACTGGTGCTAACGGACAACACAGCAGCCATGTGTTATATAAACCATAAAGAAGGAACTTGTTCCTCAGCCCTGTGCAAGGACATCATTCATCTCTGGGAACTGGCCATGAGGTAGAATTTTCACATATTGGTTTCTCACCTATCAGGAGTGAGGAGGAATCATGACACAGACCACTGCACCAAGCAGTTCTACCACTGCATGACTGGTCACTGCATCTGGACATGACTCATTTGATTTTCTGCAGATGGGGTCAACCCTGCATGGATCTATTTGCAGTTTGATGGGACCACAAATGTTCCCTTTACTGCTCTCTCCGGGGACTTGGGCAGAATTCCCTATCAGACACTTTCCTGCTGAAATGATTGGGATCTCTCACGTACACTTTTCCATCATTGCCTTGATATAAAGGGTACTGTTGAAAATCAAGAAGGACAAGAGGGAGTCATACTGATCACCCTAGCATGGTCTCACCAGCACTGGTACAGTATGCTGTGCAACCTGTCAATGGCCCCACTGTGAGAACTGCCAAGGAGATGGGATCACCTGACCCAGGACCACAGCTGGCTGCTGCCCTCAGACCTGGCCTCCCTGCCCCTCACGGCTTGGAGGCTCCATGGTGGAGTGTGGAGGAGAAAGCCTGCTTGACGCAGGTCCAATACATTCTGCTGGACAGTAGAAAACGTTCCACACAGGTTATACGCTGGGCCAAGTGGATATTGTTTAATGTTTGGGCGCAGGCCTAGTGTATCTATTTGGGTGCCTCACCCATACAAGCAATTGTGGAGTACCTAATGCACCTTAAACTTCAGGGCCTAACTTGGTTTCTGTAAAGGTCCATCTGTTGGGCATATTGGCCTTCCATCAGTCAATGGGTGGAAGTGGCCTTCAGATTCCTGAAGGGAGTAGAGATGATTTACCCACAAGTCTGAGACCAGCCCTCCAGTCGGACCTTAACATAGTCCTTGCTGGACTGACAGGGCCATCATTTGAACCTCTGGCTACCTGCCCATTACTGGTTCTCTCTTGGAAGGTGTCCTTCCTCGTGGCTATCAGCTCAGCCAGAAGGGTCTCTGAGATCAAGGTGCTGGCCTCAGAGCCTCCTACAAATCTTTTACAAGGATAAGGTGCAGTTGAGGCTGCATCTGGCCATCCTGCCTATGGTTGTGTTTCCGTTCCATAATCAAAACATTTTTCTTCCCATCTTTTTTGCAAAACCCCACACGATGGAGGAGGAACAGAGATCGCACGTGCTGGATGTCAGAAGAGCCCTGGGCTTCTACACTGAGCACACCAGGCTGCTCTGGAGATCAACTCAGCGCTTCATGGTCATTGTGGATAGGATGAAGAGCCTGCAGGTATCATTCCGGCAGATATCATCATGGACCACTGACTGCATCAAAGCCTGCTACCAGAAAATCAAGGTGCAACTGCCTGAATCAGTGACAGCACATGTGACCAGAACGCAAGCTTCATTTATGACTTTCTGTGTGCAGTGTCCAGTCCAGAAGATCTGTAAAACCACCACTTGATTGTTTGGCCACACCTTCAAGTCCCGTTATGCCATTATGCAGGCGTTATCCCGTTATGCAGGCAGCTCAGCCTTAACTCCACCCACCCGTAAGGTCGAGCTTGTGAATCACCTAATTATGAGTGGATGCGAGGAATGACTCAAAGAAGAAAAGGATATTTACTTACTAGTCACTGTGGTTCTTCCAGTTGTTTTGCTCATGTCCATTCCAAGTCCACCCTCCACCCTTTTCAGGGTTTGTGGAAAAAAGGGACTGAGTGGGCTTAGGGCCAGAAGCATGCATGGCATGTGCACAGGCCTCTAGGGGGTACTGAGACTAGCCCTACAGGATATGCTAAAGGCAGAAAATTTTACAGTGACCATGCAAAGAGGCATGTGCACACCTAAGTGGGATTGTACACGAGTAATGCATCTTGAAGAACCACAGTTGCTGGTAAGTAACCATTCTTTTAGGATATTTTGATTATACTGAGCATTAATTAAAAAAAAATCATTATAGATGTCCAGCAGTAATAGTGAAAATGTAATTCATAAATTTTCCCACAGCGAGCTAACATACCAATTATATTTTGAACATAAACCTTTTGAAACTGATAAGTAAAAGTAATCCGCCCAAATACAAATTTATGATAGTTATCTAACTCATCATTTGCCAGTATAGCAAGACATCGTAAGCAGCTTGTAAGGTTGGTGCATAGTAGATTAACTAATTAGTTGATCCATATAATTTAGATGTGGCCGTGTTGTAATTTTTAAAATCATTGCTTTCTGAGGAACATTCTTCATTATGTTGTTTCATTACATCTTTTTATTATTTACTTTTGGTGCAACTTTTGTTTTTGTCCAGATGTACAAGACTCTCTTGAAAATGTTCCTGTATAGAGTGGTCTTTGTGACCTCCTGCCAAGACAGCTTTTCCCTCAAGTTCTCTCAGGTGTTGAAATTAACACTAGAAGCTTCACTCTGACTTATGTTGTTCCTTCTTCCCAGAGTGTGCTGCTTTAATATCAGTATTGCGCTTATCTGGTTGCGCACACTGCTCCTTTTCCATTATGTATTTCCTCTGTCCCACCCACCCCCTGAAAAACAAAAGAACTAACAATCCAAGAGTTGCTATTGTAATCCGCAGGCCTTTTGCACTTCAGTATTTTATTTGTTAAAATGCAGAAAAAGAGGAAATTGAGAAGTTAATGGAGGGCCCTCTGTTTGTGTCTCAGTCTGTGTAAACATTCAAAGAGATAGAGCAAGGCCATTTGCAAAGTGCCCAGAACCATCCAGACACAAGGCCGGGTAGTTACTGAGCCTCTCAATGTTTTTCCATGACCTGGAAAGTAAGTTTCCATTGTGAGTGGAGTCAGACACATTCATTTATTTGAGAACTGAGCCAATCAGAGCTCACATAGGGAAAAGCTGCAAACTAGAAGTCTGAGGCCAGCCAGGTGGGCTCAGTGGATGATCCAACTGACAGGTATGATGCTGTGTTCTGGAGTCAGAGGCTAGGTCTCAAAGTCTATGATGATTTTGCCAGTCTCTTGCACCAAATAGCAAAGCTCCTGGTTCACCCCCAAAGGATTTAGCCCTGACTATAATACGTGACATTGTGCTTGACCTTGAAACTTAGATGTTCTTCTCCTTATTCTTTCTTCATATAGAAGACCAACCTTTGATATTCTTTATACAGAAAAGCAATCTTCAGCATATTTATTTTTAACTGTTTTAAAAGATTATAATAAATTTAGGCTTTAATATATTTTGTATTAAATTTTTATTTCATTTTAAACTGGTGTATTTAAAAAAAAAACATAATTTAAAGAAAAAAATTAAAAAATCAGGAATTTTTCAAAAAAGTTATTGATTTTTATCCAGTTTGGGTAGAGGGGCCTGTGAAATTCTTCAAAGCTTAGTTGCAATAAAAATTTTGAGCAGTTCTGACCTAATATTTCATGAAGTCATCTTTTTGATTTGACAACAAAAGAAACTGTACATTAGAGCAGTTTTGGCGAGGAATAGTTCAACAACCATCTACGTGTGCTGCACTTTACTGAAAAGGTTGAGTATGTATATTCTGAGGGCTATAATAGGAGAGTAGTAAAACAAGGACAAATGCCAAGAGCCTAGGAAATCTTATTTTGGAAGTACTGGGTAAAATTTTACTGTAAGATATCTCCAAAATCATCTTTATGGGCATGATCCTACTCCCATTGTTGTCAGTGGTGCAGGACTGGGTCTGTGTATTATTGTTAATATCCTGCTAGCTGTATCCATATGGCCATTGTTTCATGGTGGCTGAAATCCATATTGTGCATCTCAGCACTGCTGCATAGCTACCCCATGATTGTGTCTCAGACCTAACCTATCACATCCAGATCCAAGCACCTTCTTGGAACACTGAATGAAACTTGCTATGTGTAAGAATTATGCAGTAATATTCCTGTCATAATGACCCTGTGGTACAGTGTTTATTCATTCTGAAAAGTGTTCTGTCTAATCCTTGTCCATCTGAAATTTTCTCCGCAGTGTCCTCTTATGGAGGGTGAAGGCAACACCAGAATGTTCAGTTCTCTGCTTGGGGCATGGAGGAAGAATGCCTCTGAGCCCAGTGTTTGCTGTTAAATAATGTGCTTTCCCTCCTTCTACTCTACCATCATTTGGCAATACTGTTAGTTGTGCTATGCCCAGATTTTCTCCTAATTATGTTTTACCTTAGGTACTTCTCTAGCATGGTAACCAGAAGCTCTCAGTACAAATAGTACCTAAAGATCATTAGAGAGTGTTATGACCTAAGGTTTGACTCAGAACAGAAGCTACCAAAAAAATTGTTGTTTTGAAATGTCTTGAGTCTTAAGTTTCCAATATGAAACAGTTAGCCAGATTGAAGCTCATGTGTAATTTTCTGCATCTGCCCACTTTTTCCACTTTTATCTGCTTAGTCAAGAGATGGTACTGTTGGTCCACAGCTCCTTAAGTTAGCTGTGTTTGCATAAACCTAATAATTTGATTCTATACTATTTATAAAATGGAGGCAAGTAGAAGGGGGCAACATATTTACACATAGCTTAGTGCCTGACCTTTCCCCTACTGAGCTCGTTTAAAACCTGTTGTCATCAGTGAGAACACAATTGGTTCCATAATTCCAACTGAAATAAGTGGGAGCAGACTAGACCCAAATCTATCCTAGCAAAAATTAACAGTTCTGCTTATTACATTCTGCTATCTTTAAATATAGCCTGTGCACTTGTTTTCAGACTGAAGGATTAGAAAAAACCCATTATTGCAGTAGAAGATATTTTAAAGTCAGTTTCTTATCAGAATTATTTTTAATGACCTGCTACTCAAAAGTAGCTTCACAGGTTTTCGTCACATTTTCTGAAAACATGTACTGTAAGAGTCAATTCAGCAGTTTTCACACCAACCTAATTTTCTAGGTCAAAGTTACCAAGTACTAAAATAGGGCTTTGTAATGGAAACTGATTGGAACTTTTAAGCTCTTCATGATACGGGTGTATTAGTTCAGCTACAGTGTTTTATTAATGTCCATTCCGGCTGTGAAATTGAGCTAATGTATGTTAGCCCTTTTGCTGCTAAGAAAGAGCATACTGATTTAAGAATTTCTGTTTATCTTTGATTTGCATCCCTTCTCTCACTTTGTCATTATTACACTGCCTCAAATTTTTTACTGTGCTTCTGACACTTGTCCCTCATTTTTCTTGAAAAAGATTGTTATGCTCTTTCTAAATATTAGTGAGTTTATCTGATCTGCATGTAAAATCTATTCTTGCAAGGAAGCAGGAGAGAGACAGAGATTTTCTAAGTGTAAGAAACAGATTAGTTTGGGTCAGAATTAAAATGATGCAGTATTTTATTATTATTGCTTAAATGTAGTTAGCAACATATGGCAAGAAGCTAATATACTATGACCCTAATATTTCTCAAAGCTGTTCCAAAACAAAACAGTTTCTCTTTCTTGTAATACATTTACAATCTGTAGCATACTTGAGCTCCATCACAGAAGGGATTCTAGAGTGAAAGAATTGTTGATAACAGGAGAGACTTTAAAAGTTAGACAACCCATTCACACAAGAGAAGTCCACTTTTTAGCTATGTTGTCTGCACCTATATGTTATAGGCAACAATGCATGCAGTTGTTTTGGGTTTTTTTCATTTGTCAAAAGGGAATCTTACTAGCTTCTGTTGCCCATTGTGAGCTTTGATGTTTTCCACTGAGATCAGTGAGAACGGTATTAGGCCTATAACTCCTATTGAAATAGATGGGAGCAGGACTAGAATCTGTCCTTGTTCCAGAGACTCTCAGTCTAAAAACAGACATAAGGTAGGAGGAAGGGGTGCCATATCTAAGTAGGGTGATCAGATAGTCCATGTGTTGGTAATATAACATTATATTAAAATTATGCTGTTTTAAAAAAATAATAGAATAGAATAATTGCACAAACTAACCATATTTTCTCCTCAAGCTTGCTATTGCCTGTCATCTAGTTTTCCAAAGGCAGCAGGGCAGATGCTCTCTTCACAAAGGAGTTGAACATCACAGGGTAGTAGCATTGCTGATGATCTCAGGAAGGGATTTTCTGCATTTTTGTCAATTTCAAAAGGGATAGCCGTGTTAGTCTAGTCCAGTAAAAAACAAGGAGTTGTGTGGCACTTTAAGACTAACAGATTTATTTTTTGCATGAGCTTTTGTGGGAGAAGATCTCACTTCCTCAGATGCTTCGAAGATGGGTGAACTTAAAGAAAGGAATGAAACTAAATGCAAGGTGGTGTAAAACATAGGATCAGGTCATAAAGTAACAGCAAATCAGAGCAGTTTACAGGCTCAAACCATGGGAAGCCTGAACTCAAATTACCCTTTGTAATGGGAAAAGAACCCATAGTCTCGATAATGCCTACTCAAGAAACTCCCTAAGACAACACGAGAATGTATAGAGACAGAAACACCACCAGAACCACGGCCAGGGATGTTCTACCTACTACCCAAAATCCATAAAAAAGGAAACCCTCGACAGCCCATCATCTCAGGCATTCGCACTCTTACTGCTGGCCTGTCTGGCTATGTGGACTCCCTCCTCAGACCCTATGTTATCAACATCCCAAGCTATTTTCAGGACACCACAGACTTCCTGAGGAAAATACAGTCCATTGGAGAACTTCCTGAAAACACCATTCTGGCCAGTATGGATGTAGAATCTCTTTACACCAACATCCCATACAAGGATGGATTACAAGCTATTAGAAGAACCATCCCAGATGATGACACAGCACAGCTCGTGACTGAACTTTGCGACTTTGTACTCACCCACAGCCACTTCAGATTTGAGGATCATTTATATCTCCAAATCAGTGGCACTGCTATGGGTACCCACATGGCCCCACAATATGCCAACATCTTTATGGGTGACTTAAAACAACGTTTCCTCAAGTCTCATCCCAAGACACCTCTTCTTTACCTGTGCTACATTGGTTACATCTTTATCATCTGGACACATGGCAGGGATGCTCTTGAAGATTTTCACAGAGATTTCAATAATTTCCATGACACCATCAATTTGAGCCTGGAACACTCCACACAGGAGATCTACTTTCTTGACACTACAGTAGAAATCAAGGATAGACGCATCACCACCACCGTATACCAAAAACCTACTGATCGGTATAGTTACCTACAGCCTTCGAGCTTCCATCCTAAACACACCACACGATCCATTGTCTGCAGCCAAGCCCTAAGATATAACCACATCTGCTCTGATCCCTCAGACAGAGACAGACATCTTGAGGATCTCTATCAAGCATTCTTGAAACTACAGTACCCACCTGGGGAAGTAAGAAAACAAATTGACAGAGCTAGATGGGTTCCCTGAAGCCATCTATTACAGGAGAGACCCAAGAAAGAAAGCAACAGAATACCACTAGTCACCACGTACAATCCTCAACTCAGACCTCTGCAAAAGATCATTAAGGACCTACAGCCTATTCTAAAAGATGATCCCTCTCTCTCTCAAGCATTAGGAGACAGACCACTCCTTGCTTATAGGCAGCCCCCTAATCTTAAACAGATACTCACCAGCAACTACAGATCTAACAACAGGAACATTGAAGCAGGCACACACCCCTGCAAAAAGCCATGCTGCCAAGTCTGCCCACATATCTGCACAACAGACACCATCATAGGTCCTAATCAAGCCTGCTACTCCATCAAAGGCTCATTTACCTGCTCATCTACTAATGTGGTCTATGCCATCATGTGCAAGAAATGCCCCAGCACCTTATATATTGGACAAATAGGACGATTGCTCCGTAAGAGACTGAATGAGCACAGAGCTGATATCAGAAATCAAAGAACAAAGCAACCAGTTGCTGAGCACTTCCATCTTCCTAATCACTCAATGACGGATTTGTTAACAACTGTCGTTAGATATGTAGCTGAGACATCAAGACTTCAAAGAGAGACAGCTGAACTCGAATTAATATGCAATCTAAATTCTGTGAAAGCAGGACTTAATCGAGACTATGGGTTCTTTTCCCATTACAAAGGGTAATTTGACTTCAGGCTTCCCATGGTTTGAACCTGAAAACTGCTCTGATTTGCTGTTACTATATGACCTGATCCTATGTTTTACACCCCCTTGCATTTAGTTTCATTCCTTTCTTTAAGTTCACCCATCTTCGAAGCATCTGAGGAAGTGAGATCTTCTCCCACAAAAGCTCATGCAAAAAATAAATCTGTTAGTCTTAAAGTGCCACACAACTCCTTGTTGTTTTCTGCATTGCAAGTGATATTAAGGTAGTGCAAAGTAAGTTGTGGAAGAAGCAGACAAACACAGTGTAGGAGGAAAGGGAAAGAGAACACCATGGAGTGAAACAGGGGTTAGGGAGTTACATAGAACACAGTGACAAGAAACTTCATTGTGATGCAGTGGAAAGTATTGTAGGGGTTGAAAGACAGGGTGACGTTGATTAAAAAAATCAGGCAAGGAAAGTCTTTAGCGGGTGAGTTTTGTAATGTCTGGAGAGGGACTGATGTGCATGCGGAACTTAGTTACATTGCTAAAGATGGGAAATGGATGAGGAACACAACTCAGTCTTAGTAAGGAATTAAAAAGAATTTGATACTAAACACAGATGGCTGACAAGTCTAAAATGTATGATTTGTTGTCAGTACAAAGCTAAGATGTTTGTCTTACATTGAGGTAGATTTTCCAACAGATAAATTGATTTTTGGGTACATAATACCCATTTTTTTAAAAACTCACCAATTTCACCTTACCTAAGTAATTATAGTTATTTTCTTATCTGCAGTATTCCCTATTACCCTCTCTTATATACATACTACACTGAATATTTTGAATTCAGGAAAAATTGATGTAAAGTTATTTGTCATTATCTAAGGCAACTGACAGGTTTTAATGAGTGACCATCTTTTGATGCAAAATTAACTCAGACTGCTCCCATCTGAGCACTTGCCCAATTTTGTTCATATTGAACTGCTCTTTAGAAAAGGCCCACATATGTGGTTTTAATTGGACAATACAGTTGTAAATTGTATTATCATCTGTTCTTGTTGTACATTGCCATTCTGATTGAAACAGTGTCCACATATTCTCAGGGAATCATTTCCAAAGTGATTTTCATTTTTCAGATCAGCAGGGATCTCCTCATAGGGAGATTTTGCTCTCTCATCTAGTTAGTAAAATAACATGTTCTCATATTGCAAGGCTATTTGCAATTTTATCAGCTTTCTAGTGTCCTAGCATTCAAGCCTGTTACAGAAGCAAAGAAACAATGCTTCATGACGTATGTGTTGACACAACTGGCAAATTCCTTGTCTTTCAAGGACATCTATAGAGCAAATTCATTGTCATTTCTAACTGTTGCTGAAAACATATAATTAGTGATGAATATCATGAAAAAATACCCGTAGAGCTTTCTCAGAATGAATTGGAAATAAACAGCTTGCAGTGATTCTAAGAGAAGGCTGTTTGAGATGACATACAATATTTTGAGTGTTACAGCTTTATCTTAGTTAAAATATGACTCATTTTAAGCCATTTACCATTCAGTATACAACAGTTAATTATCTAGTAATCACTTCAGTTTTATTTATCAGGCAATTTTTGCCTCTGTGGGCACCAGTGCGAGTTGTTTATGTACAATAGATAGTCTGTTAGGGGAGTGGATTAGTTATTAGTATTTCAAATGCAACTTAGTTAAAGAAGTTGAGGTTTTTCCTCCTACTTGTTTAGTGTTGTGATATGCATTTTATTTTCTTTTTAGTGGTCTTCTGGAATCTAGTCAGAAATCCAAACAGTTTGATTTTTCAAAACTAAGTGGAAGTGACTAGGAATGGGAAAATTGGTTGTCTCACACTCCAAAACAACAGTCTCCAGTCTCCAGACTCTAAAACTGAACTTTAAAGTTGTGGTTCATGTGCTGTTTAGCACTAGCTTAAACTTGAAATCTGATCTGCTGCATATCTCTTTGTATTTTAACATATGTATGTTACAACCTTGTAGTTCTAGAGAAAGGGCCAGGCTTCTAAATAATAATCTTTAGTTTGTCTAGCTCAGCTTTCTGTTTAACTGGCAATAAAAGTAATGGTTAAATTTCTTCAGGATGGTCTATGTAAATGCAGGCATTGGGTTCTTCCTCTTCACTTTCTGTGGAAGTCCAGGAAGATTACTGTATTTTCTGGACAATACGTTTTTTACAAAGATTTTTGAAGGTGTGAGTTATATAACAGTGTGACTTATATATCAAATTTACAAGAAAAATAAGTGGTCTTTGGAAAATGGAGATGATAAAGGAACTGAACTAAACAACACTCAGATAATGTCTCTGTCAACAATGATCTGCTGGTAGTTACCATTAGTGCCTGAACTGAATGCCTGTTTGCATTAAAAACCCAGACTAAGGATATGCAAGAGTTTCCCTCCACCAATTATCTTCTCACAACACTGTTCCTATAAACACAGATTGAGGATACGCAGAGTCCTCCATGTTGACATAGTCTCTGGCTGGCTCAGTTAATTTGTGTGTGCTCTCTGGCAATTAAGTAATCGCTGATGATAAAGACCAATAAAACATCCTAAATCATATATAGGGTATCTGCAAAGGCAAGTCCAGTCAATCTCACTGCAGCTGTCTTTCCAGTGGAAAAAAAAAACCCACCAAGCTTCAACAACGACAAATCCACAACCACGTGAGTTTTAAGAGCAATGGTACCAACGAAAGGATGAGAAAGTTATGCTGCTGAATTCAGACTAACAGTCGTCAGATTCGCAGAAGAAAGTAGCAACAGGGCAGCTGAATGAAAGCTTGGTGTAAGTGAAAAATTAGTTGGTGACTGGCAAAAAATGAAAGATTCACTTCAAGTCATGAAACAGACAAAGCGAACTGTGGACAAAAAGCCAGATGGCCTGATCTGGAAGATCGTTTTCATCAGTGGATAGTGGAGCAAAGTGCTCAAGGATGCGGATTGTCTGCTGTTCAGGTGCGACTGAAAGCCCAGACAATGGCCTGAGAAATGGAAATGCAAGAATTTGTTGGAGGACCATCCTGGTGCTTCCGTTTCATGCAGAGGCATCAACAACAATGTGCCAGAAACTTCCAGCTGAATCACAAGAGAAAGTTGACAGTTTTACGGCCTTTGTGAAGTCCAAGACTGAGAAATATGGTGTGACTCCTGACCATATAATTAATATGGATGAAGTTCTGCTGACATTCAACATTCCCGTTGGCTGAACCGTTGATGAGAAAGGGGAAAAAACAGTGAACATCAGAACAACTGGTCACGAAAAGTCACACTTCACTGTTGTGCTGTGAGGATGGAAAGAAACTTCCGCCTCTGATTATTTTTAAGAGGAAGACCATGCTGCGCAATTCGTTTCCATCCAGCATCATCATACAGACTAAAAAAAAAAAAAAAAAAGGTTGGATGGATGAAGACATGATGGGGTTTTGGCTGGAATGATGTTTTAGCAGACGCCCAGATGGTTTTTTTTAAAACACAAAAAGCGCTACTGATCATGGACAGTATGAGAGTGCATATAATAGAGAAGGTAAAGATGCAAATTCTCTGCCAGTAATAATTCCTGGAGCCCTAACGAAGGAGGTGCAGCCTCTCGTTATCTCTGTTAATCTGAGTTTCAGGACTGTCTTGTGCCGCCTTTGGGAATCCTGGATGACCGATGGGGAGCGCAGCTTCATGGCCACTGGTCATATGCATCATGCGACACTTACAGAGGTGGTGCAGTGGATTAGTGAAGCCTGAATGAGTGTCAGTGCAAAAACAGTCACTTCAGGGTTCAAGAAAGTGAAAATAATAAATGATGACACAGTACAAGAAAATGAAGAGGAAGATGAATACCCAGATAGGGAAGATCAGGGTCTAAATCTGCCGGTTGAAATAGCTGAGCTATTTCAGAGTGACACTGAAGGTGAGGATTTTGATGACTTCTCTGATGCAGATGACGAAGATGATTGGACTTTATGGATTATGCTTATTTCATTTTATCTTCCATTAGGC
This sequence comes from Podocnemis expansa, assembly GCA_007922195.1. Taxonomy (NCBI): domain Eukaryota; kingdom Metazoa; phylum Chordata; order Testudines; family Podocnemididae; genus Podocnemis; species Podocnemis expansa. The sequence goes on along the minus strand of ML681964.1, from coordinate 11,418,989 downwards.
CCAATAAATGTCTTTGTCCTAAGTTTTACTGGCTTACTTAATAGTTGCAACTGTGTTGTCATTAGTGTATATACCGGTATGTTCTTTGGTTAAATATGGTGGATGTGTAAGATGGAGGCGAGGTTAAATCATATCTTCCTTAATAACGACACATCACACAACAATGGAATAAATTTTATTTCCGAAAATGTAACAATTATTTATTTATTAATTTATTTCAGAAAATGTAACAATTATTAATTAATGCACTATCTCGCAGTTGGTTCTAACTTATGGGTCAGCACAGTCATTCAGAGATCAATTTGTCTTCATTCTAAAGTGACGTCAGCACACAACAGGGTGCGACTAATGTGACAGCATAACCCTTATAGCTGCAACTTGTATAACAGTGTGACCAAGATATGAATTTTTTTTAAATTGATGCTTTTCTATTAGTGCAACTTATATAACGGTGTGACCAATATGTGAATTAAAAAAAAATGATGCTTTTTCATTAATGAGACTTGTATAACAATGCAACTTATAGTATGGAAAATACAATACCTGTTGTGACCCAGAATTGAAGGCTATTTTCTTTGATTCTCCAGTCAGTCATCTGTTAGTCAGAGCAATAGGCAAAAAGAGGTCTCAGGATCTTTCAACCAGAGAACACTTTAAAAAAAAAATGAGAGAGAGAGAGAGAGCGTGCCTCCTCAGTTGTGCCTGTTGAAGTAACACTTTTCCAAGGTGGATTATCTTATTGCCTTTTTTGCTGTAGAACTTACACAGATCCCTGTTCAGTATAGGGAAGATGGGTATCTCAGGGAAAAGAAAAATTCGCATAATATTCTTTAGTAGTAGGTAAAATGTAAACCCTGATCCACTAACATTATTTATTTGCTAGACCAGAGAAAAGAGAAGTGAACAAGCTTTACAGCAAAGCCACCGCCTAGCATTGCTTATGCCTGTTCACATAGCCCTGTTGACTAGAAGCGCAGGTACTACCTGGTTACAGAACACCAAATTTGTTAGGACATTTAGGTACCTAATTCCCACTGACTTCAGTGAGGCTTAGGTGCTTACATACCTTTACAAATATGATCCTGAGAGCTTAGAGCAGGGCTTCCATAGAAGACTGTCTGGGGGGAGTTGGTAAAAGAGTCAGAGGTTCCCTTTTCTTCTACTCCTTCATCTTTTAATTCCTTCTGGCCTTGAGTCTTTTGATCTCCCTCCATAGGATGTATTCTCTATACAGCTCAACCTATAAAATTATAAAGAACCAATCTGAAAAAGCAGAGGGGGAGCACATAGAGAACAGAAGAAATTGGATGGTGGTTGATTGTTATCCTCAATGTCAGGATGAGGAGGGAGAAACAAAACCCAGGCAGTCTCAACCAAATTGCAGAATGTGAATTAGCTGGTAAATAGGAATATGTTTCCCCTTTGCTGTGACAGACAGTGGGCTACAGATAAAATATATTGTGTTTTGTAAACCTCTTCACAGATCCTAAATCAACAGCTCCACATTCATTTTTCCATAATGCTTAGTTTGGAGCAGCCCTCTACGTGGTACCAAAAAGGAAAACAAAGTTATGTAAAAATTAATAAAAGATGTTGAGATACTGTTTGTGGTTTCAGAAGTAAATAATCCATAGTTTAAGCACGTATCTTTCAAAGATACAACTGGATCTATCATGATTAATATTTTAAGACAGTATTACAAACATTTGAACCATTTAATGTTTTTCTGCAGATGATTCAGACCATCAAGATGCTGATTGAAAACGCGGATAGTTTATATGAGAAGATAGTGCAATGTCAGAAGGCAGGTAAGTTGAGGCTCTATTTTTGAAAAATTAAACTTCTATATTTTCATTTTTTGTAAAATCATTAATTGGGTTCTTTTATGCAACAAATGCACAAAACAAAATTATTCAAATTTATACATGTGCAAAAACAGCAAATGTACATTTTGGTTCAAATGGTTGAATGATAGCCATTGGGGGCTATGGCGTTCCAACTTAATTTTGGAAGGCATTTTTAAAAATCTTTTTAGATCTTGAATTTTATAGTCGGGCGGTAGCCTATTAACATATTCTGTTTTTAATGACGCAAAGTGTATAAAATACACATTCATATGTTTTTGAATGAGAGAAACTGTGCTATTCGTTCATATGTGCAAGGCCATGCTGTTTAAATGTATGCTGGAGATGCTACTCAGAATGTTGATGGAGGGGCAGGATATAATGTGCACACTGTGGGTCAAAACTCGTGCTGCTTTTTAGAAAATACATTAAGAACTTTAATGCCAAAGCTGTTCAAACATTGAGGTGTTTTCTTAATTGTTCATTTGACTGTGGAAAATATAAAAGATGCATCATTAGAGTTTAGTGTGCAGAGGATGTATCAGAGATTAGGAAAGTCTATTATTTACAATAACACCCATGTCAATAGTCCACATCTCATCATTTTCCATTTGCAATTTTCCTCAAATATCATATGGTTCGTTTGGATTGTAGGAAGCACAGAAAGGTCAATTGCCACAAAATGCCATAAATTAGTTTACATGGGGTTAAAAACTCAGGCTTTCTTGACTCCTTTGCCTTTAATCAGCAAGCATCCAGCATCCGACTGAACCCAGATTATGTTTACTGAGCAGAGAATATAAGTGAGTAGTATCTGCTAGAAAATGGAAGCTTAATGGCATTTTAAATTATATGTCACTTAAAATGCAGGTTATATATTCTCATTCCATTTTTTCCATCTTACATTTGACTTCCAAGAAGACAAATTGCTCCAATGTACTCTGTATTTTTCTGTTGTTGGATTTTTGCCATGATTAGTCCTTGACAGTTCGAAATTATTATGTATGTATTGGTAATAGGAGGAGAGTTTTTATTCTGCATAGCCAGAAGCCTTGCATTCCAATCTCAGATGTGACAATTACTTCCTCCGTGACCTTGAAGACTTTCCCCATTTGTAAATTGAGAATAATAATACTTATCTAACAGGAACAATTATATTTTTACAGACAGGCCATCTTGAAAGACTGAGATATATTTACATGGGCACATATGTACAAGGGCATATCTGTGGAAATTATTTTGTCCTGTTGCACTGATGTGTTGAATGTGCATTGACAGTTGAGTTAGAGCTACTGAATAGAGAAAAACAAACAAGGAGTCCTGTGGCACTTTTGAAGACTAACATTTATTTATCACATGAGCTTTCGTGGAAGAAAAAGCTTTGATGCGTCTGACGAAGTGGGATTTTCTCCCACGAAAACTTATGCAATAATTAAATTTGTTAGTCTTAAAGTGCCACTGGACTCCCTGTTTATTTTGCTGAACTAAACTAACATGGCTACTGCTTTGGAACTTGAATGAAGAAAAGCACCCTTGATATTTATATCTTGAACTGTACTGTATTATAAACAAAGAGTCCTGTGGCTCTTAAAGACTAACAAATTTATTTATCGCATGAGCTTTCGTGGAAGAAAATCTGCTGAACTAGACTAACATAGCTACCCCTTTGGAACTTGTACTGTATTAGTGTGATAATTTATGTAAATATAGCAAATGGCTGGTCTGGATAGTTGGTATGATAATGTCCAGTGCAAATAAGGCTGTGATTTTTTGATACGAAGAACTGCTGGAGAGAGCTTAGGCCCGGTCTGCCTGGTGCATGGCAAGCGAGGGTGTAAATTTACAGCACACTAACTTGCAATATACTAACCGGCTGTGTGGACCCTGCTACTCACTAAAATTTTTCTTGTGCATGATACGTAATTTGTAGAATATAGCAGCAGGTACATGGAACCTGTCAGAGTGAAGCAACCAGTGTGCTGTAGAGTCACACCATGGCTGCCACACACTAACTCGCCATGTAAACAAGACCATTCTGTGCTGAAACAGAAACAATGTCTACACTGCACACTTCTTTCAGTGCCTTGTAGAGTACATCCTCTCTGCAGCACAGATATAGAACTGTACCCAGTGAGGACTGGCTTGGGTAAGTAAAGACATGCCTGAAGGGTAGGGGTGTGTAGAAGAGTACTTACCTTACACACTCACTGCTTGCCCACTTACACACTCGGTACTTGCCTAAGTTGCGCTTCCCTGTCTACACTGCAAATAACAGTGTTATGTCCCACTGCAGGAGAATTTCCCCTCCATAGAAAAGACTCCCCAGCAGAGAAGGACTCTAGCAGTGGGGGAGGCAGTGCTGAAGGTCTCCCTCAGTGGTCTACTGCTGAAGCCTTCTCCACCACAGAGAATACTCCACCAGGGCAGAAAAGTTTCTCCCCTTCAGAAAAAGACTGATTATGGGTAAAGGCTATGGCAGTTCTCTGCTGCTGGAGCCCTCCCTTGCTGTAGGAAAAGGCTCGAGAAAAGATTAGGTGGGTGGGGCAGGGAAAGGAGGGTGCCAGACATGGGAAGCAGCTGATGCTTTTCCCACTGCCTCCTTTTTGCAAGAGCCTTTCATGTGTATCTGCATAGCAGAGTGTGGACGCAGAATGCTTTTCACTGCATCCTGTAGCCACATGTACACTGTGCACCACCACCAGTGGTGTGTAGTATAGATCAGTGGTTCACAACATTTTCTCTGCAGTGGCACACCTTGCTACCTTTAATTAATTCGAGGCACCAACACCATATAGTTTCCAAATGAAGTCATTAATATTCATGAGCCAATCCAGAGATCTTTGAGTAGTTTTTCAAAAAAATTTGTTGCACACCTGCTCAGGCTTGACGGCACACTGGTTGAGAAACGCTGGTATAGATATAGTCAGAGAAAATAAAATTAAGAAGATCCCAAAGAAAACCTTTTCAAAGTCAGTACCTTATAAGTTAGTTAAAAAGGGGAAAAGAGCAGAAACATTAATGAGAAAGGTGAACATTTAAGGAGAATAATGCTCTGCATCAGCACTGGTTTTTAAAAATGCCTTCCCAAAGAGGTATAAGGCTATCCTTTGTGCCTTAGTATGGAGGGCAGCTCTGCAGAAGGAAATATAGGAGGAATTCACACTGACATAATCCTCCTAAAGGCTCTGAAGAAGCATAGCTGTAGTAACAGCTCTACTAACCTTCGGAAAGGTACAGTGTATATTCTTTTTTGGACCTAAGTACCTCTGCTGATGGGTGGAGGAGAAAGAGCAGGATCAGAGTCATTATCCCACCTTCACCTCTCACCCTCTTAGGATTTAGTACTGCTGACAGGACTAAGGTAAAATTTATTCTCAGACACAGTGTAGTTGGCCACTGTGCAAAAGCACAAGCCTGGGGAAGGCTCCTTGTTTCATCTTCTTTCCCCAACATGTTGCATATTCTTTCAGAATCAATCACAGTTTGTTTCAAAGTAAATTACTGGAGAATTGGGAAGAAGATGAGGAATGTAGGCATCTTTACCAGTGGCAATGATGCCTTGAAAATAACCTTTGTTGAAAAATATAGTGAATTGTTTCATACACATGAAGTAAACGAAATGAGAACTGTTTGGGCCTTCCTGTTTCAGCTGATGCCAAACACCATTGGATAAGTAGATCTCTGGATGTAGCACACAAGCTGTGTCCTCTGTTTCAACAAGAAGAATATACTTGATCACTTGGCATCAGAATTCATCAGTAGGAGGAATAATGTAGTCCAGTCTTCACTGGCCAAAAAAAATCTTCCATCTTGCACGTGTCTTAACATTACCTTGGCATTACCTACAAGCAGGAGACCTACTTGCAAAAATATTCATTCCCCTTTGATACTATATGCTACTGTGCCTTTTTATGCTTAATTAATCTTACTAAAATGAATTCTGGCCCTTGGCCAGATGTACTGCTTTGGCATCATGTAGGTGCCATCAAAGTGCTGTAACTAGTTGGGGAAGAATTCTCTATGCTTCTTCCCTTGTAGTCTCTGGGACAGTGTGTGTGAAACCAGGGCCAAGATGGGGGAGTCTCTGTAGTGCTGAAAATTATGGAGTTTGAGGGCTATAGAGAAGGGAATTAAAGGGCTCAATCTAATTTATCCTAGCCCCCACCCAGCCCCCCTCCCCCCCCGCACCTGGCCCCCATCACCCCCCCCTCACCAACCCCCCCCCCCCCCCCCCCCCTCTGGGGGGGGGGGGAGACTTCCTTAGGTATCAGAATAGATTACTTGCTTTAGAATGGCGGTATAATCAGTAGAATTTGTTTTACCTGAAGTACAGTCATCTGATACAGATACTTCTAATGCAAGTCTTCCCATTCCACATTTCTGTTCAGCCTTTGCAAGCTATCCAGTTGTGTGCCTTTATCTATTGTGCTTTATATTTAAAGTTAGTATAAGAAAGTTTAGTCCAACAAAGAACTAGAAATTGTAGAGCCAGTCCTTTTCTGTTGAAGTCAGTGGTCACATTCCTGCTGACTGTATTAGGAAACAAGATCAGGTACTCTATGAAAAAAAACCTTTAAGTATGATTAAAAGGACTTCGCAATGTTTTCCTTTAAAAAGGTAATAGTATTTTGTCCTATAGAATTTTAATCATTCAAGGTCAAATGTAACAATAGTAGTCTCTGAATTTAGCAAGAAGAAAATTTTTTTTAGGTTCAATGTATAATCTGTTCATTATACAAACTTCACTGTTGCTTCTATAGTGGCATATATGGTTAAATTTTATTTTTCATTATCCATCTGATAGCACCTTTTATAATTCAGGTTGTTTTCAGTTCTAGGTTCTTTTGTTTTTTGTTTTGTTTTGTTTTTTTAATTTCCTTCAGAAATTTTAAGAAAAGTAATATGGAAATCCCAAATAGTGTTATCACATTAGTATCATTTATTTAGGAAAGACAGTGCAATTGCATGATCTAAAACAATGATGAAATTCACTAGAAGCGTTATATACTTTGATGTCAAAGCCTCTGCACAGGTTGTCAAATTACAGTCTGTGGGCCAATGGAGAATCACAGAAAGGTGGCTGATCAGTAGACAAGTATTCCATGAAACAGTCTATATATTATACAGTCCTCATTATACAAAAAATCTGAGAAACACTGAGTTACTTCAGTGGCAAGTAAGGATAACAACATAAGACAGTGCATGTGTACACATGACTGGACAAAATACAGTCCTGACACCAAATTACGGGTAGTTACAAAAGAATTTGGTGGGTTGGGGGATTTTTTAATTGTAAAAAAGAGAGAGGAATGGGAGGAAAGTTTATTTTTAGTCAAAACTTCTCTAGTACCCAGTTCCACAGCTAACTTCTGCTGTGGAAATAAGTGCACAGTAAGAGAGGGGGAAGATAACAAAACCGTTAGTTCAGTGCCTGGGTCTATAATACATTGTTACTTCAATAACTGTATTAATAAAATGAGGTTTGTAAGAGAAATACTTACAGCCAGTTACTGCAAATGTAATAGTGTTGCTGTAATGTAAGATTGTTAGTGCTGTGCGTTTCGAAAACATAGAACTACAGCAGCCAGTCTTTGACATTATGTTTAAATATAGTGGTTTTTTGTCAATGGAATTCTCATTTTCTGTGAACTTGTAGGACTGTTGGTAAATGAATATAGATGCCACTTATAATCCATGCATGATTGTTTTAAAGCTCATGTTAATGATACCAAAACTTGTTTTCCAACTTCAATAGTAACTGGGCCAAGAGTTTTATAGGAAACTTGCTGATTTACTCATTTTTTTGAAAATAAAGTGAGTTAATACTAAAATTCTTCTGGTATAAGATGTGCACATCGTAAAATCCTGGAATTTCAGACTTATGAAATGTGCATTTTTCATATCTTATGAATTTACTACTCACCCTGACTGCGTACACATTTACATACACATACACACCCTGGCAGCATACATATTTATTCATAACTGTATTAACTTTTCTGCAAATGACTTCTTTACTGAAGTGTTTCTGCTTCCACATTTTGTTCTGAAAAGTAATGGTTAATTCTCTCCATCCTCTGAAAAAGCCAGTGATATGGAAGGTAAACTGTTGGGAATTAAGTCCTGCATTCCAATCATCAGGACTTAAATGTCATTATGTGATGTAAAAATACAAAATGTACTACAAGGACCTTTGACTTGCTGAGATTTTACAATATGCAGAAAAGTGTTGGTGATTGATCTTGTATGTCTGGTACAGAAGAAATACTTCTTTATCACATGGTGTATGTTCTCTGAGGAAGCAGTCCCATGACCCCATGAGATAACATGCTCTTTGTCTTGTCACTTTCAATTATTATTTTAACGAAACACTTCCTGATAAAAGTAATGTGCACTATTTACCCTAAAATATAAAAGGGAAAGGAACAGACACAAGAGCAGTAGATTGATGATTTCACATACACTGTGTACTCTTCTAGGCTTACGGGGCACAAAGTAGTACTTTGAGTACATGATTTAAGCACTTAGTTTGCAGCAGAGCCTCTTTTGTTCTGTGAACTCTCCTGTAGAGCCTCCACGTAGGATCTGGCCTCCAATGGATCCCTCAATTTCCATGGGTATTAGGCATCAGAAACTGAACCTCCTGCTGGTTCTCTATGGGGAGCACAAAATATTTTGAAGAAGCAGTGAAAACTTGGAGAGGAATCTTGCATCTATTTGATTCATTTTTCATCTGGATAAGGCAATCTGAAAATCCAAAATGGAGCAATATTTTATTACAAGCAACAATTAACACGTGCTTCTGCAGACAACTTATTTCTTTAAGTGAAAAAAGTGAAATAAGTCATTGAAGATGAGCTGGTAGTAAAAACACTAACTTCTGCCACCAGACTGACTAAATAATCTAAATATTTTTAATTAATAGACACACCTAATGGCACACAAGGAGGATATGTATGCCTTCAGACTAGATGGATCATTTTCTTTCTTCCCTTTTGTAACCACTTAACAGAGGCACTATTTCAGAAGATTAACAATTTGGTATACTCATCTTAGGGTGCTTAAGGAAGTAGCTGAATCTTGGGACCATTAGCAATTATCTTTGAGAACTCATAGAGGATGGGTGAGATCCCAGAGGACTGGGGAAGTACAAACATAGTACTCCTCTTTAAAAAGGGGAGCAAAAAGGACCCAAAAAGTTATAGACCAGTTAGTGTAACTTTGATAACTGGAAAGATACTAGAAAAATAAATAATCCATTTGTAAGCATCTAAAGGAGGATAGGATCATATGGAATAACTAGCATGGAATTGTCAAGAACAAATAATGCCAAACCACCTTAATTTCCTTTGGCAAGCTTAATGCTGAATAGGGGAGGGCATGAAGCATGATATATCTTGATTTTATTAATGTTTTTGACAAAATCTTGTATAATATTCTCATAAGAAAACTAGTAAAATGTATTCTTGATGAAATTATCATATAGTGGGTGCACAGCTGATTGAAAGACCATACCCAAAGAGTAGTTATTGATGGTTTGCCATCAAATCACAGGCATGTATAGAAAGTCCTGCAAGGATCAGTCCTTTGTGCAAAACTATTCAGTATTTTCTTTAATGGCTTGGGTGATGGAGTGGACAGTATGCTGGTGGATGATAGCAAACTGGGTGGGATTGCAAGTATTTGGGAAGACAGGATTAGAATTCAAAATAATCTTGACAAATTAGAGATTGGTTTGAAATCAACAGGATGCCATTCATTAAAGACAAGTATGAAGTACTTTATATAGGAAGGAAAAGTCAAGTTGCAAAATAGGAATAGGTGACTTAAGTGCAGGGGCATCGCTGGCGCTGGGTAGCCAGGGCACGTGCCCCGAATCCCAGTGCCAGTGCCCTGGGTCTGGCACCCCTCCCCTCCGTCTCCGGCCCAATCGGCCCAGAGACCCAGGTCCCAGGCACCCCGGCAGCCCCATCCCCAGCTGGGGATCCAGGGCTCGACCGCAGAGGCCACTCCTGGCCCCATCCCCAGCCAGGGATCCGGGCCCAGCCAGCCACGGCTGCGGCAGCCCCATCCCCATCCCCATCCCCATCCGGGGATCTGGGGCTCGGCCGCCCGAGCTGGGGCACACAGCTGGGGATGCAGGGCCCAGCCACCCGCTGCCGCACACGGCGGCTTCCAGCCCTGTCTCCGGCCAGGGGGTGGGTCCTGTGGGCCGGGCTGGGGCCTAGGCCCGTGTCCCGGGTCCCTCCCCAGGGCAGCGACACCCCTGCTTAGGTGGTAGCATTGCTGAAAGGGATCTGGAGTATATAATGGACTACAAAACTGAATACAGGTCAGCAGTGCAGTGCACTTGCAAAAAAGGCTAATATTCTGCAGTGTATTAAGAGTATCCTAGATAAGACAGGAGGGCAATTTTCCTCTTGTATTTCACACTGGTGAGGCCTCAGCTGGAGTACTGTTCCCAGTTCTGGGTGCCACACTTTGGGTAAGTCTGGACTGTACATTCCTTTCATCAAAATGCAAGGTACGTAACACTGCATGCTTCCCCAGCATGGGTATAAATAGCAGTGTAGACGGTGTGGGACAATGCTTAGAGGTGAGTAGAGTTAAGGGCCTTCCTGAACCTTGGATGTATGTACCAGAATATGTATCTCACATAGCTCTGTATATGCCCAAGCAATGCTTTTTCTATTTTTTGGCAGTGTAGTTTCCCACTGCTGGAGTCTTTACTCACCACAGTGAAAGGCTCTAGCAGTGGGAAAAGGCTCCAGTTGTGACCTGAAGTGGGGTAAGACTCCAGGAGCTAGAGGCTGCCAGAGCTTTTCCCAAGTACAGTGGAAGACTCTGGCAGGGAAAAGCAGCAAGAAAAATGTTTGACTGTTCACAGATGTTGAGCCTTTCCTTTCTGCCTCCTCACTACTGAGCCTTTCCCTGACAAGCTGCTATGCACCACAGTGCATGCGAAGGCTGCTTCACTGAGGCATGTAACTACACATGCCCAATCCACTGCTACCAATGGTGTGCAGTGTAGATATAGCCAGAAAGATATGGACAAACTGATGAGAGTCCAGAGCACAGCAGCAAAAAATGCTAAAAGGTTTAGAAAACCTGATCTATGAGGACAGATACAAAAAAACAAAACAAAACAAAACAAAAAAAACCCCAACCCTGCTCTTATTTAATCTTTAAGAAAAAAAAAAGGCTGGGGGGGGTACTACATATAGTTGCAAATATGTTATAAGGCGGATGGTGGTTGATTGTTTTCCATGTCCATTGAGGGGAAGACAAGACTTAATCTTCAGCAAAAAAAAGATCTATGTTGGATATTAAGAAAAACTTTCTAACTATAAGGCTATTTAAACTCTGGAATAGGCATTCAGGAGAGGCTGTGGAATATCCATCATTGGAGGTTTTGAAGAACAGGCTGGACAAACACCTGCCAAGGATGGTCTAGGTTTATTTGGCTTATAGAGAAAAGGGTGAGCTTGATCTCTTCCAGCCTTACATGTCTATGATTCTATATATATTAAAATGAGAGTTTGGTGTTATTTAAATAAGTAATCTACAATATGAAGTGGTTGGTTAATTCCTGATTGTGAAATAGGAAATAGGATCTGTCAGGTTGGACAGCTTCACTGCTGCAGAGTATCACATGTGATGATGGATAAGCTTTATACAGAGGGGATGTCCAAATACTTTCTCTAAAACTGTATTATTTTCCTGGTTTCAGCAGATGTTTGTTGCATCTGAGTTTTGTCAGTTTTCTGGATTCTGGAGCTATCAGCTTTTTGGACTTTTGCTGGGAATGAATTGCTTCATGGAATAGCATATTAACTCTGAGTAAATGCCTATACACTTCTATATTAGTTTCTTTAGAAGTAAAAAGGAAATTGCACTGTTATCATGTTAAGCTGTTTTATTCTATGTCTTGAAAAACATAAAGAGATTTGCTAAAATAAGAATAAATCTTTCATCCACATTGGCTGCAAACGCACAGTAAATTCATATTGTCATTAAAGAGCTCAAAAGGAAAATCTAACTGGACTTTTTCCTCTTAATTAAACCAGTTTCTTGTGTAAGCATATAATAATCTTGGGTATCTAAGATTCAAAATTAATTCTAAAGTAAATACAATAATTTTACTGATTTTGGGTACAATACATTGATTCAGCTGCCGTTTCCAACTTTTTTTGTGGCAAGACTCATTCCAATGAAACTTTTTTCTACCCCCCTTCAAAAATTTTAATATGAGAATGAATTCCAATGCCCCCCCAACTGCCCTCTTGAACTTTACAATCACCCCCCGGCAGGTGGTACTGCCCCTGTTGGGAAACACTGATAGAGTTTTGCTCTTGTTCTGATTTATCCCACATTGGTGGTGTTTTACCTGTCTTCTACTCTGTGAAAGCAAAAACTGAAAGATATACATTTTTGGTAAGATGGCTATTTCCTTGTTACAGTAACTGAAATATCAACAAAATCCCAGTGGCTCTGCTGGTTTTCTAAAAGTCAACACATTGCTGTCAGCTGAATACACTTGTATTTTATCTTTGTAATTACAGGAATTTTGTATGCTAAATGGTGATATATACTAAGGCAATATTGCATTGATTCCAATTTCATATTCATGAGCTGTTCTTTGAATATTGAAAATTCTTGACAGACCTTCAGCTGCATTAAATTGGCACGGGTCCATTGACTTCTGTGGGTGACACTGACTTACAGCTGCTGTGGATCTCACTCTTAATCAGTTTCTCTATAGTCATTTCCAACAATAAAATAACATGCTGCAGATTGTTTGTACATAAAACTGCAGAGATTATTTTTGTGGAAGAGAAAGGGTAACTAGAAAAATTTCATCATGGAGATTTTAGAAATGGTAAATTGTGGAACTTTGAATGATAAAAGGGTTTGAGTAATTGACAGAATACTTTTGGTTCTTGGGTGTTTAATTTACTTCAGCTTCCCATGCTTGGAAGATTCAAATTGATTCGTTCGTGTGTACGCACATGCATGCACCCACACCTATAGTGAAGACAGACTGAGAAAACACCAAATGCTCAAAGGTGAAGTTGATGAGTTTCTTTCAGCTTTCTACAGAGGAATAGTGTATGTCTAGTTTCCACAGGCTATGTCACCAAGCATAGCTCTAAAATCTGTAATTAAAATAAGCAGATGCAGTTATAAGACACACAAAGGGACCTGTTGCTGCTTCAGTTCTTACCACTGTCTTGCCCGCTCCGTGGATCTTCCCAGATATAGTAGTATCAAAATATGCCTCCTTAACGATTTTATGGCATAATGATAGTCACTTATTATAATCTAAGACACTGAGAATTATTCAACTGGTGCCCTTCTTTGGATGTGTGTTTTTCTCTTGAGCATGTTTGTTGTTCACTTTCCCCTGTTTCCTTGTTTATTGTCTACTTTCAAGATGGCTGTCACACTGCTTCTCTAGTCCTCTGATAAATACTGCACAGGTTGAGCTCTAATTGCAGCCCATATACTGCCCACTATATTAACAGAGTACACAGTGTACAAAAAACGCAGGTACAGTACAGACATGTAATGTAGTGAGCTTGAACTCCTTCAGACCATTAAATCCTAGCTACAATAGGTTACCAGTATGCCTCCACGCTGGGTAATATTACAGGGAGATAGTTCTGGATGTGGGACAGGAATTGTACCAGCAAAAGAATACACTCATTTAAGAAAATTATTGCCGTAAACTCTATTAACTAATTTCTATAAAAGGAAACTTTACTGCAAACAACAGTTTAATCCACCCAGAACTTCTGGGAATTATGCACAAAGTGCTAGAATAGATGAGAAGAAATTGCAGCACAGTAGCTCCCACTGGGGAGAAAGTTAAGCAACCGGTTTGATGCATTAGAGAAAAAAAATTTTATATTTATTCCAGACATAGTGTTCCTGAATTTATTCCAGAATGCTGAATAAACTAACTGGTAATTATAATGACAGATAGAAACAAGGCTGGTCCAAAGCAGTTCTGTCAGCCAGATCAAGCAGATGTAGCTTCAGCAAAGATAGACGTTCATGGGAGAGTCACCAGGGACTAATAGACTGTTCTGTCCACCAGGAAAAGAAAAGCATCTAGGCAATGCACAAAGGGCAACATTACAGAGTTTATCTGTGATCAGGAGTACAAAATTGTAAACACTGCTTTTAGGTGAAAAATAAATCCAGATGTAACAAAAACAATCTGGGGAAAACTTTTAGACCTCTGGCTCTTCCCACATTACTGAACACATCTTTTCACTAAAATACCTTTTCTAAACATTTTAAAGTAGTTTAACATATTTTTCCAATACCAGTAATCTAAACTGGTTTCACACTCAGGATCCCCAGCGAAAAGGGAAGTTGAGTACAGGAAGAAAAATGCTGCGTAATGTGGTACTTAGATCAATCCTAGTTAAAACCCAAAGTGGGTGAAGAATCATTTCTCAAAACTCTAACAAATGAAGGTATGGCAGGTCCCACTGCAGCATCTAAAAAAAAGGTAACACAACATGATCAATGTATAATAAATCAAATGGCCCCTCTTCTGATTATGATTCAAATAAGATTCCCATTTCTTTTCTTCCTCCACTACTCTACTAAATTACCTCATCTGATCAATTTCACATATATTTAGCTTCATCAATGGGCACCACTGACTGAGTTAAATCTTAGGGTTAGATTTTCTGGTCTGCCATCCACCAAGGTCACTTTGTTCTGGTTATGCAGTGCAAAGTGAATTTAAGGTGACCAGGGATTTCCCCTGGTGAAATCCCTCTATATAGGGAGAATTCTAGGTGGCAAAAACCTGGCATAGTCAGCTTTACTGATCCTACACTCTGTAATAAGAAGAAAGATGGGTATGCTGTGGAGAGGAAAGTTGAGTGATGTTCAGCTATGGTGAGTCTCCCTATGACATAAAGTTCTTGAGACTTTCCAGCAGTGGTGTAAATTAAAACCAACCCTTTGCATCTCTAAAATGTTCCAGGAGTTTGAGGATGAGAATGATGGAGCTTCAGTTGGCTGCTCCTTAGCACCCACTTCCACTGCATTTAAATTCTTAGTGCTTTGCACATTGGGGTAGAGTGCTCAGCATCTCATAAGATCAAATTCTCGCTTCCACACCAGTGCAAATGACTAGAAGGCAGTGGTGAATTACACCTACGGGGCATGGCTGAGTCTATCCCATGAAAAGAAGAATGTGTGCTTCATGATCTGGTTTTAGTTATCACCACCTGCTGACATGTTGTACCATGGAATTGGAAAGTTTCTGAGATAGAATGAAGTATTTTTATGAGAACTAGATTAGATAACCATTTGTATATGAAACAAAGTTTAACAGCATTACAACAGCTCATATTGTCTTAAAATAATCTTGCTGCATGTTTGTCAACACTGACTTGAAGCCAAAAAATGAAATCAGTTGACATACTTGTAAAAATAATTAGGAAATTTATGTATTCCTGCTTTATGGAACTAAAATACATTCAGTTTTAAAAACCCAGAACAAGCTGTGATGAATGAAAATCCTTGGTTAATACAGGGTCTGACTAATCTACATGACTATTAAGAAAGCTAGTGAAGCTGGACCTTGCATTGATCTGAGTGATGAATTAAGACAAATTTTGCCAAATTTTACCTGTCAAATTGTGCACTTCATTATTTTTGATTGCATTTGTATTAACAATATTTTGCAAATTTTTACTTACATTTTTTTTTAGTTTTTTGGTTGGTTGGTTTGGTTTGGGGGGGGTGTTTAGTTTTGTTTTTGTTTTAATCAGTCATCTTTTTCATGTTTTGTGTGAATCCAGTGAAAACATGGCTTTTTACTATTTTTGTTAACCATATCAATTCTTTGTCAAAGATTTACTAAGATGAAGATGTTGAGGGACAGCTACATCTCACCACAGATTGATGGTGCATGCCAACAGTGGATTTATTGGGGGATTGCCCACAGTATAAACACAATTTTTATATACCACATGCTATCTACAAAGTAGTGGTAGTACAAAGTAATATGAATTAGGTATGGTCTTGTGCCCAGCCACAAAGAGATTTACATTTATTTTGTTACTCAGTGATAAATTCAACTTGCAGAAGTAAGAAAAGGTTTAAAGCAGGTTAATTCATCTTATTCACTGTCTTGATGATAATGCAAGATTGATCCTTATAGTTCATAGACTCACAGTGTTGTGCCTGTAAGAGTTGTAGCATGAGATAAGATACACAAAAATAACTTTAAGCCACTTTTGCACCTTCCTAATGTATGTTTGGCTGGAGAGGAACCAAGCGTAATTGAGGCAGCTCCCACTCCTCGATTTGTCCTTACAGCAGCAGCCTGGAGCTTCCATGTGGATTACAGTAGTACTTGCAGTCTCAGCATTGCTGTGTTTCTGCCTTAATATGCCTCTCCCACCTACCCACTACCAATATCCCTTATTTCAGAGCTAGGAAGTGGGCCTTCCAAAGACAGGCTAACCAGCAGAATTTTTTTCCCAGCCAGAACTGAGTCTGTTAGAGCCCAGTTACATGCTCTGGCCCTGTTCGCTTGATATAGAGCAAGGTGAGACTCTCAACCACTGATTTTAATACCAAAATGGACTATTATGATTGTCTAGTACAGGAGTCTCCAAACTCAAATCACCACGAGGGCCGCATGAGGACTAGTAGAAGGCTGCATGAGGGGCTAGTACGTTAGCCCGAGGGCTGCACCACTGAAACCTTTTCATGTAATGATATTGCAAATATTGGTAACAATAGTGTCATTGCGGGCCACAGGAAGTAGCTTTAGGGGCCACATGCAGTTCATGGGCCACGTGTTTGAGACCCCTGGTCAAGAATGATCTGTTGGGTAACATAGGCCATAGAACTTCTCCAGTAATTCCTGCATGAAGCTCATAACTTCAGTTTGAGCTATAGCATATGTTTTACAGAGATATTTAATCTTGATTTAAAAACTTAGAGTGATGAGGAACTTTATTGTAGTTAAATTGTTCAAATGGCTAATTATCCTAACTTTGAAAAGCATGTTGCTTATTTTCAGTGTGAATTTGTCTAGCTCAGCTTGCAGATGTTGAAACTTGTTATGGCCTTGTCTGTTTAATTAAAGAACCCTCTGCTATCAGAAATCTTAGTTCCTTGTAGGTACTTCCAGATGGTAATCGCATTACTACCTTAACCTCCTCTTGGATAAAAGAAATGGAGTTTCATAAGTCTTTTACCAAAAGGGAGGTTTTCTTGACTTTGGACTATTCTAGTAGCTCTTCTCTGAACCCTTTTCTTAACATTCTTCTTGAAGTATGAACATCAGGGTTGGGCAGTGATTGTCTCATCAATGCTGTATGCCAACTTAATTCCACTTCCTTGCATCTACTCTGTTCCCTTGCTTATACATCTGGGGATTGCATTAGCCTTAACATAATACTGAAAAATCACATACTGGTTATCAACATGACTGTTAAGTCCTTTTTAGTCAGTTTTTTAAGAGATATTCCCCCATTGTGCATGCCTTCTGTTGTTTCTAGATGTAGGACCTTCTGTTTGACTATATTAAAATCTGTTGTTCAAATGATTCCATCTTAAAAGCATTTTGTTTAACAGATCTGTCCATGTTGTTGTTTACCACTTCATCAATTTTTGTATCAGCTGCATACTTCATTGGCAATGATTTTATATTTTCTTCTGGATAACTGATGATGATTTTGAATAGCACTGAGCCAGAAACAAATATGTGGGGTACCCCATTATAAAAACCCCTAATGGATGGAGATTCTCCATTTAATAGTACCTTGTGAGATCTGTTCTGTTTAATTTAATTTGTGCTACAATGATTTTATATTGTGCTGATTTTTTAATGAGAATATTTTGTGGTGCTGAGTCCAGTGCCTCACAGATATCTAAGGGTGCTATGTCAACGCAGTTACCTTATCATCTGAACTGGTAATCTCATAAAAAATTACATTGTTTGTCAAGACCTATTTTCCATAAAACTGTATTGATTGGCATAAATTATGCTACTGTCATTTACTTCATTATTGATTTCTCTCTGTATCAGCTTTTCCATTACAGTATTTTACCCGGGGTTAATGTCACCTAACTAAACTGCAGTTATTCAGAGTGTCCCATTTACTCTTTTAAAATATTGCCACATTTGACTTTCTTCCAGTGCTCTGGAACCAGCATCTTGAGACTTGTTAAATAACAACATCAATGGTTGAAAGAGTTCATTTGTAATTCTTTTAAAAAATCTTGCGTGCAGATTATCTGGTCCTGCAGATTTAAAATGTTCAATTTTAGCTACTGTTTAATGGCTGGTTCCTGTGTTACTGTTAGAATAGGAAGTATTTCATTGTCACCTGTGAGATGTGAATACATCATCCAGCTTCTTTCTAAATGCAGAAAAAAGATTTATTGAGTACATCTTCCTTCCTTGTATCATTATTGAATAATATTTGTTATTAATGAACTATGACATTGTAATAAAGTCAGAGATGTTTGATCTACAGGCATCCATCTCTCTGTTGTGAGAATCAGAAAGCCCTGGGGCAATGTATTTTTTTTCCTGCTTTTATGACTTTAATCTTTACCTTGTATATTTCATTAGGGTGTTGTTTTATCTGAAACAGTTTTGTGGGCGAGTTAAAATTCATTTCCTTTTAAAATTTCATCCTATTATGTGATTTGGAAAAATTTTTAAATGGTGATCAACCTCATTTTTAATTTGTAAAATGATAGGTGATTGGATAGCTTTCTATTTAGTTCACATACCTGTGGAAAAAGCTGTTAATCACTATGGCAAGTGATTTTGCAGTCATGGAAGTGATATGACCTGAATGATGTGACAGAAGCTTCTATCGACTACTATAAATAAGTGATGATTTTTCCAGTAGAATCTCTTCAAGTTATTTGCCACATGAATAAAAATTTCACTTAGCCTTCTTTATCTTTGATACTTGGCATTATGCTGGACTTGGGCACTTAGAGAAAATCCAGCTTCAGGTGCTTTTGTGACCACACAAAATAATCTGTTTGGAGGAAGAATTCTAGTGCTTCATTCCAGAGATTTATGGAGAGAGAGAAAAAATCATACATCACCAACCAAAGCAGAAACTCTGTCCCTATGTTTATCAAAGCAGTGACTCTGAATTGGAAAAGAAAGCCATCATTCCAAATATAATTGGCTTGTTTATTTTATTCAAAGCCAACTTTGAGTTTTGCTTTCTCTGAAAGTAAGGTGGTTCTTTGAGCAGTGCTCCTGACTGCTCCACTTGAGGTGTTTGCGCCCACTGCAGCACCGGTCTTGGAGATTTTTAATCAGCAGTGGCTTAGGCAGCCGGGGGGGGGTGACAGGTGTTCGGCGTTTCCCACTCTGGTGACGTCAGCCAGTCACTTTCCCACTGCCGTTGTCCTCAGTTCCTTTCTACTGCTGACGACTCCAGACGGAGTCCGCAGTGGCTCTCACACAGGACATTTCAAAACCAAAAAGAAGAGAGAAAAAAGACAGGAAACTGATTAGAGAAATGTACAAACAGATATAACAACAGAGAAGCGCAAGTGCGATGCCGAACTCAGCCAAGAACGGCTTTAAGTGCTGCGCTGAGTGCAGTGAGGCAATGTCCGCCTCAGATGGCCACAGCTTCTGTATTAAACGTCTCGGAGAGGGACACCCCTCTCATAAACATCAACACTGCAGGAGCCTGACTTCAAGAACATGGAAGGGAGCGGGAGCGAAAACTTAAGCTTTTATTTCTTGAAGGCTCCCTCCGTCCCGCCTCCGATGCTGGTGCCTCTCTTCATAATTCTGAGGGAGTG
Organism: Podocnemis expansa; assembly: GCA_007922195.1. Lineage (NCBI taxonomy): Eukaryota > Metazoa > Chordata > Testudines > Podocnemididae > Podocnemis > Podocnemis expansa. The sequence goes on along the minus strand of ML681964.1, from coordinate 11,399,316 downwards.
CACAAGCGCGGGTCTAGCACTTCTTCACTGGTGCCCAAGAAATGTTTAAGGGACACCGAGTCTGTGCCACAGCACCCACAGCAGACCCCAACAGACGTGGGTAATGAAGCCACAGGCGCCTCTATTAAAAAGGTGGCAAAGACGGCACCGATTATAGCACCGCACAGTCAAATGGCGCGGGCCGTTCCACCTGCGCCGACTCCTGCACTGCTGCTTGTGGTGCCATTTCTGCACGCACCTGCCGGCCCCTCACTCTTACCGGCACTGACTACAGTACCGCTGATGGTACTGCAGTTGAGACCCAGCACAATGCTGTCAGTCCCACACTCACCAGGGACACTCTGCCCAGCAATATCACAGCCCTTCACACCACAGGGCTTAACATCAGGGGCAGCAGGCTCTTCCTTCACCAAGCATAAGAAAAAATCTAAGAACACAGCAGAGATTGAGGACTTAACTATTCATTCTGCTCCCATATCACTGCTGTTCCAGACTGATTCTTCCAGTACCACTACCCCTTCCACATCCCTATCAAGGGGCACTCTTTCATCTGGCACTTCAACCCTGCACCAATCAACGCGCCTCCACAGCTGGCTGACCAGGCTGCAGCTTCCAATCTAACGTGGCCCTAGGCATACCCCCCCCCGGCTATTCTACCCGCAGCAAGGGTTAAATTACATGCCCTGACAGCTCTACAGTGGGACCGATAATCCAAGGGAGGGCCAACCAGCTTGCCAGTTGTCCAGCCTCTTCCACCGTTACCGGTTTCAGCCCCAGCCACCATGGCAACAGGGGTCAATGACTGTACCAAGGAACCTTCCATGCAGGGGAAGAATGATGACAATAAACAGTTTTGGGAACTCTTCAAGAGGGCAGTGGATTTCATGGAGATTTCATTACAGGAAAATCAGACAACACAGCATAAGCTATACAAAATTCTCCAAACGCCTGGGTCCAGCAAGTTAGCTGTACCCATGGACGCGAGAATTATGGAACCTGCCAATGAGATGTTGCAGACACCAGCATCGGCATCTCCGTCCAGCAAGAGAGCAGACAAGAAATATTTCATTGCCCCCAGGGGGGAATGAATTCTTGTTTACCCACCCCCAACCCACCTCTCTAGTAGTTAAGGTGGTGAATCAACGAAATAGACAAGCATATACGAGACCCAATCCGAACAACAGAGAAGACAGGAAACTTGATGTTCTCAGGAAGAAGGTATTATACATCAGCTACCCTCCAGTTGAGGATCGTGAATTACACAGCGGTACTAGCCAATTACAACCATGACATTTTTACCAGGCTAAATGAGTCTCTCAACGTCATGGCACATGATAAGCAAGAACAAGCAAACAGTCTAATTACAGAAGGTTTGCTGGTCACTAGAACAGCTCTGAAGGCCTCTCTGGACACTGCTGATGTTACTGCTAGGACATTGGGTACGGCTGTCAAGGCTTTTTCCCCACTCTGGCACTCTGAGTGCAGAAGGTGGGGGCCCGCAACAGGCCAGAAAAGCCACTGGCCTTAAAGCCTGCTCTTAGAAGTCTCCAAGGCCTCCAATTCCTGGCCTTGGAGTGGTATCGCTGCCACCACCCAAATGCATAAAAAACCTCTTGAGACCCAGGAAGGCGCACTTGGGAATTCCTCCCTGTGAGGTACTTGCAATCCTCTTTATTCCTCTCTCAGGAAAATGACTGAACTCCAGCTGCAATATGAGCTGGAACTGGAACAGGGTTCCCTCTAGTAGCTGCCTGTGCAGTCTAAGGCACGGGCACACAAACCTCTTGCCTCTCAGGACACAGAACCAGAATTTAGTTAAAAGGTAAACTCTTTAATCAAAAAGAACAGATGATAAACACAGAGAGTTGCTTCTCTGGGAACTAACTTAGGTAGTTACAGGGTAGTGGGGTGGGGGTTTGGGTTACATGTGCTTAGCACAGAGAAATCCAAAAAAACAAGCCAAAACCAAAGAAAATACCCTGACCGCGTCTAAATAAACATTCCCTGTTCTACTCACGCCTGGTCAGTACCAAACTTAACTTATCTCTGGTAAGGATGTTGCTGGATTCTTCCTCAGGCCCCTCTGGCCTCCTCCTGATCCTTCCAGGAGCTCTGCTGCATCCAAACAGGCCCAGGCCAGGCTGCTGTTACCATTCAAAAAGCTGTGCTTCGTTCCTATTGGCTGTCCTGGGACTCACTGACCAGACTGTTAACCCCTTCCTCCCCAAGGGTTATTACAACGGCGATTGTCATGAGGCGATCTTCCTAGTTGCAGGCAGCAGACCTTCCCAGACAGATGCAGCAGACCATTGAAGACCTCCTGTTTGATAAAGAGAATCTGTTTGGAAAGAGCACAAATGATGTAATGCATGGCCTCAAGGACTCAAGAGCTACCTTGAGAACCTTGGGGATTTTCACCCCGTTCTCAAGGAGAAGGTCCTACAAGAACCAGTTCTCTAACCAAAGGTTCTCACAGGCTCAATCAAACAGGAGGTCAGATACTTTCCGGAATAGACCACGCCAGTCTCAAAGAGGAAGACAAATGAGCCAACCATACCAAGCCTTACAGCCATCTAACACCAAGCACCAGTTTTGATGGCCAAGTCGAGGGAGCAACCAGCCGTTCAATTTTCCAACATATACGACTATCACATAGCCTTCTTTTCAGGGACAGACTACAGCCATTCCTCCACAAGTGGGAATACATAACATCAGACAGATGGGTTGTTGAGATTATGGGAGAAGGTTTTTCCATCCCCTTCATTTCACAACCACATACCCAACCCCCCTACCTGTCCCTTTTCAGGGACCCCAACCATGTACAACACCTACAAGAAGAGATTCAACGTCTTCTTCATATAGGTGCCATTGAAGAGGTTCCAGACCGTCAAAAGGGAAGGGGGTTCTACTCCCCATACTTCTTAACCCAGAAAAAAACCAGGGGTTGGAGACCGATCCTCAACCTCAGACGACTCAACAGACACATACAGGTCAAGAAATTCAAGATGCTCACCCTAAACAAAATATTTCCTACTCTCCAACAACACAATTGGCTGGCCTCCCTCGACTTAAAGGATGCATATTTCCATGTATCCATCCATCCCTCTCACAGAAAGTTTTTACGATTCTAATTTCTTCATCATCATTACCAGTATACAGTGCTCTCCTTTGGCCTATGTACGGCTCCAAGGGTTTTTTCCAAATTAATGGCGCCCGTAATAGCCTTTCTATGTAGACGATGCATAGAGATATTTCCGTAGCTTGACAATTTTCTAATCAAGACTGCCACCTGTCAAGATGCGACCAAGGTGGTGAAGGTAACAATCAAGCTCTTTCTCACACTCGGCCTGAACATAAACTACGGCAAATCATCCCTGATCCCATCACAAGAAATTCATTTCATTGGAGCAATGATACACTCACCTACGGCAAGAGCCTTCCTACCACTCAACAGGTTCCACAACCTACAACAGATGGCAACAATCATACAAACCTCCACAATCATTTCGGCTCACACAGCGATGCAAATGTTAGGCCATATGTCAGCAACAACCTACCCAGTAAACAATGCCAGACTCCGCATGAGACTGCTACAGCTGTGGTTTCTATCACGTTTCAAGCGTCGCACTCACCCATCCAGGACACTACTGGTTGTCCCGAAGGAAATCAGGGACTCCCTAGCCTGGTGGATGGACCAGACCAATCTCCTAGAAGGGGTCCCATTTTCACCACCACAGCCACAGATCATAACTACGGACACCTCTCTGTGGGGATGGGGGGGTGCATTGCCAGGACCAAGCTATTCAGGGCATGTGGTCTCCACTAGAAAGACAACTCCATGTAAACCTACTCGAGTTAAGGGCAGTCCAGAACGCATGTCAACATTTCCTTCCCCTAATTGCAGGGAAGGTCATAACAGTCCACACTGACAACAGGACATGCATGTCTTTTACATAAATCGACAGGGGGGAACCATATCCTGGCTCCTCTGTCTAGAAGCAATAAAGCTATGGGACTGATGTCTGCTACACAGCATATGGATGGTAGCAGAATACCTCTCCGGCAAAGACAACACCCTAGTGGGCTCTCTGAGTCGACTATTTCCCAACCAGCACAAATGGGAAATCAGACATGACATCATACAGAGCATTTTCGCCAAGTGGGGAGCCCCCACGATCGACCTGTTCACCACGGCAAACAACAGAAAATGCACCAGCTATTGCTCCCGGGCGCGAAGGGGTCTAGATTCGAGTGACGACGCATTTCTACTCAACTGGGACAGCACTCTACTATAGGCTTTTCCGCCCATCCCGCTGATTGCACAAACTCTTTAGAAGATCAGACAGGACAAAGCACGAGTAATCATAGTAGCCCCAGCGTGGCCACACGAAATCTGGTACACTCTGCTCACAGCAATGTCCATAACAAGTCCAATTCACCTACCACTTGTTCCAGACCTCCTATCACAGAATCATGGGGTACACACACATCCCAACCTGAACAGACTACACTTAACAGCTTGGAACCTCGATGGTTCAAGGATATAGAGCTCCAGTGCTCCACTGAAGTCCGGCATATATTGTTAAATAGCAGAAAACCATCCACAAGAACTACTTACCTGCAAAAATGGACTCGGTTCTCCCATTGGTGCTCCCAAAGACCAATAGATCCGTCAACAGTTCCTATCCTTTCGAGCCTAGAATATCTTCTTCACCTGAAAGAAACAAAGGTTACAGTGAGTACGGTCAGGGTACATCTTGCAGCCATCTCAACTTTCCATGATCATGTAGAGGGAAGCTCAGTCTTTGCTCACAGAACCATTAAAAGGTTCATGCTCGGTATGCAGAACTTATACCCCCACGCTCATCGACAAGCAATGCCCTGGGACCTAACCGTAGTACTCAAAGCGCTAATGAGACAGCCCTTTGAACCGTTAGCCAAAGCCTCATTACTACACTTATCAATGAAGGTAGCTTTCCTCGTAGCAATTGCATCAGCTTGACGAGTCGGAGAGATGGTGGCGTTAATGGCATATCCACCATACACCATATTCTACCAGGATAAGGTTGCCCTACGACTACACCCGAAGTTTGTCCCCAAGATGGCGTCAGCCTTCCACATCAATCAGACAATCCATTTACCAGTATTCTACCCTAAACCTCATACCACACCGCAACAAAGACTGCTCCATACCCTCGACATCAGACGAGCACTTGTGTATTATCTAGAGTGAACCAAACCGTTCAGGAAGTCCGCACGCCTCTTTGTATCCACTACTGGAACGTTCCCAGGGGCAACCAATCTCTAAACAGAGACTGTCCAATTGGATCTTATCCTGCATCCACAGGGCATACTCCATGTGTCAAGCAACTCCACCCAAGACAGTACGCTCCCACTCCGCAAGAGCAATGGCATCCTCGGTGGCATTTCTTACGAGGGTCCTGCTTCAGGCAATTTGTCAGGCAGCCACTTGGTCCTCAAATGATACTTTCGCCAAGCACTATGCACTAGAGCAGATTTCATCCATGGACACGGCATTGGGACAAGCAGTCGTCAGAACAATTGATAATGCACAGTCCGAAGTACCCACCGCCTAACTTCAAGGACTGCTATGGAATCACCTCAAGTGGAGCAGTTGGGAGCACTGCCCGAAGAAGAAATGGAGATTACTCACCTTCGTGCAGTAGCCGAAGTTCTTTGAGGTGCATGCTCCCGACATGCTCCACGACCCTCCCTCCTCCCCTCTAGTTCGGAGCTCCTCTTCTTCTCTCTTGGCAGGGTGTCTCTGAGGTAGAAAGGAACTGAGGACAACAGCAGCGAGAGAGTGACTGGCTGACGTCACCAGAGCGGGAAACACCTGAATGTCTGTCATCCCCTGGCTGCCTGAGCCACTGCTGATTAAAAATCTCCGGGACCAGTGCTGCAGCAGGCGCAAACACCTCAAGTGGAGCATGTCAGGAGCACGCACCTTGAAGAACTTCGGCTACTTCACAAAGGTGAGTAGCCTCCATTTTTGAAAAGTGTAAGTTTTTATTTCATGCAATTATTATTATTTTAATTCACTACAAACAAAAGTTTTTGATTGCCATACTGCTGCATTAAGCTGAAGGGTGAAAGTTGCAAAGCCACTGAAAGGATGCTGATACTTGGTTCCCAAGCTTTTCAGTAGGATTCGGGCATCCAAATCACTCAGGCAGCTTTGAAAAAATCAGTCTAAATGTTTTTATAGTTTTAACTTTGCCATGTCTAAAATCAAATGCTAGCAAATGTCTTTGAATGATTGCACGTGAGTATTCCAGTCTTGGTTTGTGTGCATCCTGCATGCAGTCACAAGACATTTTTCCCCTCAATGATACCCATTTGAGGTGGCTCAAGCACATTTGGTTGCTGTACACCACTAGTGCTGATATGAAATACCCATCTGGCCTTGAATTCTGCCAGTTCCTTCTTATTACCTGTGAGGACTATTGGAATTACTCTTGTTTAAAAGTTTTCTCAGTGAACTGCATTCTTTATGTAGTAAATAGTAGGATTACTAGTGCATAGTTATTTAGTTAGATTTTTCTGTGTTTACCATCTTAGGATTTTGGTCATCTGAGTGCTGACTGATGCCTCAGTCACTGGGCTTCAAGTCCTGTGCAATAAGGCTAAGTGTCCTGCACTCAAGTTCATTAAATTGCCTTGCTAAATCTTATATTAGGGATTATTACCTAGTTTGCAGGAACTTTAAGGCTCACACACAGAAAAATCAGGAAGTGAGGCAAAAGTTTCCATTCATGGAGGCGGCACAGAGTCCTCCATCTGAGCCAGGGTTGGTCAGATTTGGCACCCAGTGCCTCAGCACCAATAAGGAAGTTTTCTCCTACAATACCTAATTCGAGACACCGCTCACTATCCTCAGTGCCTAAGAAGAGGCATAAGAAGTTGGCTGTCAAAAGACAGTATTCCCTGACACAGGTCTGCCAGGGCTAGGGATCGGAGTAGAGTATGGGCTAAGCCAAAGAACAGCTCTGCATCAGTACTGCTAAAGCTGTCACCACTGATCCATCAGAGAGCTCAGAACAGTTTGTCTTGCCTTTCAGGCTTGCCTGAGGAAGAACTAAGGAAAAATATTAAAAATGTTGTTGCCTTCAAGGCTGCAGTCTGGGTTCCATCATGGATGCCTTCCTGTTACCCTAGACAGGAAAATTTTGTTATGCTTTCTCCCCTAATTCCACACTTACCTAGAATGCTACTAAGCATCAAGCAGGATTACTCCTAGGTTATACTAGTAGCCCTGGTGTGGCTTCATGAACATTTGTTCTGCACTCTACTGGATGTTTCAGTATCTCACTAATTTTGCATTCCGTTTGGATCTCTCAGGAACACAGTTGGCTGCTCCTTTTGGACTTGTGTTCTCTTTATTAAACAGCCTGGGCTCCATGGCTGAATTGCATTGGACATGCTTGCTCTATTACTGCATAGTAGGAAGCCCTCTGCCACAGCCTCCTACCTGTTAAAATGGAAGCAGTCCTCAGTCTGCGCTTGTCAGACCAGAGTCTCACTGATGCATTCATCCATCTGACATATATTCGACTATTTGCTGTACCTGAAACAGCAAGGCTTATCAGTTTCCTCTGTCAAGGCTCAATGACATGACAATCAGATTCCTTAAAAGCCTGTAAAGATTGTACCCTCAGTTAAGAGAGTCCGTTGTCCTTGGGACTTGAAACCCACTCTTGTCCCAACTTACGGGACCATCGTTTGAACTATTAACAACAAGGGGTTCTTAGCCTGGGGTGCTTAGGGAGGGAGTCCAGGGGGTGTGAGAGTAAAGTATAATTTAAACATAGAATACCCATCATAATGTATAATTTAAACAGAACACCCACTCATTGAATTTTTTTTTGGTAGAGGTATGGGGTTACTGTGTATCACTGTAGGGGGTGCAGGGCCTCTAAAAGATTAAGAACCCCTCTATTAACAAAGTGCTCCTTATTATTTCCTCTCCTGGAAATTGGTTTTCCTAATTGCTGTCACTTTCACAGAAGAGTCTCTGAACTATGCTCTGACATCCAAACCACTGTACGGTCTTCTTTAAATATAAGGTATACTTACACCATCATCTGAGTCTCCTCCCTAACATAATTTCAAATTTTTCTTCAAAACCTAGCAATTTACTTACCTGGTTTTTACTCCAAAAATAATGCATATAGGAATGAACAGCTACAGATACTGGCCATTAGACAAGCTCTAGCATTTTACACAGATGGGACCAAATCATTTTGGCAGTCCACACAGCTGTTCATTGCTGTAGAAGTTAGAATAAAAGGTTTATCAAACCCCTCACACAAAACTTGGTCTTCGATAATTTCTTATATCTTTGCTTCTTATGAACAGGCAAGCTTTTGATCACCAGGGAACCATACTTCTGATTCCACAAGATTACAAGCATCTTCAGCAGTGTTCTAAGCCCAGATCCCTATCCAGAACATTGGTTAAAGCAGCATCCTGGTCATTAGTGCACATTCTTCTGCGAGCAGTGTCTCCACTGCTGCACTATAGGTGTGCGGTCGCACCCACACCTAGCACCAGAGATCTTCTCAGCAGAGTTGAGTGGGGGGGGGGCACATGCTCCTCTTGAGCTCACAGCTGACTTCCCTGCTGTTTGGAATGCGCATGCCCCCGCTTACCCGTCAGTTCCTTCTCAACCGCTGTTGTCTTAGAATGGAGATTCAGCAGCTCAGGGTGCTTCATAGATTTTACCTACCTTAGTGTATTCTTAGTGGTTTTTCCTAGGTTTTAGTCTAGTTAGTTAGTTAGCTGGTAGTTTCATTCTTCACCAAAAAAAAAAAAAAAAGGGGGACGGACGAGCAGCAGCTGGCAGAATGCCGACTACCTCAGGATTCAAGTGCTGCAGCGCTTGTAAGGATCCCATGCCCGCTTCAGATGGGCACAATAAATGTATAAAGTGCTTGAGTAAGGGGCATGTTGCCCAATCCTGCTGACACTGTGTAAACCTTAAATCAAGGGCAAGGAAGGACAGGAGTATGTAGCTGAAACTCCTGCTGATGGAGGGAGCCCTCCAACCAGCATCGGAGCTCAGCAAGTCTCCCAAAAGGGACAAATCACTAAAGAGGCGTTCCTCTTCCTCTTCCCCAGGGGTGAAAAAGAAATCTAAGCACAGACATGGACACCCGGGTTCAAAGGAAGCTACAGGTCCCTCCGAAACCCTGGCATCGAAGAACGAAGTACACCTCACAAGCTAAATGGTAGAGCGGGCCTTGAAGTCCGCACCAAGGGGCACCATGTCAGTACCACAGCTTTCATCCCTGGAGGTGACACCCCGAATAGCCTCTGGCTCCCCCATTCCTGCTCCTGGGGTTCTCTCTCCTGGCCCTGAATGGAACTGTGCCGTCCCTGGGTACGCCGCTCTCAGCCCTGGCATTACCACCTCTTCTAATCCTGGCACAGAGCACATCACTAACAGCACTGGCAATGACTTTTACAGTTCCCTCCCTGCTGGCCCTGCCATTTTCAGCAACGTTCCATACTCAGATCCTGGCACCTGTGCTACAGCTAATGGCACCACAGCCTCCACAACTCCTCCCCTCAGCACCTCCAGAGTCCGTGCTGCAGGATGATGGTGCAGACCCCCAGGCTCAGCACAATCAGCGGTCTCCTCCATGGAAACACAGAAGAAAGACCAAATGCTGCTATAGAGAAGAATTTTCTCCACACTCCTTCTCACCTATGTCACCTCTGTATGGTATACAGTCACCGTCAGAGCACTGTATCTCAACGTCGTCATCCGACTCTAGTATAGATTCTGGCTCGGACGTGGAACCCAGTGTTAAGGCGAATGAGGAGTCCTTGCACCAACCCAGTCCTGCCCCACAGCAAGCTCAGGTCTGGCTTTAGGCAAATACTCCATATTATGTTTTCAATCCATATGGGATACCCTGGATAACATGGGCAAACTACATGAATTTTGGACCTCCACAACTTGTGACATTACTAAATCAGGGGCAAGTTTCACAGCACTCTGCTACTGCTGAAACCCCTGGACAACACCAACAGCATAACACACAAAACAATGTCACACCACCCCACATAGCCCCAGGAAATGACCCACTGCCAAGGGGTGATGATAACAAACAGTTCTAGGACCTCTTCAAAAGGGTTGCTGAAATTATAGACATACCAGAACAAATTGTTTCTACCTCTAAACGTAAGCTGTACAGGATTTTACAAGCCAGCACATCATCTAAAGTCTCTCTCCCCATGGATGAGGGAATTATGGAGCTGGCTAGCAATATCTGGCAGAATCCAGATCAGCAGCATCCACTAATAAAAAAAACAAACAAACGACAAAAAGTATTTTATTACACCAAATAACAATGAATTTCTTTTCACCCACCCTCAAGTGAACTCATTGGTCATCAATGCAACAAATCAACAAACAAAACCAATGCATAATAGATTGACCCCATCAGACAAGGAAGATAAAAAAAAAAACAACCTTTCTTCCCCAAAGGTCCATTATGCTTCAGCTACATTGCAGCTAAGGATAGCGAATTACACTGTGCTTCTATCAAACTGTGACCATGACAACTATGCAAAATTTGCAGACTTTTAGTTTTATTCCAGAGGACAGAAAGGAACAGTTTAACTCTATTATGCAAGAAGTTTTCTTAATCTCAAAAACTGCCCTTCAGGCTGCCCTGGACGTCGCAGACACAGTGGCACGGACCATTGAACAGCAGTGGTCATGCGACGATCTTCCTGGCTGCATTCAGCAGCATTGCTTAAACAGCTTCAAGCTGTCATCAAGTATCTCCCTTTTGACAAGCAGAAACTGTTTGTAGAAAGAACGAACAAGATTATACATTCGTTGAAAGACTCGAGGGCTATGCTTCGGACTCTAGGCATCTCTAATCCCATGCCTAGAATGAGAAACACCAGGTATCAGTATAATTCCAACAGATACACACATCAACAGCAGTGCAGAAGATTCAAGAACCCGCTCTCGAGGCCTAGACAGACACACTCAAGATGCAGACTAAATAACCAACCCTCTTCCAATATTCAACCTCCAGCAGCCAAACAACAATTTTGAGGGTTTGGTCAGAGGTTCGTCCAACCACCTCGTCTCATATTGCAGCATTACCGCTGAAACACCTCTTCTTTTCAACAACAAGTTATTACCATATCTCCACCGAGGGACTTCCATCACATCTGACACATGGGTCTTGGAGATAATGAACAGTGGTTATTTAATCCCATTCGTTTCCAAGTCCAACTCCCTTCCCCATCCCTTTTTAGGGACCCTTCTCATGTACACCTCTTACAAGAGGAGGTGCACAACTTACTGAATGTCAGGGCAATAGAGGGGGGTCCCCTCTCAGTGCAAGAGGAAGGGATTCTACTCCCAATATTTTCTAACTCAAAAGAAGACGAGGTTGGAAGCTAATTTTAGATCTCGGAGACCTCAACAGATTTGTTTAAGTACAGAAATTCAAAGTGGTAACTATCAACTATACTTCCTTCTCTAGAGCACGAGGATTGGTTGATGTCCCTCGACTTCAAAGACGCATATTTCCATATTACCATCCACCCTGCATGGGAAATTCCTCCGTTTTATTTTCCAGGACAAACATTACCAATTCACTGTACTCTCCTTTGGTCTTTGTATAGCCCCAAAGGTTTTTTGAAGCTTATGGCAACAATCATTGCACATTTATGAGAAAAAGGGATAACAATTTTTCTCTGTCTGGATGACTTCCTCCTCAAAGCATGTACACTTCCAGCTGCCCAAGAAGCGGTGAAAGTCATGGAATGACTATTCCAATCTCTTGGATTGAGAAATCCCTACTGTGTCCCTCTCAGGAAATATAATTTATACGGGCAAGGATCCACACCCCTTCTTGCAGGGCCCATCTCACTGGAGACACCTTAGGAAATCTTGTAAGGGATATTTGTCTCTTCCCCAAGGTAACAGCCCTTACGTGCATGCAGCTCCTGGGGCACATGGCTGCAGCAATCTGTTTGGTGTCCAGAGCCAGATTACACATGAGGCGTCTACAAATGTGATTCCTCCGAAATTTCAAACTGCCCAAGCATTCAAGACACTGGATGCTATCCGTACCGCGATCTGTAAAAGACAAACTCATCTGGTGGACTCATCCAGAGAACCTCCACCAGGGTGTCCCATTTGTAGACCAAAGTCCTTCTTTCTTAATGACTACCAATGCCTTCCTCACAGGTTGGGGCACTCATCTAGGGGAGCTAATGGTGCAGGGCAAGTTGTCACACCAGGAGAGACACTTACACATAAACCTCCTGGAGCTTTGAGCAGTGAGGAACGCTTGTTGACATTTCCTCAGATACATAACGGGCAAAACCATAAAAATACAGACAACAATGTTGCTTTGATGTATTACATCAACTGTAAAGGCGGTGCATGTTCCCAGTCACTGTGTGCAGGGGTGATGAGGCTATGGGAGTGGTGCATACGCCACGACATACAAATATCAGCAATCTACCTACCTGGGAAGTACAATGCGACTGCCCACGAGCTGAGCAGGAACTTCGCGGAGCCCCACAAATGGGAGATGAACAACACCGTCCTAGATAGCATTTTTCAATAATGGGATCATCCGACAACGGACCTGTTTGCAACACCTGCCAACAAAAAATGTGTACTATTCTGCTCAAGAGCGGGGAAGGGTCAGGGGTCCCTGGGGGATGTGTTTCTGGTAAAGTGGTATTGTCATCTTCTTTATGCCTTTCCCCCAATTCCCGTGATCCCCAAAACACTTCATAAATTAAAACAGGACAAAGCCAGACTCATTCTGATCACACCAGCATGGCTGAGGCAGACATGGTACTCCTCTCTTCCGTAGATGTCCGTGGACATACCAATCACCCTCCCTCTGATTCCAGACCTCTTGACACAGAACAAGGGCAAGACACAACATACTTACCTCAACAGACTTCACGTCACGGCATGGCTCCTCGATCACTTGATGACCTAGAAGACCAATGCTCAGAGAAGGTCAAACAAATTTTGATAAGCAGTAGAAAGCCTACCACAAGAACTACGTACCTCCAACAATGGAAGAGGTCCGCTATCTGGTGCCAGGAACGGCACAGTAATCCACAGTCCAATTCCATCCCACTTCTTCTCGAGTACCTCCTGGACCTGAAAGAGAAGAATCTAGTGACAAACACCATCAGAGTCCACTTGGCGGCGATCTCGACTTTCCATGATTTGATAGATAATTCGTCCTTTTTCTCTCCCATACTATCAAATGGTTCATGGACGGCATCCAGAATACATATCCAGATGTTAGATTTCCTGTACCTCCATGGAACCTGTCTTTGGTTTTGAGATCACTTACTCGACCACCATTTGAGCCAGTAGTGAAGTGCTCGTTACTTCATATGTCATTAAAGGTATCATTCTTGGTGGCAGTAACATCTGCTAGACACATTGGTGAAATTGCAGCACTAATGAGTTGCCCTCCATTTCCTGTTTTCTTGAAGGACAAGATCTCCCTTAGACCTCATCCAAAGTTCCTGCCAAAAATCTCATCAGCCTTTTACATCAATCAAACACTCCACCTAGCAGTCTTCTGTCCAAAACCTCATGCAACGCCTACTCATGTGGCATTACACAGCCTAGACGTCAAACAGGCACTAGCTTATTATATAGACAGGACAAAGGCCTTCAGGAAAATGCTGAGACTTTTTGTCTCCATTGCGGAACATTACAAGGGTGACCCAATTTCTAATCAGAGACTTGCCAGGTGGATTTCTTTGTGCATTCGTATGGCCTATGAGAAGCATGGATCTGAACCACCATATTGTATCAGAGCTCACTCTATGAGATAGATTTCTACTTCTACAGCATTTCTTCATAATGTCCCAATAATGGATATTTGCAAGGCAGCCACTTGGGCTTCTGCAGACACTTTTATAAGACATTATGCAATCTTCTGATGCATCCTTAGGCCTGGCAGTACTTAATGCAGCAAACAAAGAAAACTCCGAACTTCCCTCCAACAGTTAGAGCACTGCTTGTTAATCACCTATAGTGGAGCAGTAGGGACACTGCTCGAAGACGAAATGAAGGTTGCTCACCTTTCTGCAGTAACCAGGGTTCTTCGAGATGCATGTCCCCACGCTGATCCATTTCCCTCCCACCTGCCCTCTACTTCAGAGGCTTCCTATCCTCTACTCCGCGGTAGAGAAGGAACAGATGGGTGTGGGGGGGTGCGCCATCCAAACGGCGGGAAAGTCAGCCGTGAGCTCAAGAGGTTCACATGCCCCCCCCACTCAACTCTGATGAGAAGAATTCTAGCGCTAGGTGTGGGTGTGACCACACACCTATAGTGGAGCGGCGCGGGGACACGCATCTTGAAGAACTTCGGTTACTGCACAAACGTGAGCAACTTTAATATTTTTCCCCCTTTATATCATCATGCATTTATTCTAGGCATGATACCAAATTTGATCAAGCTGTACTATGGTCTATATATAAATGGACTCTGACTTTGCCATTGTTATTACAGCCTGGGAGTCATCAAGAGAGGACATGTGCAGTCACTCAAAAAGAAAAAAGTTACTAAACTTTTGTAACCGTTATTCATTGAAATGTGTTGCGCATGCCTATTCCATGACTCCCCTTCCTACTGTTCTACATCAGAATTTCCAGAAAGAATTGAGGGGGTCTGGAGTTGACTGAGCCCAGTAATAGAGGGTCTTAAGCCGCTCCAACAGGTAAAACACTCAGGGAAAATTTTCTGGCATCTGCATGTGCACACCAACAGTAGATTGGACATGTGCAACACATTTCAAAGAACAACAAGTATGGAAGGTTAATATCTATTTTTTCCTCATGCAAAGATATTTACCCATATTTCGAGCTTAGTTCTTTTATCTCAGACTTGGTCTACATGGCTTCCAGTAGTTGATGGGAGGTACACAAGCTACACAATGTAGCTTGTGTATGTCCTGTCAACTGCCTTATGTTGCTGTACTAGAATCTCCCTGTGCTGCATTGCTAGGGGATGCCTTCTAGCTAACACACCCTTGCTCCTTTTAGGGTGGAAGGGAAAGGAATGGATTAATAGTGTCAACTAGAAAACACTTCTGGAGTTGAATGAGCTGATTTCCATAGCCTGCTCAATCAATCCAGCTGCATTGATCTCTGCAGCCCTGGTAGTATAGATATACCTTCAGACTTCAGAAAGAAATTAGCTCCTCATCTTCATGTAGTATACATGAGAAATTGTATGGGTGCTTTTGTTTTGTTTATGAAGGAGGAAGCCAAGCACAGTGGGGTAGGTCCTTGTTTGAGGCCTCCAGGTGCTGCCACAATACAAATTTAAATGTGGTGCTTTCCCCTCACTAGCCCTTTTCTATTCCTCCAAAATCTTCTCCTTTCTCTTGCCCTTGCTTCTCTCCACCACAAGTGTTAGTCTCTTGTGCTTCCCTCCCCAAACACTTGGTTTCTCTTCTCTTTCTGCCTCTCTGCCTCTTTCTCAACAGTTTTTATTCTCCTCCTCCACCCTAGTCATCCTCCTTTTTCTTCATCCCAAATTGTGAATCTTCTCTCATAAACTTTTTCCCCTTCAGTTGTACTTGGACTGCAAGGAAATTTCCAGGTGAAGTCAGATGAGTTAATAGACCTAATGTTAAGCAAAAATAGTCTGAAAGTGAGATACGTGAGTGTATTCTGTTCTAGACTCTTTACAAAATAAATAATTGTATTTTGGTGAAAAGTATTGGGAAGAAACATAATTGAGAATCTTTTTGTTATCCTTATACAAAATTAAGATCCTGAGTTACAAAAATGCATACAAATATAACAATTTAAAACATATTTAAAATATAACCATTTAAATTCTGTAAATAGAATGTTTTTGTGTGAAAATGAGCTATTAAAGCTAGATGACATAAATATGCATAAGTACTTGATTTGCATGCCTTATTTCATGATAATATTGGTATCCAGTTGAGCCCATCTTTGAAAGTCAGGGCCCATTGACCCTGCCAGCAGGTTCAGAAATTTGAGGACCTTGGGGGGCAATCACTGCGCCGGGGGGGTACGGGGTAATCTTTATTAAAACAGATATGGGAGTGGGGTGAGTGGTGGGATGTGTATGTAGTGCTTGTCACAGTGGGTTTTTTTGTGAGGTGTTGGGGGCCGCTGAACTTTGTGGAGTGGGGGCAGGTTAGGGGACAATGAGACTTCTCAACTAATCTAACTTACAGCTATAAACTTTCTCACAGTAACCTAAATGTTGTTTTAATACCATATAAGAAAAAAAAGGAGGTGGGGGGTGCAATACAAACTTAGCAGGCGGCACTGACCAAAGGAGAGGAAAGCAATGGGGAAGCAGAGACCTAAGAAGAAGGAAGGCAAGTGGGAGGGGGTTAGAGGCAGCTGGATGGGAAGGCACATGGGGGCTCGGGGCAACGGGAAGCAGGGGGGGCTGGACAGTTGAGGGGGAGGCAGAGGGGGGTGCACAGCAGGGAAGGGGGTGCACAGCAGGGAAGAGGGGTGTGGGAACGACAGCAGAGAGAAAGGAGAGAGAAAAGAAAAAAAGAAAGAAAAGGGGCAGGAGCCGCGGGATGCGGCTGCAAAAAAAAAAAGGGGGGTGTCACGGGAGCAGGAAGCTGGCAGCGGCGGCAAGTGGCTGCAACGAGGGGCGTGGGCAGCGGGGGGAATCCTGGGGTAGGGAAAGGGGCCGCGGAAGTGGCAGGAGGTGCAGGGGGGCCGTGGGACGCAGTGGGAGTTGTGTGGGAACCGGCAGGGGTGAGCCAGGGGGAAACGGAGGCAGCAGGTGGGAGCCATGGGGTAGCCGTGGGAGGCTGGCAGGAGCTGGCTGGAGTCATGGGGTGCCAGCAGCTGCAGGCAGAGAGGCAAAAGGAAAGGGGTTGGGAGGCAACGGCGGAGAGGTGGGTAAGCGGCGGGCTGGAGGGAAGATGACTTGTGGGGGGGGGGGCTGAGAAGCCACGAGTCGGGGGGAAGGAGGAGAAGTGGGTAAGCGGCGAAAAGGAGGGTTGCAGGGGAAGGAGGAACTGCAGGAAAGGGAGCTGGGTGCAGCGGTGAACTTGGGGCCCATGGGGGGGCTCAAGGAATAAAGAGGGGACAAGTAAAGTTTAAGAAGAAAAAGTTTTATTCAAGTTGGGGAAGTTACAGAGGGGAGGGCAAAAGCAACTTAACAAACAACTCTAAAGGCTACAAACTAAAGGAAACAATCTTACCATCTAACTTAATACTACTAAGGCTACCAGTTAACTCAATACAATGTTTCAATACACAGTGATAGTTTTAAAACCAGTTCAAACAATTCAGGAGGAAGAGATACACTAAGTGATACAGAGTAGCAACCGGTAATTACAGACACAGGAGCTCCTTTAACACAAAATGAAGCAGCAAGTAAAGAGAAGGAAAGGAGAAGGCAAAAGATACACACGAGCCTGTAAAGCTGGGGAAACAGTTCCAAAGCAGCAGTAAGAAAAATAAAGTAATTTTAATCTTTAAAGAAAGCTGCAGGGCAGACTCTTACCACACCTAGCAGCAGTGGCAGCAGCATTACAGGCAGGAGACACTCATACTCAGGCCAGCAGTTCAAAACGTGGGGTATGCTCAGGGAAGAACTTGTTGAGCGGAGGTGGTCAGCTTCTGGTTGATCAGGCCAGGCAGGGTGTCTTGGGGACCTTCCTGCCTGAGCCCCCCAGGACCAGAGCTTTTAAGCTGGTTTTCCTGCCTTTCCTTGATTACAGGGAATGCAGAGAACAATGGTGGTATGAGTCATACCTTGCAGTCAGGCAGAGCCCACCTACACCAAGCCCTATCAGAACAATGGGCACTCAGGGTGGTAATGGCCATCCAGTTAAGTTCAAGGGGGGCCATCTAGTTAAGTTCAAGGGGGCCATCTGCTCCCCTTAACATTCCTTACATACCTAAGTGATGGCCCGGGAGGGGCGGCCATAAAATCAACACAATGAGTCACGAACACCCATGAGACTGTTCAATAGACAGTGACCCTACTGACTCTGCCATACAAATAACCCAGGATCCATTATCAAGCAAGCTGTATTTCTCATCAGCTCTTCAGGAAATGAAGCATTTATCGTCACTTCTGCAACACAATACAGAATGAAGTAACTCATGAGTAAAAAGAGGTCTCTTGAAGTTTTGTACTATGGATTTCATCATTATAAAGACTAATGCATAGAAAAATTTGTTAGCTTCATTGCCCAAATACCGGGGATGTACTAATGAATCCACAGGCTCTGCTGATGAACTTTCATAAAGAGCTAAAGATTATTTTTAATACTACTTTGTTTTTTAAAATCAGAATTCTGTTCAAATAAGTAAATCATTTATTGCTTATCTAAGCTGATTGAAATAACAGGGAAAAAATGTGTTATCAGCCTGCATTTTAAATATAGCTACATAAAAATACAGATTTGGTTTTTAGCTTAGGCCTGTTCTACAAAAACATCTTCCCAGTATAACTGTACAAGTATAGCTATACTGCTGTAGCCATAGCTTATATTAGTATTTCACCCCATCCCCAGTCCCCCCAAAATGTCCTCACTGAGAGAGTTTATACAGGTTTGCAGAAGAAAATAAACTAAACCAGTTTAATTCTATCTACATGAGGGGTTTTGCTGGCATAGAAATGTTACAAAAAATCATACCTCTAATTGTCATTAATATACTGGCCAGAGTTTCTAGTGTGGACCTGGAAGAACATCCGAAATATTAAGGCTTGTCTGTACTGTTTTCTGGAGGACTCCTTGAAAGACCAGTTCAGCCCTGAACTGAGAGAGCAAGTAGTTTATTTTTCTACAAAGAGAGTTTTTTGTTGAAGTATTTGTCATGATTTTGCAATAACTGTTAACAAAAGCAAACAAAAACAAGAGTTCTAAACAGTCCGACTAAAAATCTCTTCCCTCTCAAGTGCTCTTTCAGTCCCTGTGAAGTCATAGTCCTCTTAAGTCATCTGCAGAGTTCTCCAGCCAAAACAAGTTTTTCAAGACCTGATCTCTATATTTCCATTATAGAAAAAGAAAGTCAGCTTTAAAGGGTTTAGCCCCTTATTTACACCTCATAATTAAACAAAAGATGGTACAATCAATGTTTACATAATGCCTTTAAGTAATATTATTAGTATGTCTTGTTTTATATTTCCTTACCACCTAGAAGCCCTACTCAAGGACTAGCAACTTTAGAGGTTTGCAAGTCACAACTTCAAAATGTTATTTCCTGTCATTAACTATGTGATAATTGTGAATGTCGTATGAAAACTGTTTAATTCTGGAGAAGAATAAAGGAAATCCCTTTCTCAACAGAAAAATACTATAAGTGATAAATAACTATTTAAATATGGTGCAAATTATTATACCTGATACAAATATCCAAAAATAGAACTGGTTATTCTGAGCATGGAACATTGGCACTTCACAGCTGACATACCTCATATACTAGACAGCACTAGAAATGTGTTTTATATCTAGGTATATTTAGCAACAGCAAAATGATAAATCATGTGTGGTGACTCATTTGCAAATTAATAACAATAGTCTTCTACATCTGTTTAATAAGTTGTTTTTGTCTGATAAGAATTGTTAACCATTAGTGTAATTATCACCATTTAGGGGTCAGAAAATGAATCTAAATTCTAAGCCATGAATTATTCTGACAAATGATGGCTCAGAATTCCTATCCGCCAGTTATATCATTACATTTGCCTTGATTTATCATTTAAAAATACAATTTATGTTTACAGAGAATGTCATAGCAATAAGACATTCCAATATGTGAATTGTTGTATCAATTCATGCTTAGTTTAGCTGGCAGCACTTAGCTCTCTGTCTTGTCCATCACAATAAACTAGGTGTGAATAAATGTAAAACAGTTCATGCCCTGTCATGTTGTATGATTTATAACAGATAGGCTACAACAGATGTGTGGAAGAATTAGGTGGCAATACATTTTTCTTGTGTGTTGGGTAGCATTAGGGACATGAAAATGCAGAGCAACCAATGTGCATAAGGAAAGCAGAGAGTTATTTGCCACGAAAAAAAGAGCTTGATAATCTAGTAATAGTTAAGTAGTTGTTATTAGGTAGCTTAAAGTGTAAAGTGAAAATTTGTTGCAACTTTGAGCATATCTGTATTTGTACTGATGCTGTGACAATCCCTGAATGAGAACTGAAAAATCTACTGACAATATTTTGTTCAAACTTTCAGATCTGATGTAGTTCCAAACTAGTCTTGTCATCTCCTTTAACAACTATAGTGTATTAACATGACCTGTGTTGAGATGGGAGGGATGAATAATGTGTAAAGTTACAGCATTTCTCTTTCTAACCATGTTAAGGAACAGATGTTCAAACACTGTCTCACATTTTCGCACCCATAAAAATGTGCTGTGCCCTCCACATTTCCCAAGGGGGTGTGTGTGGCTTTTTTTTTCACTACCCAATGTTTAAACCTTATGAAAAAATTAATGAACTGCACATGAGTTTGTTTAAAGTTCTTTGTTTCTGATTTAGTTCATGAACTGTCTTATCTGCGTACTAAGTCTTGTAAATAAATGCTATCTTTATTTAGATATAAGTGAATAACAGTTTTCAGGCAGAATCTCTATCTCTCAGCCAAACGACAGTACCTAAAATAGCCCTTTCTGCTTCAAAAATTGAGAAGACAAGTAAGTGTTTTTTTAATTAGTCTCACAAAATCCTCAAAAGACCATCATTAACATCAGGAGGAGTGGGTAAAGATGGTACTGCCATGTACATTGAGGTACAATGGACCCAAGTCGGGATAGAAGTTAGGGGATTGTGTTTATGATAAGGTGTGAGATCCTAGGGCTTGATCCCCTCATGTTGGTGACAACCCTTGTGTCCCTGGGCATACTAGTTCACAAAAGTAACTTCATGTTGGAGGAAGATAGTTGTGTTCACTGCTGCTATCACCAAGAGGACCTTCCAGAGGAAAACATATATGATGTATTCTGTAATGGGTCAGAAGCTGCCTGGGAGACTCGGTCATGTTTGGGGCTGTGTTGGCCAGTAGTTAATCCCCTGTAGCAGGGGTTACCAGATCATAGCTTCCACAGACGGACTTTCTGTTGCTGAAGACCTATAGCCAGAGTCCTGCAAATCTGTGGATATCCATTTTATATTCAGTGACTATTTTTACGGATTGAATGCATATACAAATTTTGTGTTTGTGCAGGACTCTAACAATAGTCATAGTTCTGAGATAAAAATCCAGAAGGGAATCAGAAGTTACATTTTTAAGATCTTAAATTACCTATTCTGTTTAGGAAGATCTCATCTTTTTAATAATTGCTTTTGATAATGTGGTAACTGAGAGACATTTGAACATGCACAAATTAATCTGTTTTTTCTTGGTGGTTAATAGGGAATCAATAAAGAGCATTCAGTTAGCATAGCATGTGTTAAACTTCCAAATAATGTAATGGATCCATGTGAACATATTACCCTCTAGCCCAGGAACTGCACTTACTTTGACTTCTTTTGAAATAACACAAAGGGTTGGTTTTGATCTGTGAAGTTCTGTTGGGATCTTACTAATTTATGAACTGGATGTTGCCTTATGCATTATTGTAATGATTTAGGATAACTGGAGTGTTAGTTTCCTCTGGTGTTCTACTGGAGTCAGAATTTGCATTTTTGGTTGCATCATTTCAGTCAACTATTTGATTCTTCTATCACTTAATCCAGCATTTGATTGGTTCTGCAGCATTACCAGATTGCCATCTTTAATTTTAGTAACGGGCTGTGCTTTCATTTTGTGAAATGTTACACTGTATTGTTAATAATTTTAATTAATGGATTGTGGTGTTTGATTTACCAGTTAAGCCCAGATACTATGACAAAAGTGTATAAAAAGTCAGGGATAATTCTGACAAACTCATCCACAGATACTGGGGGGAATCTTAAGGAGCTTCTCACCCAGCCTTGAATGGCCACTTAAAGGCCTGTCATAACTTCAGATCTTATTTATGTGTGTGTCAAGAAGTGCCCGTTGACTCAAAGGAGTCAGTAATGCAGTAACTTCCCAGCCCACATACAGAGCCAGCAGCACTGAGAAGAGCCGATTGCATCGTTCCAAGACGCACTTGGCCGCTCAGGAAGGGATTGCATTACTCCGAAGTAGCACGTCCTCTAGAACTCCACATTGTCCCCTGTTCTGGCCAGTGTCTAAATGTTTCAGTGTGAATCTAAATGTATCATAGAATCAGAAAAGATTTGGGTTGAAAAGGAAGTCATTTAGCCCAACCCCCTGCTCAAAGCAGGACCATCCCTAACTAAATCATCCCAGCCAAGCGTTTGTCAAGCCAGGCTTTGGAAACCTCTAAAGATGGAAATTCCCTGACTTACATAAGTAGCCCATTCCAGTGCTTCACCACACTTCTGGTGAAAAAATGTTTCCAAATATTCAGCCTAGATCTCCCCCGCTACAACTTGAGATCTTTGCTCTTAGTTCTGTCATCTGTCACCACTGAGAATAGCCTTATTGGAATCCTTATTATGGTTGTCGAAGGGTGCTGTCAAATCCCTCCTCACTCTTCTCTTCTGCAAACTAAGTAAACCCAGTTCCTTCAGCTTCCCCTCATAAGTCATATGCCCCAGCTCTCTCTCACTTCTGTTGCACTCTACTGGACTCTCTCCAATTTGTCCACACCCTTTCTATTTTGGGGGGCTGAAAATTGGACATAATGCTCCAGATATGGCCTCACCAGTACTGAATACATTGCAATAATCACATCTCTTGATTTACTGGCAATGCTCCTACTAATGCAGCCTAATATGTTGTTAACCTTCTTGCTAACAAGGGCACAGTATTGACTAATTATTTTTAAGTTCGGCCCCCACGTAGACACAAGAAAAAATGGGTATGAACTGGGCATCAGGAAGTTTATACTTGAAATTAGTTACAGGTTTCTAACCATCAAAGAGGTAAAGTTCTGGAATATCCTTCCAAGGTGTGCAGTGGGGACAAAAAACCTAGCTGACTTCAGAACTGAGCCTGATAAATTTGTGGAAGGGATGGCATGATGGGACAGCCTGGTTTGGAAGTTGACTGGTCTTTGACTGCTTGTGGTAAATATGTCAGTGGCCTGTGATGGGACATTTGATGTGGGGAGTTCGAGGTAGAACAAAGAATTTTTTCTTGGGTGTCTGGCTAGTGACTGTTGCCCACATGCTCAGGATTTAACTGATCACCATATTTCGGATCAGGAAGGGAATTTCCCCCAGGGCATATTGGCAAAGATTTTTTTTTTTTTGCCTTCCTCTGCAGCATAGAGCACAGCTCACTGCTGGCAAATTCTCTGTTCCAAAGGGATAGCTATGTCCGTCTAGTTCAGCAAAACAAACAAGGAATCTGGTGGTATTTTTAAAGACTAACAAATAAATTTATAAATAAACTTGATGTGGTCTCCCACTGTATTCTTGCCAGCAAATTAAGAAGTATGAGTTGGAAGAATGGACTATAAGGTAGATAGAAAGCTGCCTCAGTCATCAAGCTCAAGAGGTAGTGACCAGCGGTTGACAATCAAATTACTCCTTTCTGACCTTAAGAGGCTATGAGCTGATGACTTATATCCAGCTTCTTGTTCATTGTAATCCCCAGATCCTTTCCTGTAGAACTGCTGCTTATCCAATCAGTCCCCAGACTGTAGCAGTGCATGGGATTCTTCCATCCTAAATGCTGGACTTTGCACTTTTCCTTGTTGAATCCAGCAGATTTCTTTTGGTCCAATTCTCTCAATTTGTTTAGGTCACTCTGTATCCTGTCCCTACCCTATGGTGTATCTGTCACTCTCCCCATTTTAGTGTAATCCACAAACTTGGTGAGGGTGCAGTTTAGTCTCTCCTCCACATCAGTGGTTCTCAACCTTCTGCACATCACAACACATTTGGCAGCATATCGCAACTACGGGACACACCAGCTTACCCTCCCACACCCCCAGGCCAAATCCAGCCATCTCACTGGCTGTTCATGACACACATCCACCAATGTTCCCTCTAAGGGGAGAGAGCAGCTGAGCAACTCGTGTTGCTCGCTGCGCTCCCCCCCACACACACACGGGGCCTGCTGCGCAGCCCCTCCCCCCGCTCCTGCTCGCCCCCTCCACAGCCCCCCCGCTCCTGCTAGGCCCCCGCTCCCACTCGCCCCCCCCACTCCCGGCATCATCCCCCCCCCCGCTCCTGCTAGCCGCCCTGCCCCGGTCCCGGCATCGCCCCCAGATCCTGGCATCGCCCCCCCCGCTCCCACTCGCCCCCCCTCCTGCTACCCGCTCCTGGCAGCACACCCCCCTGCTCCTGCTCGCCCCCCCTCCCAGCGCCCACAAATTTACCTCAGGGCTGGACTCGAGGCAGGCCCAGCCCTAACTCCTGGGCCAGAGAAGCTCTACGGAGCATGCCCAGATTTTCTGGGCATGCTCCGTTAGAGCTTTTCTGGGCGGGAGTTTTCAAAACTCCCTGCTCCACAGGAGCTCCCTCGAAGCAGTCTGGCTGCCGGCAGTGCGCTGCCAGCTGCCTTCCCTGCGCTGGCAGCTGCGGCGGGGTGCGCTGCAGCACGCCAGCGCAGCTTAGAGGGAACATTGATTCCACCATGTGATGAGCCAGTAATGTTTCTCAACACAAAATGGTTGAGAATCCCTGCTCCACATCATTAATAAAGGTATTGAACAAAACTGGTCCCAGGACCACTCCACTTGATACCAAGTACCAGCTAGACACTGAGCCAATGATTGCTACCTCTTGAGCCTGATGATTTAGCCAGCTTTCTCTCCACCTTAAAGTCCATTCTTCTAAGCCAGTGGTTCCCAACCTTTTCTCTGCTGTGGCACACCTTAAGACCTTCAAATTTTTTGAGGCATACCACCATTAAAAACTCATGAATATTCATGAACCATGGCACAGTGTTTCAGAAATGCTGCTACGGAGGGTAGTAGGGGTAGCAGAGCAGGGGTGCAAAACATGGGAAGTCAGGAGTTCTGTGCAGTGTCAGGAGTGAGTGTGGGGAGCAGAGCAGGGCAGGGGTGGCAAAAGAGGACAAGGGCAGCCATGTGGGGAACAGCACAGGGGTGGTAAGAGAGGAAAGAGGAAGCGAAAACAGAAGTGGCTTTGTGGGGAACAGGAGGAAACCTGGGGAGTAGGAAGGTAGAGCAGGGGAGCATGGCACAGCACCAACTTCCTTCTTCTCCACAGTAGCTCCCTGCCACCCAGGGCAAATCCTCATCCCACTGCTGCTCCCCTCCCACCCCAGGGGGTCCCATCTTCTCTTCCCTCAGCCCCCTGCTGCCTGTGATGGACCCTCCCAGCCTAGGCCTCCAGCCCCCAGCTACAACCCCCACTCTCCTGCTACACGCCTCACCAAACAGCCACCCCACAACCCAAGCTACATACTCCCCCCAAACAGCCACCCAACAAGCCCAGCTGCACACACCCCTACCCCCACACAACCCCCAGGCCCCCCCCCCTTACCTGGGCTGTTTGCAGCCTGGCTGACACAAGCTGCTCCACCCTGCAGGGGAGATTCACACACTCCAGGCCTCTGGCAGCAATCTGCTGGCTGCGTTAAGGTGGAGTGGAGTTTAAGGTGGAGCCACTGGAACTCTGTGTTCTGGCTGTCCCTGCTATTTTTATGGGGACCCCTGTAACTCTACCTTCAGGTGCCGCCTTCTACTTTTAGGGAGTGCCAGAATGCTGCCTGCCTAAAAATAGGGGGGCCCTGGAACTGTGTTCGGGTGCCTTCCCCCTTCTTTAACCCCTCCCTTTTCCCAGCCCTGCACAGTCCATGTGGCTGGGCTGAGCAGGGATGCTTGCGGCACACTTTGGGTGTTGCCGCGGCACACTGGTTGGGAACCACTGTTCTAACCCATACTTCTTAACTTGATGGCAAGCATACAGTGGGAGACCATATCAAAAGCTTTCTACAAAGTCTCAAGGTATAACATGTCCTCACATCCACAGAGCTGGTCATCTCATCATAGAAGGCAATCACTTTACCTACTCTATGATTTTTCATACAGAACATGCTGAGTTAGAGTTGTAGAGTAGAATGAATTATAGCCTAAATCAAGAGAAAAAAGTCTTTTTAAAAATAGTATAGTTTGAATTGTATGATATTTTCTCACATCTAAAAGGTTTGGTCACAGCAAAGAGGAGAACCAAATATTCACTGAGAGGACAGTGTGTGAATCTGCTTTGCTGGGATGTTTCTTGGCACAAGCACAGAGAATCATTAACAACTGAAAATTGCCATAGCATTCTTGGGTATCATACATAATCCTCATAATCTCTCAGAGACCATGGCTTGTCCATTTTTTACAGCTGTCAACAAAGATAGGAAAGATGAGTAACTTGTGCTTTGTGGATTAGACATGTTCTTACACAGGAATATGGCTCTGAATAATCTAGTAATTCAAGTTTAGTGTAGTTGAGTGTCTGATATCTATCATGGTGTTGTCAGATAGTCCAAAATATTAATGAGATCTGATCATTCTAAAAGTAATTAAACCTTCTAAAGAACTTGATTCATTGTACATCTTAATAAGTACAAAATCTGTGCTCACACTCACAAAAAGGTAAGAAATTATCTCCTGCACAAACAACGTTTTTTTGCCTCTGTTAATGCAATCTGTATTTAATTTTGTAGATAATAAATTTTCACTTAAGGTATTTAAGGGGTTTTTACATTATTTTCTGCAAATATGTGTTTCCAGTTTCATTTATTTCTTAGTGAGAAACCATGTCTTTCCTCCTTAGTTCCCATCTCTGCCTTTCCCATGTCAATTCAAAGTAATTTCTCTGTTAGTTTTTTTTCAGTTGTTAGCTAGTAGTAATGCAAGAAATGGCCAGACCTAAGCACAAGCAAAATAAGCAGACATTTGGTGCCATTTTCTTGAGGCTTCTGCAACTCACATATATACTCTGGACAGTCTGGCCTTGATACAGCAAAATACTTGACTGCTCACTCAACTTTAAACTTTTGAATAAGCACATTCAAGTGGGCCGTACAAACCATATATCGAAATACTGCAGCACTGTAACAGCATTGCGGAGTGCTGTGAGTGTGTGTGAGTTTTAGGGAGAGAGTGTGGTCTCGTGGAGCGCAGTCTCACATATCTAGCGCTCGGTGTTGTTGCAAGACCTGGCAATCTCATGGCATTGTGGAACACTGGGTCTCACATATCTACACACATTCTCTCTCTCTCTCTCTCTCTCTCTCTCTCTCTGTGAATCTCTGGAAGAGACTGTGGTCCTGTCGAGTGCGATCACAGTCTGGATGAAAGAGGTTTGTAGGCTGAATGCAGCCCATGGGCCACATGTTTGACACCCCTCAGTTAGGGTGTTTTTGCTTCGACTTTTAAAAATGTTTTGGGATATAGGCTGGCACTCATGAAGGTGAGAGACATTTCATGGTCTCAAACCAGGTTTACTTGGTAGCTAATATGGCTTTTAATGAGCTGGTTGAAAGCAGATGTTTTTTCATAGTTAGATGTATTCTAAACATTCTAGGACATAGCCTTTGTTCTGCTGAAACCACTTTGCAACACTTACATGACAAAAAATGGCCTTAAAATAGAGGAAAATACGCTGTGGCAAATTCCCCTTCTACCAGCTCTACCATCTCCTAGGTCAGCTGCCTACATCCCCAGCCCAGAAAAGGGGGAACAAGGATGCAAGTATACATGCATGGTGGGGTTAGGGGTCTGAATCAGAGCTTCACTATACCTGACTTTCCAGTGTTAGTGTTTATTGTTTGGGTGGGCCACTGAGGATCAGAGAGTTACAACCAGCTCCCTGCAGAGCCAATGGTCACTAGGTCCAAGTTCAGCTCAGCCTTGTTAGAGGCATGGTGCTAAAGTTACCTTCCCAATGCCCAAACATCAGTCCAGTCTTGAGAAAACTTGCCCACCCTCTGAACCTATTATCCTTGTGACAGTCACAGTCTCTGTCTCACAAGGAAGCTTTCTTCTTTGATTGGTTGCTTACTCATGTCAATTCCAGCGTAGGTGTATGTGCACTGCAGACAGAAGGTTTTTACCTAGTGGTGCCTTTGTGACTCTGTATGTAGGTAGGTCCTTGCCTCCGTTCCACCCACTTTGAGTTCCTTCTCACTGCCTGTGATGGTTTCTGGAACATTTCATTTCTCTTGCATCAGCAGCTATTCATCTGTGCACTTTTCCCCATATCTGTAAATAATATTAAAGAACTTGAGTTAGCATATCTAGATATGTTAGTGTAGTGAGTTAGAGTAGGATCCTGTATATTGGGATCACTTTTTTCCCTGGGATCAATGCATGCCCCAGTCTCCAAGGTTTAAACTGCATGGGGCTTGCCGTAAACCTGTGCCCAGGAGCAACCCCCACACAACCTATTTAAAGTGTCTGGGAGTATCCCATCAGAGAGACCACTGCAAGATGTGCAGAAGATTCTGTTCTGGATCCAAAAAAGAGAGGGACCAGAGGCTTAAGTTCCTTCTGATGCAGGCCGAACTTTGCCCTCACTCAGAGCCAAGTCAGCCTGACTCAGCTTCTAGCACCTCGGCATCTCCTAGCACCTTGACAACCAGTGCTGAGGAGGGACTCTTCAGCAAGAGGTTCTCTCCTGTGCCAAGAAGCTCCATTCATGGAGATGCCTGTCACTGATCCCAATCCCTGGTGCTGTGCACAAAGCAAAAGAAAACTGACAAGGTACTCCTTCTTGCCTAGATCTGCTGGGCACAAGGACTCTGAAAGAGCACGACCCTTGCCTGTCCACTTGAATGCTGTGTAACCACAGGAATGGGCACCAAAGAAGCTCTGTGGCAACCAGGCAGGCAGAAATGGACACTGAAGGAGGAAACAGTGTCCGTGGCACTGAACACCAGTGTCATCAAGGGAGAAAATAGTGATGATGGCGCATCAGTCACTTCTCTCATGGCACTGCTCACTGATACCATCCGGGACTGCACTTCTGTGGTCCCCACAGAGCGAGTCTTCCCTGTTGGAATTAGCTGGAATCCTACATATCAAGAAAGAGCCAGAAAAAGTCTGAGCAGCCGCACTCAAGGGCAGAAACAGGACAGAGTTTCCTCAATGCTCTGGCCCACACAGTGGTACATACCAGCGCAATAGCCATTCTGGACGCCAGGAGCATTACATTTTATTCAGGATTATCACTCGCAGCTGTGTCAGAGAGCAGAGTTCTCCCAGTTCAAGAACAGCAGTATAGCACCGGCCTAGGCACTAAGCTAGTGAAACTGGAAGTGAGAGACCCCCTAGAAGTGGGGCCAGGAGCAAGGGCCAGTACCCATCCAAGCCTCATCATCCTTGTCCAGTCATGAGCAGGGGTTAAAGTCAGGCGAAATGCACCGGAACGGCATTCTGGAGCTACTAAAAATAGAAGAATGCACCAGAATGCAGTGTTCCAGTGCATTCCGTCTTACTTTAACCTGCAGCTTGTGATTGGGCTGAGCTTCGTGGCACTGCACTCCCTTCAGTGAGTTTGTTAACGAGCCCTCCTCCCTGCTCCATATCCCCAAGCAGGGCGGAGACACCCCCAGCTGCTGGGCCAGTCAGTGCCTTGCTGCCTTGCCCAGGTGACTTTAATTATCCCTT
Organism: Podocnemis expansa; assembly: GCA_007922195.1. Lineage (NCBI taxonomy): Eukaryota > Metazoa > Chordata > Testudines > Podocnemididae > Podocnemis > Podocnemis expansa. The sequence continues at coordinate 11,369,663 of ML681964.1, read as the reverse complement.
CCTGGGCTGGTCTGTCCTTCTTCCTGGCTCTCTCTGCACCTGCTGCTGCCTGGCAAGGCGCTATGACCTCCCCCATCCACCTACCAGGAGCGACCAGACAGCACATGCCCCATGCAGTGCACATACCTGCTGCCACCACTGTACCCACCACCTCCGTGTGCAGGGCAGTAAATGACTCATCCCCTCCTCCACTACAAGAGGAAGTGGTGGGGAGAAACAAGGTGGTAGATATTGGGGGCTGAAGGGTGGGTCTTGGGGGCTGGGGAAATATCGGGGACAGAGAAAGGATATGGGGGCAGGGTGTGGATTTTGGGGGTGGGTATTGGGGGCTGGGGGAGTAATGGGGGATGCAGGGGTTAAAGTAAGGGGGAATGCCCCCAAATGCAGTTCCAGGGCCCACAGATTTGAGGGGCCAGCATTTCAGGGCCCCTAAAAATAGAAAAATCCAGTGGAATGCATGTTCTGCCCTGTCCTGGCTGCTGGCAGGTCCTAGATCTAACTGTTGTTAATGGCAATACTTAGTGTGTTATGCAGTGATTACTAGTTTATGGCAATAATTGCTATAGACATAAATGCCGTATAAAATTATAAATATTTCTGTGAGGTGATAACCGATCCATGTGGTACTGAGAAATGGTTGCAAATGCCTACCTGGGCTGGGGCCCATACGATATGGGAAAGGGGCCCACCAATTAGGAGGGTTCCAGGGCCTGCCGAATTATACTTTAACCACTGCATGGTGCTGGGAACCTCCACTACACCCACTTTTGATGACAGCAGAGCTCATCAAGAATTTCTACAGGGTGTGGCCCAAAACCTGGAGGAATTTCTAAAGGGTGTGGTCCAAGATGGGGGAAGTCTGAGTCTGCTGATTGCTTGTTGGATATCCTGGCCCCCTGCAGGCCCATCCCAAATGGCTCTTTTGCTTTGCAAGGCTGTTCTGGAACCAACTAAGGCTTTGTGGTGACCTCCAGCCTCTTTGCACCCCACTGGAAAAAGGATAAAAAGAAAATATTTTATTCCATCAAAGGGCTTGAGTACTTACACATGCATCTACCCCTGGACTTAGTAGTGACCAAAGCTCTAAATGAGTGCAAGAGATAAAAACAGCAAGGCCCCATGCCTAAGCCTAAAGATGTTAAGAAGCTGGCCCTCTCTGGTAGGAAAACGTATTCTACTGTTGGACTCCAGCTTTGCATTTTTAATCAGCAAGCGCGCCTTAGCTCTATGATTTTAACTCATGGGGAGCTATGATGAAGTTCACAGAGCAGCTACCACAGGAATCTAAAGTGGAGTTTTCAGTTCTAGTAGAAGAGGACAGGACTGCAGAAGCATCTCTTCAGGCCACACTTGATGTGGCTGATTCAGTGGCTGGAACATGACTGTGACATGGAGCCCATGGCTATAGGCCTCAGGCCTCCTTTATAAAATTCAGCAAACTGTGCAGAACCTCCCATCTGAGGGCACTGCAGACTTGACTTAAAGCTCCACACTTTAAGGAATTGAGGGGCACTCTAAAGTGCTTTGAACTCCACATCCCAGCTTCTTAGGGGAAGTACTTTAAGCCACAACCCCTGCCTCACTTCTACCAGACACAGCACAGGAAGGGCTATAACAGGAGGTGTGGGAGGAGCTGTAGGAGAAGACTTCCTGCTCCTTCATCCATCCAAGGACCCAGGCCTATGAGGCAATTAGATCAGGTCAAACAAAACTTTTGAAGGTGTGGATAAAGGCAACGCACCAGTTCATGTCTTTGGTCCATCACCCCTATATTTTGTCAACCATTTAGTCCACTTTGATTGGGCTGTTATCCCAGAATTTAAACCCTTTTGCTCACCTAAAGGAATACTAGCACTATTTGCTCTGAGATAAATTCAATGTGGTCCGCTTGCCTAAATGGATAAATCTCCCTGATGGAAAATATGGCTACAGCCCACCAAACAAGAACAGACTTAGAGCAATAAATTCTTTGAAAACAAGTGTTAAATTTATTTTAATTACAATATTACAATGAAAATTCAAGAACTGAAAATATCTATCCTAACAATAATCATCTATCGCAGTGAGCATAGCATGGAATGACAGTTAAATAGAATGTGGCTCTTCTGCATTACAGTATTTAAAATTACATAAGCATAACTACAAATTTAACGGTAAACTTAGCACTCTATAGCAAATACATTAAAAATCACAAAAATCCTGACAAATACCTAAATACTTAACAACCTATAACATTCAACAAATGGTGATCAGTCATTTGTTGAACGGGTGAAGATAAGCTTTTCTTGGTCACACTGCACTCACTCAGTTTTATTGACAGGCATGCAACGAGCACTCTTTTACTTACAGCACCTTACACGTCCCTCCGAACCGTCAGTTTCGATCCTATTCTGCTCTGTTAGAGAAAGGTTCACCTCAGAATCTAGAAATATAAGTCAGGACTCAGTTAGCCGAGTTATCCAGATTCCTCAGTAAAACTAATGCCTTTCCTGATGATTGACAAACTGGTCTGGTCAGGATCAGGTCCTTGGGTGGGCTTCAGTTCTGGACGGCCTGATCCTTGCTCAGGCTGTTCCTGGTCTGCTGGATGGCTTCTGCACTGTCCAAGTCTCTCTGGTCAGGGTCCAGTCCGGCCTTGGTCCTTCATTCATCTGGTCTCCAGTCAGGATCTGGCCCCAGTCATCCATTTCTCTGGTCTGTGTGCTGGCTCTGCTGAGCTAGTCCATATAAAGCTAGATTTAATTAGTTAACCTCCCCGGGATCCCCAGGTTTCCTAGCAAAGTTAGCTGGAAAAGATCCAGGTGAGAAGTTCACTGCTGGAGATTTTCTGCTGCTGTGCTATCGCATAGCCTTCTCAGCAGTGGCTCGGCTGGTCTGTGGCGTCCTCAGCTATGGTGGCTCCTCGGGATTGTTGTTCTTCAGGTTTCTCTTCGGTGCAGCCTGGCCAAGTGCCAGAGCTTCACAGAGTTGCTGCAGCAGATGTCTCCCTTTTTATACTCTCAAGAGGTGGGGGGAGGGAATGAGAGGGATGAGTCATAACCGTGTGCGTGCTCCAATGTGAGGGAGGGAGGGAGGGGCAAAAATGAGTCATTTTACCATTTTTGGAAGATTACATCAAAGACGGCCGTACCCCAGCCAGCTATGGAGAGGAGTATGTGTGGACTTTCCCTCAGAGATCACGTAACAAGCTACAGACTGCATCAGTGGACAAAAGTGAAAGACATTGTTGAATCCATCTATGAAGCCAAAAAATGATGGGCAGGGCATGTTGCCCACCTTTGTGACAACAGATGGACATCTTGACTTACTAGATCTCTTGTGTCTGCAAATGGCCTCTTGGTTGATCGCGAATGAGATGGGCAGGCCCGATGGTTAAAGTTCTCGGGCAGAAATGGAAGCAGATCACTCAGTGCAGACACCAGTGGCAAGAGATCGACTTGTGATTATGGCGTACTTCTAGTAAGGATGCTGTATATCAGCAACAGGTTGGATACAGGTGATACATCATCTTTGGGTAAGGGAGGGGCAGTTGCTGAGGAGTGGCTTTGGGTGTGGGAGGGGTGAGTTCTAAGGAGCAGTTTTAGATGGTGAGGGGCAAATTCTAAGGAGTGTAATGGAGGTTAAGGTGACTTTCTAAGATAGAATAAAGCTTAGGACAGAATGTGTGGGGGGGGTCCTCCTTAAACGTCACGAAATGGCTGCCGATTACTAACCTTTGTTAAATGCTACATTTGGTAATATTTATTAATTACTTCCTAAAGTATCCTAATTATTATTTTATAACTAAGTTAACACTTGTGTTGCTGCTGGCTGATGATTAATTCAGATTTTAAGAAGGGCTTCCCTGTCAGTTTGCCTTCCGCCATTTTCACTCAGGATGTGGGCTCAGATTACTTCGGATTGCTGAGTATTACACATGATAGGACTAGAATACTCCCTATAATTTAGTTGTCTCCCTCCTTCCTTTTCACCCACCCACCCACAAATCCATCCATCTTCAAGGACCCTTCTCACAAGCAACTTTGGATCCAAGCAGGGGTGGTAGAGAAGGTTTCTTGGGAACTAAGGAGAAGAATTTCTACTCTCACTGTTTCTTTGAGATGTGTTTCTGATGTCCATTCTAGGGCCTGGCCCTCTGAAGTACTTTTCTGGCAAGAACTATAGTAACTGAAGGGCAGGTGATTTGGCAGGGCCCTATATGCAGCACCATGAGAGAGTGACTTCATTGGTCACCAGAACCAACCCAATAGATGTCACTCGTGAAAAACAAAACAAAACAAAAAAACAAAAACAAAAAAAAATACTCTTCTGGTGGCGGTGCATATGGCGCATGCCCAGCTACACTGGAATGGACATGAGTAACACATTTCAAAGAACAACAATTATGAAAGGTTAGGAACCATTTTTTCCCCCGGTGATTATAACTTCAGCCAAAAGAGTTAATGACTCTTTTATTTAGTGTTCCCTTAATGAAGATTCACAAAGACAGATATCACATCTTATTCCAGATTACTCCTTATGATTCTCAAGACATTTTTGCCTGTCTCTTTTGTTGCCTTTCTTCTTGTTTTCATTCATGTAAGTTGGCAGTTTGTTAAATTGTCTCTTTATTAAATCCAAACTTCCACAAAGGTTCCCAATTCAGAATGGTACCCCTCTAAGTGGGTTTTTGAACCTACACTGCAAAGGCATGACAGTGGCCACTCCAAAAGGTCTTTCAGTATAATTCAGTTTAGATATGATGGCTTCTGTCCTTACATTTTAAATGAACAGCTCACCATTGGTGCTATGTACATTATAATTTGAAATCCACAAGGCTGCCAAACTGGAGTGTGGTTCATGCATTGTGATTAAATTAGCAGTAAAATGAAGTCCTTCAGTCTCTATGTCAGTGCTTTCAGCTTAAGGCGAACACTGTTCACTAGCTCACGAGAGCTAGAATTTGCAGAGATATATTTATGAAGATGAGAATGACATTAGTAAACTGTGACTGAATGTCTCTGAATGTATTGCAACTGTATTTACCTGCCTTCTTCCCTGCTCATCTTTGACCATATTACTACTAGGAAGATGGTTACAAAATGAAGAGGCAGGGGCTGTATGCGTCTCTCCTATAGAATTGATCTGTGTTTCTTCCTGTAAGCTGAATGTGGCATGATGAATCCAAAACTGCGGATCTGGAGGAACAGTGTATTCAGAGGACTCCAGCTACACATAGGAGAAGTTTAATTTTCATGGTGGTAGTGGGAGTTTAACATTGTAGCTATGGCTTTATGTGTCTTTCCATAGTCATATTGTTAAACTGGTTGTAGATGTGTACACAGGAAATACATACTATGGATGAATTCATTTTACTTTCACCTCGTTGATCATCTGTATTGGGAAATATGTTATGAATGATTTAATTAAGGTCGCACTCCAGAGACTAATTCAGAGATATGAGGAAGTTAATATCTTTAAATAAAGAAGAGAGACATTAGTTTAATTCAGATAAGGAAATGCACTATTTCAGTTTTCTTTGCAGACAGTTTAAAAATGTAAAAGCAAAAATGACCATTTTATCATACAGATCAATTTATGAAGGTTCAAAAAAAGAAAAGGATGTTGGCATTGGGATTCAATCCTTTTAATGTACCTCAGTTTGACATATGATGATTGTGACCAGAGAGAACACTTAATTTGCCCAGTACAGAAAAAGAAATCCAAGCATATTGAAGTATGGAAATGTACAGTTAAGGCATCCCAAAAAATATAAATCAAAATCTAGCCTTCAGAGTGTTGAGGGTTGGAAAGAGAAATTTGAATCTGTGTGGCTACTACATGACATTATTGTAGATCAAATTTTCTGAGTCTGGAGATTAAGGGTATGGAACAGAATCCACAACCTCTGTAGGATGGCAAAGAGACAATTACTTGACATCAAGCTAGTGCAAGTTTGTGTACGTAATCAGAGGAATCAAGTGCCAGCTCATAGTGTAGCCATAGCAAGCGGAGTGCCAACAAGCGTAGTTTCCTGCTTGACTGCATCCTACCCTCTTTGTATAGCAGACCTATACTAGTGAACTGCCTGTACACATGAGAAGGTCAGTTCTGGCCTTTTATGAAGAAGATACCAATGCTTTTTTTCTAAATTTATCATATCTGACATGAAACAACAATGTTATTTTTCTGAGAGAAAAATTCCGTCTAGTCTGTCCATTGGTATAAATAATGATATGGTTCAAATGAAATGATCCATTATCTAGATTTAATGCCCAAAAGACCAAGATCCAGAATACATTTATCAGATTATAACATTTAATGAAATTACTGTTTCCACATTACAGCCACTCACAAAACCACTTTTAAATATAGAGGAATTAATTTGATTACAAGTAATGGAGATTTTTGTATAGTAAAGATAGTAATGCTTTTATAGAATCTAATAACAAAACATGATGCCTATTTCTTAGAGAATAAATGTACAGTGGCATGTTGGTTAAATTTGTATGACTGAAAATATGAACATTTGCAGATACAGAATAAAAATGTGCAGATCTTTTCACCCATCCTTCACTTTTGTTTTTTCATTATGACTTTATTTTCAGTCTCTCATTTTTGCCTTATTCCAGTTCAGATTTATCAAACTTTTGACAGCAGCTCCAGGAAGTTATTTATTTAAAATGTTTCTAGCAAATCTAATTCTATTATCATGAAAATTCATATTAAATACAAAGATACTAAATTTATCTTTTTCACCCCCCACAGCAATGGAGTTCCATGAAAAGCTGCATAATATAGGAGCAAAGGAAGGTTTAAAAGAAAGGAAGCTCCAAAAAGCAGCAGAGAGTTTTACCTGGAATATTACAATTTTAAAGGTAATGTTTTTTCATGCTTGCTAGCAATTATATTAATTATTCCATTCACACTCAGTCATATAATTATATTGTCTTCCATAGCTAATTAGTGGGCACTATGTGACCTAATTTAATTTCTTTTACTATTATTATAAATTTAGCTCATGTATCATGAAAGTGTAACAGGCTATCAACATGAATTTAGATGAGCACAACTGTCTTTTTCCATTGTAATTTCTTTGAGGTGTTTTGGTTTAGTTTTTTTGATACTTTATTTGTAAAATTTTGTAATGTTAAACAGGGTGCACATGTGGTCCTGATTATGTAGATGAGACAATGATTGTTGATTATTGTGGTAACTACGGCTCTGAAGAGGATATGCAGTTGTTCAAAATCTGTTCAGTGATTTCTAAAAGAGAAGTACCATATATACTTGTGTACAAGCCAAGATTTTTGTGCCTGAAAATTGACTTCAAAACGGGCACTCAGCTTATACGTGGGTAAATATGGTGGACAGCCCCTGCCCGGCAGTTTCACTGACCATGCTGCAGGCTGGAGCCACAGTGTGGCTGAGGCAGCTATCTTGAACAGTCCGATTGGGCTGGTGCTAGTGTAAGAAGGGGACTTGTACTTCTGCAGTGACCAGTTAAGGGAGTCCTGGGGTGGGAGAAAGGTCAGTCTGGGCTTGCGGGGGGGGTCGGGGAGGGTAGGGAAGCAGCAGCAGGGCCTGGGGTTTCGGTAAGGGTGTCTGGGAGGCTGGGAATTCTGGTGGCAGGAGTTGGGAATGTTGGGGAAAGGGCCAGCAGGGGTGTGGAGAAAAGCAGCAGTATGGCAGCATGTGGAATGGGTGGCACTGCAGAGAGCAGGGGAATAGCGGCAGCACAGCAGCCCATGGAATGGGTGGCACTGTGGGGAACGGGAAAAGCGGCAGCTGCAGGGGTTTGGGTGTTGGGGAGGGTGTCAGGACCTCCGGGGGAAGTCAGTGGTGCTGGGTGGAGGAGGAAGGTTAGGGGCCTTGCTAAGCAGATACTTCATGGAGCTGCTGCAATGACAGCCAGATCTCAACTGCTTAGCCCACTCTACCAAGGGACCGCTCATCAGACCAGTCCAGTACCCGAGGCCAGGCTGGCCTCCCAAGCCATAGATCACCTTTCCTTAGTCTTGGGCTTCATACGCTTCCCTGATGCTCTCCCCAGTGCAGCACCCTAGTGCCAAGGCAGGCTGGGGGTGGCTCATGGTAACCTTCCAAGCAGCATGGGGAAGTGACTTGCTGGCAGGCACAGCAGGCCCACAGACAATGCCAGTATTTGAGATGGGAAACAAGCGGGAGGCCCAGTGTCTTCCTTTCTACGTCTCACGCTGTACCACTCTCCATTACCTACTTTGACACTGTCAATCCTTTCACTATATGCCTAGCCAGAGATCACTGCTGGGGGGGCAGGGGCGGAGCCGCACCAAGCAGCCAGCCCAACTGTGGGCACAAGACAGCACAGTGTGAGCCTAGCACTGGGAGTAAGCCTGGAGTGAGTCCAGCAAGGAGCAGAGGGGTCAGTGGCCCTGCAGCACGGAGGGTGCTCTTGACCTGAAAGCAGCCCACAGGGTCCTAGCTCTGAGCAGTCCCCTTTGCCCCTTTGGACTAAGAACTGTGCCAGCCCCCAGCAAGCCAGGCCTGCATCCTGAACCAGGCCAACAGGCTCAGGAAGAGCTCCCTGACAATGGCACCAGCACCCCATGCAGGTCTGGCACCTGCGGTCAAAAGGGGACCTCAGCTTTTACAGGGTCAACCATTTTTGCCTCTTTTTTGGGCTCAGAATTGGGGAGTTGGCTTATGCATAGATCTGCTTATACCTGAGCGTATACAGTAGCATTGAGATAAATACAGATCAGAAAAGGTTGGTGAGTCTTGTCCACATGGTCAGGCTTTATATCTGGGGTTGGGAAGGAATTTTTCCCCAAGGCAGATTGGCAGAGGCCATAGGGGTTTTTTGCCTTGCTCTGTAGCATGGGCATGGTTCACTGGCTGGTGGATTCTCTGTGCCTTGAAGCCTTTAAACCATGAGTTGAGGACTTCAGTAATTCAGTCATAGATTAGTGGTCTATTGCATGGAAGGGGCGTCGCTGGTGCAGGGCAAAAGGTGCACGAGCCCCCAGGCCCAGCACCAGTGGGCCAAGTTCTGGCTCCAGCTGGGGTCATAGAGCCAGGCCACCATGGCAGTAGCAGCCAGAGCCAGCCTCAGCCGTGGCCAAGAATGTGGAGCCAGGCCACTGTGGTGGAGGCAGCCAGATCCGACCCCAGCTGAGGATGCAGGGCTGGGCTGCAAGAGTGACAGCAGCCAGAGCCGGACCCGATCCTGGCTAGGGACGTGGACCTGGCCTGCCGCAGCAGTGTCAGGCTACCGAACTGGCTCTGACCTCGGCCAAGGCTGTGGCGCCAGATTGGGCCCAGGGAGCAGGGCTGGCAGGGGAGGCCTTGGCCTGGGCTGAGAGATTTTTTGGAACCAGGGACGCCTGTGATTACAGGAGTGGGTGGGTGAGGTTCTGTGGCCTGCATTGTTCAGGAGGTCAAACTAGATGATCATATTGGTCCCCTTTGATCTTAAGGTCTATAAGTTTATGAAATAAATCAAAGTGTTGATCTTTTGTAATCTATGATGAATAGTGTTTAATAGCATGTGTCCAGAAATGTATTAATACTTCTGATTTCAATAACTGAGTATGTTTGACTTGGACATTCTCTCTGCTTTTTCTTAAGCATATTTTGCTTACATTTTGACTGAACATGAAGTGATGTAGTATAAACAGTTTTCAAATGGACACCCTTGGACAATTAAAATGCAGAATGATTTTCATACTTGTCATCTACCATCAGAGTAAAACAGTTTAGTAGAGTTATCACAGCTGCCTCCATTAATTTATTCCTCCAATTCAGTCCTCTCAGTCTCATTTATAAAGTTTTCTATTAAATTTAATATAGATTCCCTGTTCCCCATCTAGCCAAATACCTCATCTCTATATTAAACTGTAAAATCCATTTTAATTACAAAAATTGTTTCATTTCTCTTTATTCCTTCCCACACATCCTATTTAAACCTTGTCTCTTTTAATTGTTGAAAATAAATTTTTCCTCCCCCTTCTCAGCTTAGTTCTTGCCCCCCACACTCCTGTTATTGTGCCTGTCATAGAAAAACATTACACACAAAACCGTCACCATCGTGTTCTCCCACGCTTGCTATCGGTTTCAGTTAACAAATTCTGGGCTGTATTTTTCAGAATATTTAAGATAGCAAAAGTCTCCTCTGAGCCCAACTCTAGGGAGAAGCAAATCTAGGTTAGATTCATTAGAGTATTTATAGGTAACAAATTCTGTCAGTAGGGTTCCAAGTTCTGTTTAAAGGAGACAAATTGTCCCTGTGCTGCTAGGTTTGGTGGATCTTGACTGAAGGGGTAAAAAAGGAGGAACTGAAGCATCATTCCCCTATCCGTTGGGCCTCTCTGTATGTGTCAGGGGATCATCATCCAAGGTCGTGGGGGCATGAGAGGAGGGAGTAATTTGCTGCACTTTTCCATCCTAAGCATCAGAGATCATCTTGACCATTCTACCTAATTTAATACTGCCAGAAGCAGCAATAACTTAGAACTTACTAACTCATCTCTGCGTCCTATTCAGAATGTAGGATGTTTTCTGTAATTGCAGAGAGTCTGGTCAGGGGCATTCTAAGTTCTGCTGAAGTCATGCTTTGGTTGTGGGGGCAGAGGAACTGTATGGTTGGCCTCACCACTCACAATATTGAAGGCCTGTCACTTACACATGCCACATCTTTGGGACCCGCCAGGTTGGTAGGTGGCAGGCTCTTCCTTCTGGCTGGACAACTGAATAAAGCTCTTCACTGTTCACCTTGTGTTGTTCCCTCCTACACTGAACACCTTGCCGTAGAAGGGTATGACTTGTCCCATAGTAAATATCATATCAGAATGACCAGTGAGCCATCCAGTTAATGTCTGGTGTCTCTGAATGTGACAGATAATGAGGATATGCCACACTGGAGATGTAAAACATTATTGAAAAGTACTTTACAGATATTAAATACTCATACTATTAGGATTGTTATTCCCATTTTGCAGATGGGGAAGATGAGACAGCTCGGTCTCTCTCCTTTTGAACTCTGGTACTGCAGGCTTTGCAGTCATAGGCTTTAAACAGTATCAGATGCTTCAGACTCAGGCATAAAACAAAAAACCACCTAAATGCGGTAGTGTCAGTGATACAGTGATATGCTATTTGAAAGAATGTAAAAGAAAGGCTTTAAAATTAAAGCCAATTTTATATGGCTTGGAAAAATTGATCAAAAGGACAATTGACTGAAGTATATATTATCTTAGTAAAGAGTGTTTCAAGCCCGGCTTTTTGTTCTGTGAACAGAGGGGATTAGATGAGAGCACATATGCAAAGTAAAATTCATCATATTCAGAACAGATTGAGAAGCATTTTCTTTTATTCAGAAACACATTTTTAGTCAGAAAAAATAAAGTATATGTTAATTCCAATCCAATAATGGTACATAAGTACCAGAAAGCTTAGCTATTACCTTGACTACAATCTATATCAATGGGGGAATTCTGATTTACATCTCGGTTTTAAGCTGGTACACCTTTTCAAACAATACAGTTCCTAGTAGTGAGAGAGAAAAAATATATTACTGTGTTACAGAGTTAATTCCCTTGTACTGCCAAAATACTGCCTCTTTCAGACTTATGGTTATTGGTGTGTCTGCATATAAATAGGAGGACACTTAGAGAAGAAAAGAAAAAAGTAAAAATAGCTCTCAAATCACATTAAGAAAATCAAAAAAGGAGTCCTGTGGCACTTGGAGACTTGTCAGTTTCCAAAGGGATAACCATGTTAGTCTAGTCCAGCAAAAAAGAAAAAAAAAAAAAAACCCAACAAGGAGTCATGTGGCACTTTAAGACTAACAGATTTATTTTTCGCATGAGCTTTCGTGGGAGAAAATCCCACTAATTTAACTTCAGGCTTCCCATGGTTTGAACCTAACAATTGCTCTGATTTGCTATTACTATATGACCTGATCCTATGCTTTACACCCCCTTGCATTTATTTTCATTCCATCTGTAAGTTCACCCATCTTCAAAGCGTCTCACAAAGTGGGATTTTCTCCCATGAAACCCCACTTCAAGACTTAACAGATTGATTTATTGCATGAGTTTTCATGGAAGAAAATTCCACTTCATCAGATGCTTTGAAGATGGTGGAACTTACAGAATGGGAGGAAATAAATGCAGGGAAGTGTACGTCATGGGGTCAGGTCACACTGTAACAGCAAATCAGTTAAACACCTATGCTGTTCCCAAGTGTTTAAATCTTAACTACTTTGATTTGCTGTTACAGTGTGACTTAATCCCATGATTTACACTTCCCTGCATTTAAAAAAAAAATTAAACATTGAATTAAATTTAATTAGACATTTAACTGAACATTAAAAAAAAAATCAGTTTGTTAGAAAAATGTTTCACCTTATGATAAGGGAATCCAGCACATCTTTAAATATTTACAGTATGGTTAGAAAAGACATATCAAAATAAAAAAAATATATACTGGAGGAAGGGGTACAGAGAAGTAGGGCTCAATATGCTGGATATCCAGATAAAACCAACATATGATTCTTGCTCTGATGGGACAGCCGCATCTCCGCCTCCGCCGCCCTAGGCAGCAACCCTTGACACTTGTTGTGCCTTCCACTGCAGTCTCCCCTCTGAAAAGAGCCAGGCAGAGCCATGTGGCACCCCTCTACACTTAACTGCCACTCCAGCCCCACAGCCATGCCTCTCAGATGCCAAGGGGTGGCACTCAGATGGGAAGGGGGCCAGGGCAGCCCTTCATGCATGGGGAGGAGAGAACTGATGGGCAGAATCCCAGCAGATACTTGACATTACAGTAAATAAGACAAATTTGTGAACCATTCTGAGACTTTATGTACACATATCAATTGATGAGGGATTCTTAAATATTCAAACTGCATCTGATGAAGTGGGTTGCAGCCCATGAAAGCTTATGCCCGAAGTCTTTAAGGTGCCACAGAACTTTTAGTTGCTTTTGCTATTATATATAGACTAACATGCCTACCCCTTAGAAATTACTCAAACTGTGTGACACACAGTTTGGAAGGGGTGAATGTGAGATGTTCTACTGCATCAACTCTCCTGTGGCCTCTGAACATGCTGTTTCAGATAGAGAGGAGCTGCAGTGTCTGGGCATTGGGATGCCTCTGCCTTTAAGGGCCCAGCCCTGGGAAGTTGCTCAAGTTGTCCTGAGAGGTGCAGTCTCATGAGAGGGAAACAAAACAGGCCCTCCTCCCCCCAGTGGTTTTTGAAAAGAGGGCAGGTGGTTTCCCCGTTGGAGAAACTGTCACCCCCTTTGCTCTTCCCTGCGGCAGGGTTTTGCCCTCTCTCACCAGCTAGCAGCACCTCACCCCTGGGGTAACCCCAGCTCTCACACATACACATGCACACCCATACGTAAGTTTGCTCCTCAGCCCCTCTTCTGCCCCTGCCTCCAGCTGCTAAGACCCCCAGGCCAGTAAACTTCTGCCACTTTCTCAGATCCTGCCTATTTCCTCCTCTCCGCGCCCCCCCCGCGTTTTCACCCTTTGCCCATTTTTAGCCCCTCTAAAGAGCAAGCAGAAGAATGTAACTGTGGGGAGGGGCACAATGATGTCATGGTTTTACCAAATGTTATTGAGCATGATCAGTACAACCTAGTTCCTAGTTCTGGGAAGTCCCACTTGCTGTTATTACAAGGGCCAGGTGCCACACTGCCCCTCCTCCCCCCACCAGCACCCCCCAGCAGCCCAGGGCCTGTCCCCCCACAACTGCCCTCTCAGTACACAGCATTGGAACAGGGGAACTAGTTTTCAGCTTTCAACCTTCGAGACGTCTGTTTTCATGTAACCATATGTACTGCATATCAGAGACTTCCCAGATTTAGTCTCAGAACAGGGCACAATCAATACAAAGTCTTGTCTTTTGGCCTTTCCACAGCACTGCAAGTATTTTCTAAAATTCTTGAAGTAGTGGCAACACACCTCCACAAGCAGGGATTAACAGTTTTTCCCTATTATAAGCAACCAACCAGGAAGATGCTGTAGGCCTTATGCACAGAACGATCACCCTCTTAACATGTTTAGGATTACCAGTAAAGATACAACTATCAATAGTGACACCCAGGCAGAAACTGGACTTTACTGGGGCCCACCTCAATATTCTGTAGCCCAGAGCATCACCACCACTGACCAGATTCCTCACCACGCATAGTCAGTCTAATCGCCACGGTACTGAATAGCCCACAGACCTGTCTCCATCTTTTAGGCATCAGTAACATTCATAGTGTGACATGCAAGATTTCACATGGGCTGTATTCAGGGCTATCTAATAACCGTCTATATGCTACACAGACACAGGCTAAACAAGCACCTCACCTTGCTGCTGTAGGTCAAAGGCTCTCTATATTGCTTAACCCAACCCCACAATGTGTGTGGGAGTCTATTTCAAAGACTCCACCTTTAATTTCAAAAGGAATAGCTGTGTTAGTCTAGTCCAGTAAAAAAACAACAAGGAGCTGTGTGGCAGTCTTAAAGTGCCACACAACTCCTTGTTGTTTTTTTCCACCTTTAATGCTTCTCATTACAGATGCCTCTTTGACAGACTGTGGGCTCACCTACAACATCACACAGCTCAGGGAAAATGATTTCCCTCTGAGATATTGTTACACTTCAGCCTCCTGGAATTGCATGCACTTCCTGTGCATGATCAGGAATGAAATCATAGGAGTTGAATGTTGGACAACATTGCCTACATATTTCACAAAACCAACAGAAGGGAGCAGGGTTACACTCCCTATGTACTGTGCACTAGCATTCATCTACCTTGAGAGAACCAAAACTTTTTATTTCAGCTTTGGAACAATATAAAGCTTCTTCCATTTCTAAGTAGAGACTATCTGAAGACTGAACTACAGAAAGAATGTGGACAAATTGGAGACTATCCAGAGGAGGACAATCAAAATGATAGGGAGCTAGAGACATGACTTATGAGGAGAAGCTGAAGTAACCAGGCTTGTTTAGTCTGCAGAAGGGAAGAATTAGGGGGGATTTGGTAGCAGACTTTAACTACCTGAAGAAGGTTCCAGGGAAGATGGAGCTAAGCTGTTTTCGGTGATTGTAGATGACAGAACTAGGAGCAATGGTCTCAAGTTGCAGTGAGGGAGGTCTAGGTTGGATATTAGGAAAAACTTTTTCATCAGAAGGGTAGTGAAGCACTGGAATGGGTTACCCAGGAAGGTGATGGAATCACAATCCTTAAAGTTTTTTAAGGTGAAGCTTGATAAAGCCATAGTTTGGATGATTTAGGTGGGGTTGGTCCTGCTTCAACCTTAGTAGCCTTTCTCAACAGTCTACCAATCACAGACATACATAAAGAGCAGGTGTTAAAGTAAGGGACAGTGCCCCAGAATGGCATGCTGGGGCTCCCCAGTCTTAGGGGGCAGTTTTCTGAGGCCCCCTAAAAATAGGGGAGCACAGCAAAATGCTACATTCAGGGGCCTCCTACAAATAGAAAGAACGTACTGGAACACTGCATTCCGGTGCGTTCCCCTATGGCCGGCTCAGGGAAGGGGCTGCAGGTGGGAGCAAGGCTGGCCACCCCTCCCGCCTTTACTGGGGCCTGTGGTGGCCCCGCCCCTTCCTGCTGGGCCTGGGCAGTGCACACAACCCAGTCCCAGTCTCAGGTCTGTCACTGTCTTGCTGGCCAGCCAGTGCCGCAGCCTCCTTCCCCCTGGCCTGGCTCAGCCCAGCTCCTAAGTGGCATGGGTAAGGGGAGCCCTGGGGGTTGGGGACAGTCAGGCTCCAGCAGGGAAAGAGCACAGGGGGAGGGCTGGGGAGGTGTGGAGGAGTTGAGGAGCTGAAGGGGGTAGAGTGGGACAGTTGGATTGAAGGGGGCGGGCCCCCGCCCCCGCGGGGGGCCCGCCGCCGGGGGGGGGGCGTGCCGCTCGGGGCGGGGGGGGGGGGGGTTAGGAGGCCTGGAGTAGGGACAGGGAGCTTAGGGAATGGGGATTGAGGAAGACATGGGGAAAGAAGGGTCTGATGGGGGCAGGCATTTTGGGGACAGTAGCTGGGGAGGGGGTGGTAGGCATTTGGGGGGCAGTAGCTGAGGTTCATGAAGGGGGGGGGCAGATCTGTGTGAAGAGGGCCCAGACCTGAGTGAGTGGGGCCCAGAAATTTAGGAGCGTTCTGGGACCTGCCAAATTATACTTTAGCCCCTGGTAAAGAGGCCACATGGGCATCTATGCACATATTTAGAAAACATTATGCAATAAACCAGAGCTCAAGATCTCACACATTGTTAGAGTGTACTGTGTTATCAATTATACACAGAACTCTGAAGCCCTTTCTGTCCACTGAAGGGTACTGCTCAACAGTCGCCTGAAGTCACCCACAGGGACACTCCTCAAAGACAAGGTTACTCACCTTCTGCAGTAATGGAGGTTTTTCAAGATGATGTCCCTGTGAGTTCTTCTCTACCCACCACCTCTCATCTGCTTCAGAGTTCGATCCATGGATTCAGCAGCAGAGAGAGAACTGAGACAGATCTGCTCTCATGGTGCTATATAGATGCTGCCGCAATGCACTATGGGGAGATCCCACACACAACCTAGATAAGCTGCAGCTGAAATTCTCCAGTCAAAGGTGCAGAAATTCACCATCTCCTGAAGTAGAGTACCCACATGCACATTCCTCAAAAAAGAGTGGTGCTTTCTACTTCTTTAAAAAATGCTTGCGTTTCCTGCCCTTGGTCAGGAATGAAATCATAAGACACAGCAATGCTATCTCAACCTCATTTTCTGCACAGGCTGAGTAACCTTCTCTTGCTGTGCCCAGTGCCTCCAGCCCTTTCACTGCTGACATACCCATTCAGGCTACTTTCACACATCAAGAAGGAAATACAAATAATACAGGCTCATTTTATTTGTTATGTGCTTCCCTGTGGGTATTTGAAATCAGCCTGCTTCTTTTAAGCAAAAAGCATACCTTCTTAACAATAAAGTCAAGTTAATCTGAACAACATTACATAAAATCTCATCATGCTGAAAATGAAGGGTCAATCTCTACTCCTTGATATGGAAAGATTAGGCATGTAAGGCAGCTGACATCATTTCTAAACAAATTAAGCTGTATTTTACCCTCAGGTTATAGACATTGATTCTCTTTAATTGGGGCAATTGGACTCCAGTTGGCATCGTGGAAAATTTGATAAAATAAATTGAAAATTTCTCTATTAAAAGTCTTCCAATAGAAGCAGTCAGACTTATAAATTACATGTGTATTATAATCACAATTCCCCAGGCTTCCTAATTCCAATTGGTGTAACAATGTGTCCATGCTGCCAAATACATATATGTACTTCTGATTACCTTCTGAACATCCACTTAAAAAAGCTATTCTATATCTTATAACTAGACAAGGAAAGAATTGGCAGATTGATAGCTCTTTCTGGATTCAGTGGTTGGTGGTGCATGGCCATTCTTAGTTGGTGGAGCGATTTGTTTCTTATATCTTTATAAGATTATCAACCTGGACCTCACAAAGATAACAATATTCCTGCAGTCTGTATAGTTGACTTCTCATCATCTATATTATTAGCACACTGTTGTTACGGTCATGCCTTCCTATTCCAAACACCAAAAATACAAATTGTACCTAATGCTGTTGCACTAACATATGTGTTTTACATTAATCCTAGAATTGGATGTTTGGAAAAATAAATCTCAGAGGGCAACCTGAAAGGAACATCTGTGTTCCTGTTACTTATTGCTATAGGTCATTATGAAAGGAAAGGGTGACCAGGCACCAAAGCAAAAGATGACTCATGTCTTACATTCTCCTTACCTGTGACCTTCCTTGGCAAACTACCTGAATGTTCTACTTGTTACTTGGCAAACTACTGCACCCATTGTTGCAAGAGCCCATGCTAAAATTAAAGTTCACTGTAGTCCACCAACTAGCCAATAACAGTTGCTCCCATTCACATCGGTGAACTGCCTTGGCCTTTCCCCTCCTCTGCTCCTCAGCAGGACTCCAAAGAGTTGCAGACAGAAGTGGACTCATTCTCGTGCAGCTCAGAACATTGCTTTCAGAATCCACTCCTACAAACTGCTTTCATGATCTTGGCAGCCATTCTTTGGCATTACTGAGGCGCAAAACAGAAAATCTGGATGAACTTAAAGCTTGTCCTAGTTGGCCTCATAAATAATCTCCAGTCAAAGTCTGGAAAAGACTTAAAGGGATATAAACATGAAAATTTAATGACCAACATAACTTTGCAATGTAAATATTAAACATCCTGTTTAAATATTAAATATTAAAATTTTCTGATGTTAAGCTACTGTTAAAGTATGAGTAGAATGGCAATTGATTTCAGTCACCAGCGCTTGGGTTCATAACCCATTATTGTCACAGTGTCATTTTTTTCAACCATAAAATGATTTTACCTAGACACTTAGTGATTCTGTTGGTCAAATACATCTCAGATATTCTTCAAGTGCAGCTTGCCTGTGTAACCAAAAAAAACCCAACAACAACAAAAGTATTCTTGACAGTGAGCAGCAACACTGGAAGTAGTTTGACTGGTAGTAAACATAGGTTATTCCAAGTATTGACAAACTGTTTTCAAACTTGCAGGCTTTTTGTAGTGTACCGTAGATAATCCTGGAGTGTGTGTGTGTGGTGAAAAGTGCTTCTCTTCATATGATTACTAATTTGAGCACAATGGGTACAAGTTTCTCTTAATGAATATGGGACCATACACTACAAAGCATTTATCATCAGTGAAAAAGTAAAGCAGTTACTGTACCTAAATATATTTATAAATATGCTTACAAAATTACCCTGTTCAATTTTTGAGGGCCTACTCAAATGCCAGCATGAAGTTCCTGTTTATTCAAAATGGCTACAAGACTGCAACTTTTTAAAATATGCAACAAAACTAACCCTAAACATAAGCACTGATCATGGTGGCCACCCCTTCTGTGTACTCGTAGACCTGCAAAGGAGCTGATCAAAGACAGAATATGTGGTGGCACCAGCCCCAAGGCCTGCCTGGTGGAACCTGGACCAACAATTTCTCACTCTGAGCAAGGGGGTGCCCTTATACTAAGTCACATCAGCACTAGTGACTGATGATCTGATGCTTGTTCACTCCGATGGCCAACAACCATCAATTCCATGCCCTCCAATTCATCATCATCATAATCATCTCAACCTACAGTCAACAGAGGTGGTTAGGTAGATCTGGCCCCTGTGTAGCCTAAGCTTACCATCCTGTTGGAAAAGAGGAAGTATGAGAACCTGCAGCCACATACAAGAAGCAACCCAAAGACCTGTACTAAAAAGATGGACAGTGATTAACACACAGTTACAAGTCAGACAGAATTGCATTTATCAAGATATCATTACCAATCCTGTTGTTCAAATACTGCTGCCATTGAAACAGACTGAATTGATCAACTCTAAATGTTTAGTCAGCCAATCTGGTGGCTTAGTCCGGTGCCATCATCACCACAGTGCGTCTTCCCTTCCATTTCTTTAAATTCCTACTTCCTTTTTAATTTGTGGCCAACAAGTCCTTTGAAAAGTAAAATATACATCAGTAATGACAACAGTCACACAGTACTGTAGAAGCTCTGACAAAAATCAAGCTTCAGGACAAGCTATGGAGTAAAGAAAATGTGAAACTGGTGAAATGTTCTACTTGATACTATGTCATATGAGATTAATGCCAACTTCTCATTTCACAGGTGTAGAGGCGATGATAAACCCAAAACCCTGTCCTTTTAAAATTACCTTTCATATTTTATTCAGGAGATCTGACATTACAACTCATACCTGAAAATATCAAAGCAAAGGATGACCTCGTCCATGCTAAAGAAATTGTTCTTCTAGAGTAGAATTCAGCAAATGAGAACATAGATTCATTAAGGAAATTTAATTGGTGCTCCATTGGGACTTTTATTAAGCTTTACCACTGCCTGAATATGAATTGTTTGAGAAGTTTTAAGAATAGTTCTGCCTGTGTGAATGAAATATCATTCGGGAAAAAGACACGTTACCCAAGGCCCTGGTAGCACAGTCAGTACTGTCATGAGACTAGTCATTGTCAAGGTCTGAACTCTGGCACTGATCAGACCAGTTACCCCAGATTTATGTACTGGTGTAGCCATATATTGAGGCCACCTGATGCTACAAGAACTGGAATGTTCTTTCCTTTCAGTATAACTCTCCGCATCTTTTCTGAAACTCTTGAATATAGTACCAAGTACCTCAGCATATTTGCCAGTGACATCCAGATCTGTAATGTCCATGAAGAGCTAAAGTATTCATTATTCTTATTTGCCTCTGGTGATCACAAGTACAAACAGCCACTGCCACCACCACCACAGTTTACCTCCCTAAAAGCTCTAGGAGCCAGTAGAGGGATAATATTTGGACTCTCATATTTCTCAGACACCTTATTCCACTCACCAGAACCTTATGGACAATACTTTTATGCCATGTGACCCTGTTGGGGACCTTGGTCATCTCATGGAAACCAAGACTACTTAGACAGAATATATGTGCCTAAGACTCCTTCATACATTTTTCAACACCACAAGTGGCACTTGAATTCCCATGAACTCAGGTGTCCCTTAGTCATGAGGAAGAGCAAGAGGAAATAGCCCTTCCTACATTAGATCCCTCAAGACTACTTGCTTTGTCATCATCTCTAGGTAAAGCAGTGTTGCCCCTCATAGTCTCAAAATTTAGATGATTTTAAGCAGTTCCAAGACCTCTGGAAAAGAATAACAGTGGTACTCCCACTTTCTTTGGCAGAGGTGCAGGAGCTCATCCACAGACTAGTGAACATTTTGCAGTGTACAGCTCTGATTGAAGGCAGCTTTGCCTATAAATGAGGCAGTAATAGATTCAGCCCAATCACAATTGCAGATCCCAGTTACAATTACCATAACATCCAGGAAAGAAGACAAAAAAATCAAGTTCCATCCAGAGATGTAGAGTATTTTTATACCTTCTCTGGTCCTCTGTGGCTTTGGAG
This sequence comes from Podocnemis expansa, assembly GCA_007922195.1. Classification (NCBI taxonomy): domain Eukaryota; kingdom Metazoa; phylum Chordata; order Testudines; family Podocnemididae; genus Podocnemis; species Podocnemis expansa. Next base: position 11,348,670 of record ML681964.1, on the reverse strand, counting down.
TCTATTAATATGTGAATATTTTTAAAAGTCTTTCTTCCATTTGTTGACAAGCCCCAAAGCCAAAACAGCAGAGCTTGAAAAAAGAAACTGTCACTGAAGTAGCCCTTGCCAAGGAACAGTGACTTGCATTGTTCTGTGGTAAATTAGTTTCATTTGAAAGACTTGCAAACCTTTGAAAATTGGTACTGTAGAAAAAATAGTACATGATCATGTAATTAAAGACTGTTTCATAATGCTTGTGCATCAGGGAGCAAATAAGGTTGCAGAGATAATCATAATTCTGGCATTTCCTAACACATAAGTGCTTTACTTTTCAACACCACAGTAGTGGACTTGTAACAGTTTCTGTGAAAGTGCCTTACAAATGTTTTTTAAACAAGCAACCTGGAAAAAAAGCAAAAAACAAAAAACAGATGTTCCATTCTGTGGCATCACATTGACACCCACATGGTTCATCACCAGGGTTGGAACCTTTAGATCTATGACACTGCCCGCTGCCACTTGAGTTAATGGAGTAACAGATGGCTGTGGGAGGTGGTCATCCTCTATGTGGACTGGCACCAGAGAAGGGCAAGATATACCTTTCCCAGTGGGTTTTGTAGATATTTGCTGATGGCAGAGAAATAGTGAGACTCAGCAGTCGTGGGTTCCATTGCAGGCTCCAGATGGGAGTACACTCTAATAGGCACAGACTCTTCTGTCTGTTCCCTCTCCCACATCTTGACCCATTTTGCACCATTCCCGTCAGCCTGTCCCAGTTCTGTCTCTTCCCTCCCCCTGGTTTCTTGCCCCAGTACTGTTGTTCTTACCTGTCTAGGCCCAGTCTCTTTGCCTAACCAGTCCGAAGCTCCCCTGCCAGGCTCTCTGCCCTCATGACTTCCCATCCCAGGCCTCTTGCCAAGTCACTCGAAATTCTCTTCTGAATCCTCATCTCATCTACCCACGCACTGGCACACAATCCCAGTGTCCTTCTACAGGATTGTCATCCCAGATCAGTCTCCATCCCTAGCTCCCAGTCTTCTTTCCCAGTCAGCCTGTTCTCTCCTAGACCAGTCTCCTCTCCCTAGTAGGTTAGCCCCAGTCTCCTTGTCCAGTCAGTCCCAGTTGTCCTTCCTCACCTAGCTCCTTGTGTGATTTCAGTGTTCTGCCCATATCCCAGCTGTCTCCCAGCACCCCTGCATTTCTCTCACCATCTCCCAGTCTCCTCTCCCAAACAGCCCAAGCCAGTCTTCTTGCTCAGCTGCACCCAGTCATACCTCCCCCCAACTTCCAGTTCTAGGTTCTCTTCCCTCCACTGCCAGCCTCCTTGTCCCAGTCTTCTACTTTCTCTCCCCCGTTTCCATGTGCATTTGAATCAGGCAACTTCCTCTTCCACATGGCCGGGGCATAAGCGGGGGACAGGGAATGGGGATGTCATTAAGAGCACAGGAGAAAACTTCCTGATTTTTAGTTCTAAGGGCCACCCAGCCCAGCTCAATGTAACTGGGAATAGCCACCGTAGAGAAAGTCAGGCTTCATGCTTGTAGACGTGGGTTTGCTAAAACATGAAGTCACATGTAGAAGCATGCCCCATGAGGACAGATTCTGGATATTTAGCTGCTAAAATATCTACTAAGCATGTGCAAACTGCAGTTTTTCAGAGTTTCATAATGTGACCAAACTTGAGCAGATTTTCAAAGCAAAAGGCACCTTTCTGTTACAAAGGCTGTGCCCTGCCAGATTACACATCCTTGCTCTAAAACAGGTGTGGCCAAACTGCAGCTCGGGAGCCACATGTGGCTCTTGAATGAAAAATTGTGGCTCCTGGAAGAAAGTCAGTAAATCAATTTAGGAAAGCAGCCCCAGCCTGGCATTTCAGGAGGGGGTCAGGATGGTAGGGAGAAGTGTGGTATGGTCAGGATTTTAAAAAACTCACCACCAGCCTGCAGCCTTTCTGCATTGAGCAGCAGCTACGTTTTTACTATATAGGCCCAATTTTCATGGTAACCTTATCTAATTATTAGAATCTGACATTAGCAGGATCAATATTTGTTCCCTTTTTATGATCAAATTAAAGTGTTCAATGAATTTTAAACTTAGTAATTTTGGAGTAGGTAAAAGTATATGGCTGTATGCCTCAGTGTGGCTCTCAAAGGTTTAATAATCAACTTGTGTGGCTCTTGAGTTCCATAAGTTTGGCCACCCCTGCTCTAAAATATGCAACCCTAGAGCCATTCAAAGAAGAGATCTCAACAATTTTTAATATAAAAGAAAAATCTGTTGCTCTGCAGTCTCATTCTTGGAAGCAGCTGTGGTGTTTAGCTGAAATTTTCGGGGGGGGGGGGGGAATCAGCTTGAGGCAGACACCCACTAGGGAACATTTCAACCCAAGCAGTTAAAGATTTCCAGTTGTAAGCAATAGGGTCTTCTGTTGGAGAGCATCAGGTAGGTTTAATCATAGGCCAGACTACCAGCAAAACCTCCAGTAAACAGCCTGGTTAGAGGTCTAAACCTGCATTCTAACTAATCCACATAGCATATAGCTCTAGAAACAGAGGCACTCTGGCTATGACTCATTTATTCTACCGGAATGTTTTAAATTAACTGTCCTGGTTGTCATGTTTGCGGGGGGGGGGGGGAAGGTCCTGATTTCCTTTAACAGATGAAAGAATAAGAACATTATTGAAGCCAGTGGTGCAGTGTTGCTTGTCTCCCTAGGCAGATCTTGCATTGCCAATTGCAGTTTCGAGGAGGGGGTTTTTTATGTATAAAGCAGTGTTTTCCATTTGTGTGGCTCAAACAGAAGTAATTTGGTACATTTGGATTCCATATGAAAATATTTGTCATTACTCGTATATGTCAGGTTGTGATGTTCTTTAACAACTTGTATACCAGTCTGGTTCTATTTAGTTAGACCTGCCTTATCCTACTTTACTTATGTGAGCAAAGGAGCACTCTCCCATGAATGCAGATGTAGCACCGTGTCCTTTGTGCCTGGAGCCTCTCTGCCAGGTTCTATGAAGTCTTCTATGTGCAGTGACTCAATGAAGAGGTTGCTCTCTGTAACATGTTCGGCACATGGATTCCTGCATGTAAATAGCATATGGAGAAGTGGCTGTTCATAGCAGCATTCCCTCTGGCTGATCCTGCACACAGCTGCAAATAGGGAGAGCTTAGCTCCGTGGTCCCCAACCTTTTCTCTGCCATGGCACACCTTGATTCCTTTAATTATTTTGAGGCACACCACCAAATGAATGTTTCCAAATGAACTTGTGAATATTCATGAGTCAATCAAGAACTCAGAATAGTTTTTCAAAAAATTCCACGGCACGCCTGCTCTGGCCTGAGAGCACACCTGTGTACCCGTGGCATACTGGTTGGGAAACACTGGCCTAGCTAATGATAGTGTGACTCCAGCAAGAGAAGAGAGTGGGTGAGCGATGGTTAGAAACTTGTGCAGGGCAGCACCTACCGTCACCGTTCTCAAACTGGCCTTTCTCAGAGCTTCTGCTAGTACAGGATGTTACCAGATTTGCGGGTCATCTTGGGGCATGCTGATTTATTAGGGTTACTTTCCTGGTGGGTCAAGGTGGGGGGTGATTCTATTAACGTACTGTTTGTCTCACTTGTGTTTTCATGGAAATTTACTTCTGCTTTCTGCTAGTCCCCTACCAGTGGAGCTACCCTGCAGAGCCTGAGTTTGCCAGAGTTGGGTTCCTCCAGCCCCAGCCTCAAATAAATACCTACACATACACACACACTTTCTCAGATTAACAGCACATCTGAGCAGGTGGGTTAAAGTGGCACTTTTAAGCTGACACCCTTATATGCCCTGTACTTAACAGGCTGGGCTAAAAAGCACTTTTTAGCTACCACTCTTGTATGCCTCTGGACTCCACAGGCTGGGCACAGCAACACTTCCCAGCTGCCACCCTTACAAGCCACAAGTTCAGCACATCACTATCCCCACTCACACACTACAATTGTTCTAGTAGTAACCACCTTAATGAGCAAACCCCGCAGGATTTGGGGGCATTAGAGGGACCCATAGCTTGAGCAAGATAGGGAAGCCAAGGACACAAAGGAGTAAATGAGGTTTAGAGAGAATCTGGCAACCAGCTTGACTATAAAAGTTATTTTATTGCTGGGTATAGAGAGTTATAACCATACAGGGAGAGACCATTAAGCAAAACAATTACATTACATGGTTTTAAATGGGGCATTGAGGAAATCTAGGCCAAGTTTGATTAAAAGTCAAGTTTAGAAGGTTATACCTGAACAGAGAGAAGAGAAGAATCAAATTAGGTCTGAGGGGGGAAGAAGAAAGTAGACTTAACTAGAGAGAGAGAGAGAGAGAGTAGGGGGTCTCACTATGCCACACAGCTTGAACCAGTCAAATGTTCCCAGGAGGCAGGCTATTCAGCTTGTGGTCCAGAGCGTTTGAGACAGGCAGAGCCCCCAGCATGATCTGTCAGGAAAAGTTGAACTCCTAGTGAAACTTTTGAATCTAGGAATCTGAACAGTTTTGAACTTGGGCAGGAGTTTTTGTAGAGAAGGAAACAAGGGTTCAAGGGAGAATACTAGATTTGTTTGAGGTAAACGATGACTCAAGGGAGCATACCACATTTGTTTTGTTAAGCCTAGACAATAGAACTAGTCATTCTTCGAGCAGTGTCCCCGCTGCTCCGCTGTACATGTGTGGCTGTGCCTGCACCTCGCACCGGAGATGTTAATAGCAGGGGGGGGGGACACGACATTCCTCCTATGAGGTCATTGCTGTCTTCCTGCCGTTTGGAATGCGCGCTCCCCCCTCCCACCCATCAGTTTCTTCTCAAGGGCCCAGCACTTAGCACCTCATTATAGGAGCTCTTATCTTTAGTACCTTAGTTAACGTTGTTTGTTCTGGTGATTTAAGTAGTTAGTTATTTAGTTAGTAGTTAAGTATTTTCTTTATTACTCAAAAAAAAAAAAAAAAAAAGAAGAAGAAACAACAAGAAAAGATACTGCTGTGGTGTCTCAGCAGCGGCTCCCTCAGAATGCCTGTTGCCTCAGGTTTCAAATGCTGCGCAGACTGTCATGACCTGATGCGAGCCTCTGGCCGTCATGATAAATGTATAAAATGCTTAGGAGAGACACATTTACCAAAATCCTGCCCTCACTGTGCCAGCCTGAAATCGAGGGCAAAGAGGGACCGCAGTATGAAACTTAAACTCTTGCTAATGGAGAGACCTGTCTGGCCAGCCTCCGAGGCCAGCAACTCCCCTCACAGGCTGTCAGCCGTGAAGAGGAGCTCAGAGTACTCCTCCCCTGCCCCTGGTAGGGGAGATAAACAGGGGAAAAGCTGCGCAGAGTCTGGAGAGCCCTCTGTTGCCTCCAAGAAACCCGAGCGAAAAAAGAAGTGGCTGACTGAAAGCCCCGCACCGGAGCAGGTGTTAAACGTGGCAGTTACTGGCTCTGCGCCGCCGCCAGAGCGCTCTCCAGCCCCAGCGACTACAGACAGCGCCCCGGCACCAATACTGCTGCCTGCGGCTCCGCCTCTGCTGTCAGTTGATGCAGCCTCAGCTGTGCTGGGCGTGAACTCACTGCCACAGTGCCGATGCCAGCACTCATGCTTAAAGCGCCTGCAGCGATGGTGCTGAATCCCCCCTTACAGGGGCCGCCTGTCCCAGTGTCGCTATGCAATCAAATGCCAGCATCGACGTATCACGCACCAGCACCACAGCCCCTGCCCAAGCGTTTACTTACCAGGCAGGATATGGTGCAGGATGCCCTCCACATTGGCAGGACCCAGTCTCCCCTGCGGAAGAGACCCAGGAAAACCAAGCACTGTCCAAGAGATGATTTTTCCTCTGACTCATCCTTGCAGTTGTCACCACTGGATGGTGTTCAGTCTTCTGAGGAGGAGGATTTCTCTCAGTCAGTCTCTGATGCTCACTCTATATCAAACTCTGAACTAGAGTCCGAAGACAAAGACACTGGGGACCCATTACAACAACCGGACCCCCTAAACCAACAAATCCAACCATGGGCATGGTAGGGCAATTCGTGTTATCAGTTTTCACCTTATGGTATACCTTGGGCCCCATGGTTCAACTGGCCAAACTACACTCAATCACAAATGCCCGTGACACCATCTTGAGATCAGAAGCTGCAACATACGCAGCTTCCCATGCCACTTATGAGGGATCCTCCAAGGGTGTCACCGACTGACGCCAAGGCCTCTGGCAACACCAGCGGGGAAGAGCCTCTGTCTAAAGCTGATGAGGCTAGACAATTCCAAGAGGTATTTAAAAGGATTGCAGCATCCTTGGAGTTGCCAGAACAGGCTGCTCCAACCTCTGAACACAGGCTTTATAGGCTTCTTCAGGCCAGTACTTCGTCCAAGGTTTCTCTGCCCATGGACGACAGCATTACGGAGCCTGCCAATGCTATATGGGAGACTCTGGCCTCAATACCACCCACCAATAAGAAAACAGATAAAAGATACTTTATTATGCCCAATAACAATGAATTCCTCTTTTCCCACCCACAAACCAATTCTCTGGTCATAGACGCAGCGAATCAGTGGCTCAAACAAGCCATAACGGATCATCACCACTTGATAAGGAAGATAGGAAAATGGATATCATGGGCAGAAAGATCTATACATCAGCGACTTTACAACTCAGAATAGCAAATTATGCCGCACTACTGGCAGACTATAATCATGACAAGTACTCCAAGTTAGCAGATTTTATTATTTTAATCCCAGATGAAAAGGAGGAGTCATTTAATGCTGTTCTGTGAGAGGGTTTATTAATATCAAGAATAGCCCTACAGGCAGCATTGGACACTGCAGACACGGCAGCCTGCACCATTGGCTCTGCTGTAGTATTGTGTAGATCCTCGTGGCTCCATGCGGCGGCACTACCGAAACAGCACCAGGCCATGATCGAGGATCTCCCGTTCGATAGGAACAAACTGTTAGGAGAAAAGACAAACGAGATTATGCACTCATTGAAAGACTCGAGAGCTACCCTACAGATGCTGGGAATCCAGCCGCCCATGTATAGACCTTGGAACAGCAGGTATCAATGTACCAGGACCAACAGCTTCTCCTATCAGCAACAGCGCAGGAGGTTTGATACCTCACGCCCAAGATCTAGACAGCAAAATCCTAGACGTAGGCAGGGCATGCAACCATCCTCTAATATGCAATCCCAGCTGGGCAAGCAGCACTTTTGAGACTTCGGCTGAGGGTTCGCCTAGCCACCATTTACCACAATTCACCCCTGTGACCGAAGCAACCCCACATTTTAAAGATAAACTTGCACCATTTATTCATTGTTGGTCGTCCATTAGATTGGACAAATGGGTGCTGGAGATTGTTGAATCAGGATACCTAATTCCATTCACATCCACACCTATCTCCAAACCCCCTTCCCTGTCCCTCTTCAGGGACCCGTCTCATGTACAGCTCCTCAAAGAGGAGATAAATACCCTCCTAAACATCAGGGTGATAGAGGAGGTTCCTGAACAATATAAGGGAAAGGGATTCTATTCCAGATATTTCTTAATGCAAAAGAAGAAGGGTGCTGGAGACCAATCCTAGACCTTAGAGATCTCAACAAGTTTGTCCGGGTCCAGAAATTTAAAACGGTAACATTGTCTAATATTCTTCCGTCCCTAGAAAAAGACGATTGGCTGGCATCCCTTGACCTCAAGGATGGATATTTCCATGTCATGATACATCCAGCACACAGGAAATTCCTACGGTTCACATTCCAATAACAGCATTATCAGTTCAATCTGCTTCCCTTCGGCCTGTGTACAGCACCAAGAGTGTTCTTAAAGGTCATGGCAGCGCCGATAGTGCATTTACACAAAGACGGGATAACCATTTTCCCCTATTTGGATGATTTCTTCCAAAGGGCACACTCGTTTCCCACAGCCCAAGAGGTGGTGAGAGCAACAGAGTCACTATTCCTCTCATTGGGACTGACTATCAACTATGACAAATCAAACCTGATTCCAGCACAGGAAATGCAATTTATAGGAGCACAAATTTGTACCCCTTCATGCACAGCATTCCTCACAATAGACAGGATCACAGCCATAATCAACATCATACAGCAGATCTGATCCTCCCCTACGGTTACGGCCCTCATGTATGCAACTCCTTGGTCATATGGCAGCAGCAGCATTCCTGGTACCAAGTTCCCGGCTACACATGAGACACATGCAGCTGTGGTTTCTAAAAGAATTCAAGCACCACAGACATGCAAGATACTGCATTCTATCTGTACCACCGCCAATAAAAGACACACTTACCTGGTGGACCTCGCTGAGAAATCTCCACCACGGTGTCTCGTTCACACAGGAAACAGCGGACATGCTGCTCTCCACCAATGCCTCCCTTGCAGGATGGGGGGTCCATCTTGGAGACCTGACTATACAAGGGAGATGGTCGCATCAAGAAAGCATCCTGCATATTAATCTACTTGAGTTACGGGCAGTACGGAACACATGTTGACACTTCCTAACTACGATAAAGGGCAGAAATGTCAAGATACAGACAGACAACATGACAACCATGTACTACATCAATCGCCAAGGCGGAGCTCGCTCACGATCCCTGTACCTAGAGGCAATGAAGCTCTAGCACTGGTGCCTGGAGCACAGTACCACATACCAGGTGCATTCAACACCATAGCAGACAATCTAAGCAGAAACTTTGCGGATCCCCACAAATGGGAGTTGGACAATACAGTCCTAACAAGCATATTCCATCGTTGGGGACGTCCAATGATAGACTTGTTTGTGACCCAGGACAACAAGAAATGTGCCCAGTTTTGCTCGAGAGGGGGTCGGGGACAGGGCTCTCTAGGAGATGCTTTCCTAACGAAATGGGACAACAACCTGCTGTACGCCTTTCCCCCGATTCTGTTGGTATACAAAACAATTCAGAAAATGAAGCAGGACCAAGCGAAACTCATATTGGTTGCCCCAGCTTGGTCGAAGCAAATGTGGTACTCTCTGCTCCTGCAAATGTCCAGGGACTCACCAATTACTCTGCTGGTCATTCCCAATTTACTTACCCAAAACAGCAGCAAGGTGCAACATACTTACTTCAACAGGCTGCTCCTTACGGCGTGGCTCCTCGATGGTTCGATGATACGGAGGGACGATGTTCTGAGAGAGTCAAACAAGTGCTGCTAAATAATCGGAAGCCAGCGACTAGGGTCACATACCTGCAAAAATGGAAAAGATTTGTTACCTGGTGCCAAGAGCGATCCATCCTTCTGCAGTTGGCCCCTATCCCAGATGTCTTGGAATATCTTCTCGATTTGAAAGAGAAAGGCTTGACCACAACTACTCTTAAAGTTCATCTAGCGGCAGTCTCTACATTTCATGATTCTGTGGTCAATTGTTCTCTGTTTTCCCATCACACTATTAAACGTTTCATGACGGGAGTGACAAATACTTACCCGGATATTAGACCTCCCGTGTATCCATGGGATCTTTCCTTGGTCCTAAGAGCAATTACTAGGCCGCCATTCGAATCCATGGCAACTTGCTCCCTGTTATATTTATCAATGAAGGTCACTTTTCTGGTAGCAGTGGCTTCAGCCAGAAGAGCAGGTGAACTTGCAGCTCTAATGGCTTGTCCTACATTTGCCATCCTTATGAAAGATAAAGTTTCTCTCAGACCCCAGCCGAAGTTTTTACTGAAGATCTCTTCAGCATTCCACATTAACCAATCAATCCACCTTCCGGTTTTTTGCCCGAAACCTCTCTCAAACCCAGAGGAAGCAGCATTACATACCCTCGATGTCAGGCAGGCAATAGCCTTTTACACTGACAGGACTAAGTCCTTTCGCAAGACCTCTAGGTTATTCATCTCAATGACTGAAAGGTCTATGGGCAATCCAATATCTAATCAAAGGCTCTCCAAATGGATTTCTACCTGTATCTGTATGGCCTACCAGAGGCATGGACGTGAACCACCAGGCCTAATCAGAACCCATTTGACCAGGGCAGTCTCCAGTACTACTGCATTCCTCCATAACATCCCACTATCAGATATATGTAGGGCAGCCACCTGGGCGTCCGCTGATACCTTTATATGGCATGGACAACCACGCTTCTCTTGACACAGCTGTCGGCCTTGCAGTACTTAATGCAGCGAGAAGGGATAACTCCGAAGGTCCCATCGCCAGCAAACGAAACTGCTAGGCAATCACCTACAGTGGAGCAGTGGAGACGCTGCTCAAAGAAGAAACGGAGGTTACTCACCATGTGTAGTAGCCGTGCTTCTTCGAGATGCGTGTCCCCTCACTGCTCCACTCCCCACCCACCTCCCCTCTGCTCCGGAGTATCCCTCAACTGATGCTTCGTGGTAGAGAAGGAACTGATGGGTGGGAGGGGGGAGCACGCATTCCAAACGGCAGGAAAACAGCAATGACCTCATAGGAGGAGCGCGCCCCTCCCCCTGGACTCTGCTATTAACATCTCAGGTGCGAGGTGCAGGCACAACCAGACACCTACAGTGGAGCAGTGCGGAGACACGCACCTCGAACCCCCACGGCTACTGCACATGGTGAGTAATCTCCATTTCCTGGCCATGGGCAAAATTGCTTCAAGGGAGCTCACAGTGCAGTAAGGCAATTTCACTATTTTCAATATTAGTAAAGGGTCTGTCACTAGAATTGGTCTGATAATTGCTGAGCTGGGAGTGTGCAGCCATGGATTCATTCACATCTACTCTGATCCCAGAGTGCAGTGTGTTTCCTGCCTTAAAGTTTGGTCTTCCATTCAGTATGCTAATAGAGATGTTATCTTATTCCACCTTTGATGCAACTCAGGCTTTCGGTTTTCCATTCAATGTGCTAATGGAGATGCCTGTCTCCCATTTAAGTGTAGATGAGGCATGAAAGGTTGCCTTAATCCTGTTAAAAAACAACAAGGAGTTGTGTGGCACTTTAAGACTAACAGATTTATTTTTTGCATGAGCTTTCGTGGGAGAAGATCCCACTTCCTCAGATGCTTTGAAGATGGGTGAACTTACAGAAAAGAATGAAACTAAATGCAAGGGGGTGTAAAACATAGGATCAGGTCATAAAGTAACAGTAAATCAGAGCAGTTTACAGGCTCAAACCATGGGAAGCCTGAAGTCAAATAACTGCTTTGATTTGCTATTACTTTATGACCTGATCCTATGTTTTACACCCCCTTGCATTTAGTTTCATTCCTTTCTGTATGTTCACCCATCTTCGAAGCACCTGAGGAAGTGGGATCTTCTCCCAAGAAAGCTCATGCAAAAAATAAATCTGTTAGTCTTAAAGTGCCACACAACTCCTTGTTGTTTTTTCACTGGACTAGACTAACACGGCTATCCCTTTTAAAATTAATCCTGTTACCCTTTGTCTGAGGGTTTTAGATGTATTGGCTGCTGCTTTTTTGAGAGAAGAGGGGATTTCAGGTGAGTTAGACAGCAGGGGTCTTGCATCCTGGTTCCCCAAGAACATAGAGCTGACAGGTAACAAGGGAGAAAAATACAATTCCTTGGATGCATTATAGAAACATCCCAGCTGAATTTTCAGTCCTCACTCCCCTTAGAGTTTTCTCTAATGCTGGCCCTTATTTTGATATCCCATTTTGATCAATTTGCTGGTAAAGAAAAACAAATGCATGTAATTACTCTGTGAGGAATACAAATGAATCCTCATCTTTGTCTACATTAATAAACAGCATGTGTTAAAACTTGCACAGATTCCTTTACTGCAAGCTGTTTGGTAGAGAGGGTCTGTTCTTTTGTTTGTCCAGCCACTTGCCTACAGAGAAAGCAAACAGCATGGCTTCTTACTAATGCATAGTATTCTCATTTGATGTTCATGAGCAGGGCAAATATACAATAAACCTGAAAAGAATACTATGGATTGTATGTTCCAACTGTATTTGTTCTTACAGGGGCAAGCTGATCTTCTAAAATATGCTAAAAATGAGACATTGGAGAACCTGAAACAAATCCATTATGCCACTCTTTCATGTGGACTCAATAAACCAGGCACTGAGAATGCAGAAGTCACAAAACCCCGTCGAAGTCTTGAGGCCATACCTGAAAAGTCAAGTGATGAAACTGGAGAATGAGACTTTCTGCTCAGAATTATGGAGTTTATAACTCTACAATCAATTGTAGCTGCACAGGACATTTGCTTTGCACTTAATATTGAAAACCATATTTGGAATTTTTAAAGCACAACTGGAGAAACTAATTACAAGCTATTAAAACTGTGAACGTGACGGCAATGAAATTGTTTAACAATTAAATTACCTTGCTGGTGTAAGGGATACCATAATTCAGTAACAGTATGCTGAAAAGTTCATTCAAGTTACATAAAGAAACAAACTACTTTTTTGTACTGAAAATGAGCAGTAACTGAGGGAAGGTGGATTCATAGTTTAGAATGTGACAGTGTGTCTTGATTTTCAAAATAATTAGGTGTGCAATCCCTTGATTTTTTGGGCAAACTTCAGTAGTTGTTTATAATACATAGGTATGCAATTGTGCACCTAACTTATGAAAATCAGGGTCATTAAAACGTTACACATTGTGTAAAAATGTGGATTTTATTTTAGACACTTGGGGGTATATTGGTTTGAAGTGGGAATATTTTTTTATTGTTGAGCCATAAATAAAAAGGAGAATGTAATTAGACAGTGCTCGCTGACTCCTCAGAGCACTATAGGAGAGCCATTGTGTGAAAGGAAAATGTGCAATCAGTCTGATGTAGCCTGGGTCTGAAGAAGATACTTACCTATGAACTTCCGCAAATGTGTATAGCTAATGTAAAAGTGACCAAACTGCGAGTAAAATGTTGTAAATAATTTTTCATTCTGTGAAGTGGTGTTCACATTAAAAACAAGTTTTGTGATATCACTCCCATGCAAGCAAAGCTTTTAAACTAACATTTAACTTTATTTTTCAGTTTAAAAATGTTTTCTTCCATACGATAGTAGGTGGTATTTCAGTTATGAGGTATGACAAAACCTACTTCTGTTCTGTTATTTTTTATCGTTTGAGAATCTTTGAGAAACGTACTGTAGCTAATGTACTTGTAAAATTATTATACAATCTGAGAGCCATCTCTCTTAGTGTTTCTGATTTAATAAGAGAGTGCAGTGTATCAGTTTTTTGGGGGGAGGGGGAGTTGTACTGAATCCTTGAGTGACACTTTACACTACTGGTTTTCAAACTTTTTGTCTTGGGACCCAGTTAGAAAAAAATCATTTATGCCTGCAACTCAACAATTACATCTTTGAGCAATGCATTGGAGTCTTTCAACAGTGGCAGCAAGGAGGCACCATGCCCCAGTACCTGAGTGTCTGTGACCCAGTACTGGCTCCTGACCCGTGGTTTGAAAACTGCTCTTTACACCATATTAACTGGCACACTTGTACCCTTCTACAAAACCAGGGCCTTCATCCTGCAGCTGAGAGCAATGTGAGTGGATTTCTGCACCTGCACAGCGTCATGCTGACTTTAATGGACCTTTGCCTAAACGCAATAATCCATCTGCATAGATCTGATTACAGGCTAACCTTCAGTCACTGAAAGAGCTGAACACATGCCACGCAGTACCCTTTGAAGCTGTTTTTTCTAAATGACATTCAGTATAGATTAGGAGTGGATTATAGCAGGTGCAGGTCACTCAGCTCCCAGTGAGCAGATCATATTTGCAAAGCCAGAAATACTGTGGGCCTATTCAGGCAAAACTTCCATTTACTGCCATATAAAAGATGTAAGAATATGGCCTAAGTCACCAGTGCTCTTTAAATGATTTTTCCCCAGTGTGTTAGATGTGAGCTCCCTGATTCCACGTGAAATTGATGGGAAGCAGTGAGAACAAGCAGCGTTCTTAGTAGTAGGTAATACAAAAATAGTTTGCAAGGGACAAATGCATCCCTAAGTATTTTTCACCAACTAAGGCTATGTCTTAGCAACCATACAGACGTCCTGCTACAGCCTTGCTGCTGTTAGATCTCCCATGTAGCCACCATGCTGATGGGAGAGCTGTCGCATTGTCATAATTAAACCACACCCGTTAAGCAGTGGTAACTATCCGTTGGAGAGCATCTCTGGCCAGCATAGAGCTGTCAACACCAATGCTTCTGCAATGAAACTTTTGTCAGCCGGGGTGTGGTTTGTGGGGTTTTTTTTTCCGTACTTCTGACCAACAAAAGATTTACCAACGTAAATACAGAAATAGCCTTAATAGAATTATACTAGGAATGAACTGGGCTATAGATGTACAAGGGCAATTTCACTTTAAACAAATGTTCATCAGAAAGTTCATTAACCTACTTACAGTGAGTTTTTATTGACAGTGCTTGGCTTAAGCAGAGAGCCAAAAGCTTTAGAAAACAATCTGGAAAACATCACTATAATGTATATTGTCCCTCAAATTGGACCACACATCAGCTAAGCTCCATTAGGAATCCTGGACTATCATCGTTTTGTTCCACATGCAGTATGGCAGATAAGTGAGACACCATAAGTGAGACTGTTTCTTAAACTACACATAATAAGAATTTTACAATCTCTGGTATTTATTCCATTTACTCTCTTTTTTTTTTTAATGGAACATTGCAGTAGAACCTCAACCTTAGGAAGTGTCCAGTCAACCACACACCTCACCTCATTGGAACTGGAGTTACACAATCAGGCAGCAGCAGAGACCACAAAGAAGAAAAAAAAAAAAGCAAACTCTGTATTGTGTTAAATATAAAATGCTAAAAAAGGCAGGGGGGTAAGGAGGTTAAAAAACACAAGAAAACTTTTGTTTTGTTTAAATGAAGAAAGTTAAAAGCAACCTTTTTCTTCTGTACAGTTAAGTTTCAAAACTGTACTCAGTCAGTTATAAACTTCTGAAAGAACAATCATAATTTTTTTTCAGATTCCAGAGGGGTAGCCCTGTTAGTCTAGTTCAGCAAAACAAGCAAGGAGTCCTGTGGCACTGTAAAGAATGATAAATTTTTTATCACAGCACTCCTTATTTGTTTTTTTTCTGAGTTACAAACAGCCTTCTTTCCTGAGATGTTGATAAACTCTGAGATTCTTCTGTACATCCTTGAAGGAAATCAGGAATTAAGATGTGCTTAATGTATCATTAGCATCTTTCTTTGTTCAAAAGGCAAGCCAACGAGAAAAGAAAGATGGAGACAAAAAGCAGTAACGCTGCATGGGTTAAGTCTGACCTATGAGTAATTTTAAATTAGAGCTTAAACTTTGAACCCAAAAGAACATGGAACTGTAATTAAGAATGACTCCATGCTCACAGTCTATACATTTACCCAACACAAAATTAGTACTTCAAAAAAAGACTCCATTTTGTTGTCTTTATTTTGTACATGCTTAAATTGTGTGCTTAGATAATACAAAAAAGCACAATTAAAATGTATTCATTTAACCTAAAAAATATCCCATTACCTCCAAAATACCAACATTTTACATTGTAGTGTAATGTTCTGTTTCTTTGAATGGAATCCATCTATTATTCATACGTGGTCCAGATCCGTACGTAACAGAATGTCTTAAAATATGCATATAAAACACATCAATCTGTGAGATGAACCTGACTATTCAGAAGGCATGATCATCTTGCACTTTGGAAGAATGAAGTATGTACACATGAAGTAATGCTAGTGGTAACCCAAGCATTATGATTTCAAGACCAGATGTGTTAACATTTCTTCAATGGGGTTCCTGCCTTAGGAAAGCATTTATATATCCATAATGAAAGTTATTTGAAATGCTCCTTTATTTTTTACACTGTTTAGGTTATATGTGAAGATACTGGTGGTTGTTTCTTAGGTATTCAACACAAATCAAAACCAACCACAGCTGCTTTTAACTTCAGAGTCTTTGTTTTCATTGATTTTTCCTTGCACATTCTGTTCAGTGTGTGAACTGTTTACATATGTTTGAATTGTGATAAATGTTCCCAAAAAATGAATATGGTTTTCCATCAAATTGCTTTCTTTTGCCTTTGCTCAGCCCTTGTAAGAAACAGTCAATATGAAGATAGAGATGAGTGTCACTTGAAAGAAAATGTTGTTGCACAGAGAAGAGAAAGTTCATATATGAATTGTCATTTAAACATTGACCCAGCACTTTGCTGTGTACATTCAATGAAGGATAGAACAGTGCCCACAACCTAGGGAAGGTACCAGTGTAAACTAGACCCTCCATCACACTGAATGCAGCTGAGAAGGGTAGGGGATTGTAAAGATCCACTTTGTGACAATCTGATCCTGTGGCCATCCAAAGGCCACTTGCATTCATTCCAGCATAATTTAAAGCAGTGGTTTTCAAAATTTTTTCTTTTGGACACAGTTGGAAAAAAAATCATTTCTGCCCATGACCTGGCAATTACATCTTTGATGAATGCATGGCAGTCTTTTGGTAGTGGCAGCAGGGGGTGCCACAACCTGGTGCCAGAAGGTCTGTGGCCTGGTACTGGGTCCTGACACTAAGTTTGACAACCGCTGGTTTAGAGTAGCCTCAAGGCCCGCTGGAGTGCATTCAGCATGTCCTGGCTACAGGGTGGAATTAACTCTTTTGGCACCTGAGCAAGCAGTCCCAAAGGCACCCTCCCCCACCTTCAACCTGGGTCCCAACCTGTCCTGGGGCCTAATCTGTCCCCAGCTGCCACCAAAAGGCAGGGGGAAGCCAGATCTGGCCCCAGCTGCCTTCTGGTGGCAGCTGGAGCTCCTTGCTGCTGCTGGGGCAGGAGGGAGCTGGGTCCATCCCCACCCACCGTGGGGAGCTGGATCCGTCCCCTATGCCCTCTAAAATTTTATGCCTGGGGCTTCGGGTGATGGCTGGGGCACAGCCACCGCCAGAAGCCCCAGATGCCAAATTTTATCAGTGCAGGGGATGGATCCAGCTCCTCAATGGCAGGTGGGGTGGCGAGGAGCTGGATCCATCCCTAGCTGCCGCAGGAGCCAAATCCGTCCCCTGTGCCCTGTAAAATTTGGCACCTGGAGCTTTGCCCCAGTAGTCCCAGCCTACTTATGGCCCTGCCTGACCATGTCCTCCCTTTCAGATGGTGGGTTGGTGTAGAAGCAAACTATTAAAACTCTACACCATCCTTGAATTCCCCTAACAAATGGGGGAAAACAGTCCATTTTAACCTCTTTCATGGCTCCTTTCTTTCACAAATGGCCCAAAATGGAGTCCAAGCTTGAGTCCTGCTGGTGAAATCCTGTATCCGTTGGCTGCAAGAGGGTCAGGATTTTACATCAGGAGTAGAAGATCCCTCTCTCTCCCTTGTTCCCTCTTATTTGTCCACCTATTCTCAATGCCTTACATTGACAACTTTTATTGCAGCGATGAGTGTTAGATCGGGTGTCCCTTAATACAATAGTGTATGAATCAGGCCTTTTAGCAATAGTTACTTGCAGTATGTAAATATTTTTGTATAAAATTCCATGACTTGTTACCATATTCATTTTTCCTGTTTTGACGCCAAAAGCAGAAGAGTTGCCAGCATGAAAAAAGGAAGCGATTTCTAGCTGACTAAAAATGGCATCCACAGTCTATTAGTCAAATGAAACAATCTATGATGAGCTCTTGCAGTTCAGAAACGTATTCCATTTGTACGATTTTCCTATTCTAATGTGTGTAAATTATTTTATTACTAATATGGCTTTCTCTGCTGTCTCTAGTGATTGCTAAATATCTCCTGGCAATTCCTAAGGGAACTGTGCTTTTCACAGCAATCTGTCATCCAGATGTTAGCCCAATTTACAGTCTAAGTAAAGTACACTTCAGCATAAAATGCTCTTCATGACCTTTTCAGATAACATTTTCACAGGGGAAGAAGTACAGCTGTATGTATGGATACATAGTATACACACAACGAGAGATCCAGTCCTACTCTGTATTCATCCTAGCTGTTCCACATCTAAGATTGTCTCAGGATTTGCTGCTAAAGTAGGACTAAGAGTTTATTTACACAGTGAGTAAGCACATAGTAGCTGATGAGTTAGTACTCTGCACTAGCTACGCCATACAGCCATTCAAACTGTAAGGGGATGGAGGTTGGCTGGGGAGGTGCTGTGTGACTGTGGGGCCTACTTCAGTCCTCTCTCAGTGCACGTCTCCAAGCAGAGTTCCTGTAGGGTGTGTCACTGCCTCCTTGGCCTCTTTGGAGAAGCAGTGGATGCTGGCCAGGGGTTCTCTGCTTGGTGTCCCCTTCTGATGCCTTCATTTTGACCCCGTGACCCCCATACCCATTCCTGTCTTTTATCAGTTGTCCTCTAAAAATCCGTTGGTGCTGGGCTCAGTTGCCCTTCTTCTCTCATATTTACCTTGTAGTTTCCTTTTACACTGGATCCCTTTCCACAGTACTCCTCTCTAAGAAATCATTTCCCATTTTATATGCGTGCAATGGATTGTTCTTTACAAAGTTCAGTACTTTGCATTTGTCTTTGTTGAATTTCATTCTGTTTACCTCAGACCATTTCAGCAGTTTGTCCAAATCATTTTGAATTGTGATCCTATTCTCCATAGCACTTTTAACCCCTTCCAGTTTGGTATCATCTGCAAACTTTAAAAGTGTACTCTCTCTGCATTCTCTAAATCATTGATAAAAATATTGAACAGAACTGCACCATGCAGTATCCCACTTATCATGCCCTTCCAACATGACCATGAACTGTGGATAACTACTTTCTGCGAGCAGTTATCCAACCAGGTTTGCACCCATCTTGTAGTAACTCCATCTAGATTGTACTTCCCTAGTTTGTTAATGAGAAGGTGAGGTGAGACCGTATCAAAAGCTTTATTAAAGTCTAGATATATCACATCTACCACTTCCCAAAGCTAGTTACCCAGTCGTAGAAAGCTATCAGGTTGGTCTAACACTTTGTTCTTGACAAATTCATGCTGACTCACTTAACACCTTATTCTGTTCTAGCTGTTTGCTAATTGATTCCTTAATTATTTGTGCCATTAGTTTTCCTGGAGTTAAACTTACTGATCTATAATTCCCTGGGTTGTCTTTATTTCCCTTTTTATAGATGGGCACTATATTTGCTCTTTTCCAGTCCTCTGGCACCTCTCCAGTCTTCCATGATTTTTCAAAGATAATAGCCAGTGGCTCAGATATCTCTTGATTCAGCTCGAGAAATGATATCAAGGGTGATTGGGAAAGACATTATTGAGGGTTGCAATGAGGAGAGAGATTGGCTTCAGGTTAGGTAGGACAAGCAGAGCAAAGAAGCGTGGTGCTCACATGACAGCTATGATTTCTCAGGAGGGCCTCTGCTCCAATGAGCCACCTGTGGATCATAAAAGAAGGGATCCTCTCTGAGGAAACTAGGTTTCTCAGCAGAGACCAGAGCCCTGTTTTGCCCAGGTGTGTTATGTTCTTAACTAGCCATTACTTTCTTTTCTGTTATTTGCATTAGTAGTATGTGCTTAAAGCATCTTTACCTGGGTTCAATTCAGAACTCTGCCACCAAACTGTTTACTGACCCTGGGCAAGTCATTTAACCTCTGTGTGCCTCTGTTTACTCCTCCTGTAAGATGGGGCTAATTATACTTAACTTTCTTGCAAAACACTTTGAGATCTAAAGATGAAACAGACTGTGTATTAGTTTTTGGGTAAATATGTATATGTACAACTCACCAATGCACCCTTGTGTAGTGGTGATATTAATGAAATAAACTACATAGCCAAGTAATCAAACATCTCCAACAAGCCAGCCAATTTTTAATGATCCTTTGTTCACTTAAATAGGTTTCTTGGATGTTGTTTTGCAAAGCACACAGCAGACTAGATTTGTTTCCCAGTGGCATAGGGCTCAGACATAAATATGTTTCTGATATTAATTCATTTGTATATTGGGTTTTAAAATGTAAGCCACACCATTTGGACATAAACTGAGCAAATAGCTTCTGTGTTCCCAAGTACTGGTGATGTCGATATTGTTAATGCATTGTATGTCTTGGCTCAGCTGTGCAATAACACAAATGATCCTCTGTTAACTCGCAGTATGCTGGTCGTGTACAGTGGTTTGCAGGCTGAGCACTCCTTTCTCTTTGGAGTTTCTTCCACTGAATTGAAAAGAAAAGAAAAGAAAAGAAATCTTAAAGAGGCATCTAAACTCCAGGATTCAGATCCAGATTTCAAATCCTTTTAAATTTTAGCACTGTTGAGATCTGTGGTTCTGGTTTGGACCCATTTTTAGTAGGGATTAATTTCTCAAATACAAAGGATTAAGAAAAGCATATTTCCAGAGGCAGCTTCTCATTAAGCGACTCTAGTGCCAATACATTTTTGGCAGGTGCACTGAAGTTGAGATTTCCCTGGATGGAGAAATAAGGACCATCTCTTACAGCATAGCTGTGCCACACAGGAAACACATCTGGAGATCTTCTTCCAAGGATCTATGCCTAACAGTGAATAATTTTCCAGGGACAGCCCTTTCCTTCCAAAGATCCTTCTGCTTTCCTGGGAGACAGCAAGAGACGGCTGCCGGTAACATTCCCTAAAACTCTAGTGCAGTAAAGCCTCTCATGGGGACCGTCTCATTTTTACATTTGAGTTAGATGCTATGTTTTAAAAAAACAAACCAAACAAAAAACCCCTTCTATTCTGCCATTGCTTTTGCTGGCTTGAAAACATTGTGACTGGGCTGCAAACTATGCAATGGTCTTTCCCACATGATTTTAGCAGCCAGTAGCTCACAAAACTTATGAGCTATTATAAGTGGTAGCATGCTTGGATTTCTAGCTTTGTGATTGTATAAACATTTATTTGCAGTTCAGGTGGTTCCCAAGCTCTCAGAGTTCAAAACTATGCTGGACTTAGTATGACCCCCTTGTTCTTACAGGGCCCAATCCTGACAATAACTGACTCTCCTCTAACCCCTCATAAGACCATATGTGTGGAGGGCAGTCAGCACCTCACAGGAAAGATGCTGCAGAAATTTTATGACACTGGGACTGGACTGAATATAGAATCTTGGGTCCTTGGAAAAGAATCACTACCTGAGCCCTCCTATTTCAGGAGGTCAACAGAGAAGTTATGCTATTCTCATTTTAATGACAGGTAGCTTTGGTTTTATAGGTTATTTGGTCGGGGATCATTTTTTAGGATTTCTGAATTGTTACTGTTCAAAATTACAGCTGGATTCTGTATTAAATATCTCACTGCTATCAGGTAGCTCACCATCTGTACTGCAGTGATCTGCAAACTCTAGCAAAAAGAAATGTGTTTTTCTTTATGTGATTTGAACTCTTCTTAGATCAGTTCTCTATTGCAGCTATAACATCTGGAGAAAAAGACACACAAAAACAGTACTTATGCCTGCAAAAACAATGATCAAGTATAAACACTGTCAAAACAATTAGAAATGCAAATTAGATGTTTTGGACTACTGGAAGCAAGTCCTGAAAAGTGTTATGATCTACTGCTTATGATAAGAAAGAAATAGTATGTGCCATTTTTAATCTTGATAACAACAAAATGATGTGTGAGAACCTAAATCAAGAAGAAAAATAACAACCCACCTGCAATAGCAATGTCTCTTTTATCATCCCTTTCAACACTGTAAAATCACATACAGTTTCTTTGATATTGCTGTGTATTTCTCTCCTGTTCTGAGAGTTTGTATTGGCTCTAGCCTCTGTTTCACCTGTATAAATCCTACTCAACCTTCCTTTCCCAGCTTAGGTACAACTGCAGGACACATTTTTTCCTTGGAGCATTCCCTGAAGAACCGGGCCTAAAGAAAATCTGACCTCACACACCAACAGAATAGCCCAAGAATCAACCTGGAGCAGGACGTAAAACAAATATTCTGCTCTGATTAGTGGCAAAGATTACACAGGGTATGGAGGGAAACAGGCTGCTCAACTGAGCAGTTCTGTTTCGAATTGTCCATTTAGAACACTTAGGGTAAGTCTATATGGATGGTGGCAAAATCACCTCCGTCAGCACGATCTTTGAGATGTGATTCAGCGGTCAGTGTAAACTTGCTGAATTGCTCCAGAAATTGCCATAGCATCTCCAGCTAAGGAACTGAAGTCGCTGTAAGCCGACCACAAGGCATTTGCAGTCAGCTTACCTTAGTACAGGGATCGGCAACGCGGGCTCAGTGAGCCATCTTTGGCTCACTGAGCATCCCCTTCTGGCTCCGTGGCAGTCTCTGCCAGGGAGCCAGGTGTGCTCCAGGGACTTCTGACGCACCCTACCCGCCCCCCCCCAACACAATGGCATGAGCCAGAGCCGGCTGGAGGGAGGAAAGGGGGCACGAGTGGCATGTGCTCCCTCCACTGACAGGGAGGAGCAGAGAGGCCCCGCCTACCAGCCAGCCCTCCTTCCTAGGAGCCACTGGGGAGAGCTGCAGCTTGCGGAGGTGGGCCCCTGGAATGGCCCCTCTGTGGAGTTCGGGCTGCTTCGATCCAGCCACTCCAGGCCTGAACGGGACCAATTCAGAGCCTGGGGACAAAGTGGCCGCTGGAATGGCCAGGTTGAAGCGGCTCAAACTCCGTGGAGGGGCCATTCCAGGGCCCCGCCTCTGCAAGTTGCAGCTCCATTGCCAGCTGCTCCTGGGAAGAAGGGCTGGCTGGTAGGCGGGACAGCTCTACTTCTCCCTGCCAGTACAGGGAGGGAGGGAGTGAGCACGCATCACCCACACACCCCACCCCGCCAGTGCGAGGGGCCACAGCCACTGGCCCAGCTCCTGCTCATGCAGTTGTGGGGGGGAAGGGGGATGGCTCTTCCCCTTGCCTGCTTGCCGACCCCTGCCCTAGTAGGTAGGAACCGATTAATGAGTTGTCAGGAGATACGCAAGGTATTTTATGTACCTTGCGTATCTCCCATCAACTGCCACCAAAAAACATGGCAAGTACAGACTAGGGTTTAGACACACATCCATCCATGGCAGATAGACAGCCCTTCCTCTGCTTCTTCAGCACTGTCATGTTTGTCACCAGGTTTTTTCACTGCTGCTATTTCTGCTGCAAAGCCAGTTAATGAATGCAGAAATAATTACAGACATGGGATTTATAGTTTCTTTCCAGAAGAACTATGCTTTCATCACACCCATTGAAGTCAGTGCTCAGCATCTCTGAAAATCGGCCCCTAACACTTTGGATATGTCCACACAGGCTTCTTATTTCGAAACAACAGAGGTTGTTTCGAAATAAGAAGCAACATGTCCACATGACGCATCGTTATTTCGAAACAATGGGACCCGTTGTTTCAAAATAACGGCCGTTATTTCGAAACTGTTAAACCTCACATCTAATGCGTTCCAAAACAACGGCATTCGGACACATTGTTTTGAAACAACTGTTTTGAAACAACATGTCCGAACGGCCTTGTTTCAAAATAACCATTTTGAAACAACGGCTATTTCGATAGCAGGCTTTCCCTTAATTCGAATTAACAAACTGTTAATTTGAATTGACTTATTTGGAAATAACTCGTTTCAAAATGGGTCATTTCAAAATAATGATGTATGTGTGGACATAGCCTTTATGTTTATACAGCATCTTTTAGCAGCAGTGCCAGAACTGAGTTGCTTTATAAACCAGTATGGGCTAGGACACTTGTAGTGCTGTAAAGATTTCCATCTCCAACATTTAAGCCCAACAATTCCCAGTTATAGATTCTACTGAACCTGTGCTTAGCATCTACAAGAGGTAGATAAAGGGTAAAAACCTGAAATGAAATTAAAAGATGAGAAATTCAAAACTGAGCAAGGGAAATGGTTTAATCACACATTTTTAAACCATGGAATTCATTGCTACAGGATTTCACCGAGACCAAAAAATGTAGCAAGCTTCAGAAAGATACAGATAATGATATTCAGTTAATGCTAACAAAAACTTAGACAAGGCATTCAAGTTCATGCTTCAGAGTTTAAACGAACCTGTATTAGGACTTAGGATGTTTCTTGCACGTGCTTTTGAAGCATCTGATGCTGGCCACTATCAGCACTATCCAATAAGGGAGAAGATATTAAAATGCATGGAATTATTCTGGCCTCCTAGGAGAGCTTCCATTGGCTTTGCCCCTGTGCTATGGGCCTTTGAAACACTTTTAAGTATAGGAAAAAAGGTCTTTAATTTCTTTGACTTGATGAAGGCACTGAATAGTAAAGCTGGAGAGATTTTTTTCAACAGAAACTACTTTTTTCAGGGAAAAAAAATGTAGCTCTAAGTGCACCAGATTGTGATGTAATTTCACTAAATTGTTTGTTTTAAAAATTTTAGAACACTTAAAAAATCATTAAAAAAATCAGAAATGTTTCATGTGGAGCTTTTTCTTTTAATTTTATTTTAAAACATTTCAGAATGTTTAAAAATGCTCAAAATGAGTGTTTGTTCACTTGAAACATTTTTTTCCTCTTCATTTTTGAGTCACCAAACATTTGTAAAAAATGTTAATTTATGGTTCAGTACAAAACAATTTTATTTTAAAATTGCTAGCCAACAGCACTTCAGGATAGGTATTGATACTGAAAGACTTTCCCCACTTGTAAGAACATAATATCCCTGAAATCTTTGACCCCTTCTTTAATGTTCACATGCATTTACTGTTTTCTGGAGAATGAATTCTGCCTGATGCTCTCATAGTAGACTGCAATGTAAGTCGAATGGCTCACATCCTTAAACAGTTTGGAAAGAGGTTTAATAGCACACATACACTTAATTGTTGTTCTGGGAGGAAAACAATGATGTTAGCAAGCAAATGAAATAACCTAAAGCATGCTCACACCACTTCTGTATGCATATAATACAGGACACAGACACAGCTTAGAACTAGTCTTACATTATGTGTATAATATGTCATGTCTGCACATCTTTTTATGACTTTGACTCAGCTATATATTTAAGAATGGAAAGAGCCTTTCAATAAAACTGCCTGATGTTCAAAAGACTTCCAGCCTCAGCAGGCATATAAATTCAGACAAAAGAAAAAATCATGATACATGTAAAAATTAGATAACCATCTGGGCGGCATCATTTTAAACTAAATATGGAGAAAAAGAAGCCCTTTTCCAGTAATTGTTTCTGGTCCTGTGCTTATCCCCAGTTTTTTAAAGAGTCAAGCCTCATTTCTTCTGTTATTGGATTGACTGTCTTCTCAACAGTGGTTCTCATTATGGCTTGAAGGACACCCTGGCTTAGTTTCACTGGGGAAGCACTGAATGAGTGAAACATAGCCAGCTATTACTTTGTCCATAACATTCAGTAATGCTGAGGATGATATTTGGGTTCATCTGCACATGCTGGTAATGTGCTAGACAGGACAATTGACAGAGCTCTAATTCATCAGTCATGGTCTTGGGTGTAATAGACTGGCAGTTTGGCAAGCATCCCTGTGTCAACAATTTGGGTTAAGCAAAATGGAGCAGCTTTCGAAAGTCCAGCTGCTGTTTGCATATATTCTGATGCAGGCACATGGAATAATAATTCATTCAGGACCACATAGGGACTAGAGGGGATGGGTGTGTGCAAGGAGGAAAGACATTAATTAAATTATGTTGTGGCAGGCAGGCTTTTCAGTACTTGTCAGTAGTCATCTGAAATAATATGCCTCAGGGAAGTCATTTAATTCATTACCGATTCCATATGAAAAAAAGTTTCCATTTCTAGCAAGCCTTTTAGCCTTTAATTAGATTTTCCTATTATTGATGCACTCATAATAAAAGTTATGTTTGAATGGAATTTATATACTTATAAAACATTTAAAACTGCATAGAAAAATACAAAGTCACGAGTCACCACATACAAGGTGCTATTAACTGCATATCATTTTCTAATAAACTGTCTCTTTTTAATCCTCAGTTTAGCTGGTGCAGTGACATTTTATGGCATTTAAATGCCCCGCTGTGGGACTTTGCTCCTTCCTTTGTGCACACAGTGTGCACTGTCCCTTGAACACTGAGGCAGATCTAGCACAGCAGAAGACACAAAGATGTGGTGGAATGATTAGAGGACATTGGTTTCATTGCCAGTTATTACTGATGTAAATGATGTTGCCCAGTTAGGCTGTGAACACCAGCCAAAAGCTGAGAAATTTTTGTTGGTTTCTACCAGTATAAATCTATCATGAGCTAAGTGCTTGTGGAAGGAGGTTGAGGTGAACTAAGGTTTAATTCAACCTCAACTAGAAGTTCCAGGAGGAAATGTAACACTATACTAGTGTCCCACAACAAGAGATACTACCACGTACCATACAATCTGGCTTGAGACGGTTCTCAAAAGTTTAACAGTCACTTAGTTGTAAGCAAAACATTTAGGTTGTGTAAAATGAAACCTGAGACACACAGACGTGGTTTTAAGACACTGTAACAAAAACTAGCACAACTGAACAAAAACCACTGGTATCTATTTTACTAGCTAGTTCCCTGTGATGCTGAAATTCCACAAACAACTGCACTGATCTTGAGGGTGAGCGTTGGAAAGCAGTAGTGACAAGAAATAGCAAGTGAAAGTGGACATAAATTGACCATTTAGTTTCACTCCCTACTCCAGGTGAAATGGGGTAAACAGCAGAAATGCTGAACAAAATATGTTGAGGCTTCAAACTCTTTCCATGTTGATAATCTATTTTTGATAACATAAATAAACTATTTTATTTATGTGTATAATAATATTATTGTCTTGACACTTGCCATTTAATTCTTCTAATATTTCTAGGACTTACTTAGCAGTCTGTGATCATTCCATATCCAGCCTACTGTGGGCAAGGAACCAGCTTCAAGCCATAAGAAAGTGAACTTTAAAGGTCAGATAGCAAAGACATTTAACCTTTGAAGGGATATGTTCACACACACTTCTTATTTCAAAACAACAGAGGTTGTTTCGAAATAAGAAGTGCCATGGCCACACGATGCACGGCCATTTCGAAACAAGCAAACAGCTTGTTTCAAAACGGCCGCTGTTGCTTCGAAACGGCTTAAACCCCGTTTTGTTTCGAAACAGCATTGTTTCGAAACAGCTAGTTTCGAAACAACACCAGCGGGACATGCCGTTTTGAAACAACGGTTGTTTTGAAACGAGTTGTTTCGAAACAACCGTTTTAATGGCTGTGTTATTTTGAAACAACAGTTGTTTTGAAATAACTGGCTGACCTTCCTCCCAGAGTGCACAGCGCCCTGGGGGAAGTCCCTGCCTGGGTGTGCCTGTGAGAGTGCGTGGCAGGCAGGCCTCTAGCAGGCAGCATGTCTCAGCAGCCATGCCTCTCAGCTGCAGGACGCCGGTGGGCCCCTGTGTGGACCCAGGAGGACATTACTTGCCTCCTGGGCATCTGGCAGCAGCCAGACATTTTGAGAAGGTTCCAGGCCAGCCACCGGAACCGATACATTTACTGCGACATCGTGGATGTGATGTCACAGAAAGGGCACCCCCGCACAACGGAGCAGGTGCGAAGTAAAGTAAAAACACTCCGACAGGAGTATGCCCGCACCTGGGATGCCCGGGCGCTGCAGGGGCCTGGAAGCCAGGCCACGTGCCCCCATTATGAGGCCCTGGATGCCTTCCTGGGGACACAGCCCAGTGGTCTCCCCGCTGAGGCTATGGATAGCTCATGGGGGCATCAGAGCCCCTCGTCAGGCCCAGAAGCACCTGGCTCCAATGTCTCTGTTGGGGGGCCTCCAGCTGCACCAGCACCAGCGGTGGAGGCCAGCCCCAGCACCCTGGAGCTGTTCATGGCCGTGGAGGCGGGGAGCAGCACGGAGGAGCAGGGGCCCACCACCGCCCCTGGCTCTGACTTGGACCCCAGGACGTCTCGGCGGACCTCTGGAGCCCCCGTGGGTAAGTATGCCCCCCCCCCGGAGGCACACAGGGCTGGGCCTGTTCAGCAGGTCCCGGGACACGAGGAGTCCAGGGCCGGGCACCTGGGCAGGTAGGGCCCAGGGTTGGTGGGCACAGAGGGGCCCCCCTGGCCACGGGTCCCACAGAGACAGGTGGCACTGGGGTCACAGGCCCTTGTGTGCCGGGGGGTGGTGACCAGGGACTGGCTGGGAAAGCTGCAGCAACATCTTGGGTGGGGTGGAGAGCAGGCAGGGCATACCACTGGCAAGTGGCCTCGGGAGACCCCCAAGTGCAAGGCGTGGCTGGGTCCAGTTCACCCTCGTGGGCACCACTAGCATGTGTGCCTCCAGGGTACGGTTCCCAGATGTCTGGCAAAAGGAGAACATGGTCTCCTTTTTTCTGCTCTGTTCTTTTTATCCTCACATTCTCTATATGGCAGGCAGTTCAAAATACAGGGGTTTGTCAGGCTTTTTCCTAGAGGGGTTGAAGGATCCTGGACTGCCATAGAATACTGATTTATATGGGAAATTGTTCCAGGGCACCTTAAACTCTGATGACTACCCCGGCCAGACAACCCTTTTCACCCAGGATCCTCCAATGTCCTCCTTCGGGTACTGTCCTGGCCTCCTTCTGAGGCTTTGGGGGCCAGGAGCCCTACCTCAAGGCAATGTCTCACGGGATCCTGGGACCTGCTGACAGTCAGGGCAGAGGTGTGTGCTGCAGACAGGTGCACACAGATAGGACCAGCAGGCGGCAGGAGCCAACTGTGTTTTTTGCTTCCCTGCAGCACGTTGCAGAGCTCCTCCCCAGGGGCCACCACCCACACCTGGACCCCAGTGCCCGAGCCCCACGACACCCCAGCGATGGCGGAGGCCCCCCCCAGACCCACAGCGAGCTCCTGGAGAGCCTGGAGGAGCTGGGCCAGGACATGCACGCTGCCACCCAGGCCTGGCAGCAGGAGCAGGCGCAGCGGCAGACGGCTGGGCTCCGTGCCCTGGAGCACCTCGCGGGCTCTGAGGACAGGGCTGCGAGGGTGCTGGAGCTCCTGGCAGCACAGCTGCCAGCGGCCATCTCAGAGCAGGCCACAGCCATCTGGGAGCTGGCTGAGAGCCTGGTGCCCTGACGCTGTCAGGAGGCGTCACCACCTGGACCACCCCAGTGAGGACGGCGGGCGGAGGGCGGCTGTGAGTGCGGGCGGGGCATGCCACCCCCCCCCCGGACCCTCCCACAGGCCATGCCTAACCTCCCCCCTGCCCCCTGGACTTCTTCACCCCTGTGCCCTCCCAAGTAGATGCTCCCTCCCCAAAGTCCCCTCCCAAGTTGATGCTCCCTCCCCCAAGTCCCCTAAGTCCCCTCCCAAGTTGATGCTCCCTCCCCTGGACCCCCCCCCCACATTGCCCCATCCCGTATCGCCCCCATCCCTTCCCTGATTGTTAATAAATCCCTTGAAAGGTATTTGTGGTTGTCTGTGTTTTTATTGGGGGGGGGGGTTGGCAGTGCGGGTGGATGGGTGCGGGCTGGCTGTGGGTGGACGGGGGAGATGGTGTTGTGGTGCAGGGCAGGCCTGGCCCTCAGTGTTCCTCTGCAGCGAAGGTGAGCAGGAGGGCATCGCGGACGGCGAGGGCTTGCGCAGATGGCTGCTCCCGAGTCGGCAGGGATCTCAGCTGTTCATAGTCCCTGGCAAGTACGTAGGCCTCAGCCTCCCATGCGAGTGGGATGGGTTCCCCCTGCTGCTCCCAGAAATTGTGTAGCACTGCACATGCCGCAATGGCTTGTGGCAGGCTCCGCTCTGCAAGGTGGAGGCAGGTTAGCAGGCACCTCCACCAGGCCTTGAGGCGTCCGAATGCCCGCTCGACCACCTGTCGACAGCGGGCCAGGCGACGGTTGAACAGCTGCCAACTGGGGTCGAGTGGCCCAGCATAAGGGCACATAAGCCAGGGCCGCAGGGGGTAGGCCACGTCCGCCACTATGAGGATGGGCACCTCTACTCCCCCAATGTGGATGGTGTGAGGGGGGAAGTGGGTGCCCACCTCCATGCCCCGCTACAGGGCAGAGTTGCAGAGGACACTGGAGTCATGGGCCCTCCCTGGCCATCCCACTAGCAATCTTGGAACAGGCCCCGGTGGTCCACAAGGGCCTGCATAATCACTGAATGATAGCCCTTGCGGTTCCAGTACACCGTAGCCCTGTGCTCCGGGGCGCCCACAGGGATGTGTGTGCTGTCCAGGATCCCTGCACAGTTCGGAAAGCCGAGGGTGGCCATCCTGGGCATGGTGTCCTGCAGGTCCCCACATCTCACCAGGCACCGTAGGAGGAGACGATTGATGGCCCTGGTGACCTCGAGGAGGATGGTGCCGGTGGTGGACCTCCCAACGCCAAACAGATGCATCACTGCCCTGTGGGACTCCGGAGTGGCCATCTTCCACAGGGCGATGGCCACTCGTTTGTCCACTGTGATGGCAGGCCTCATGGGGGTGTCCCTGTGGTGTAGGTGCGGGGCGAGGTCGCCCACCAGGCGGGTGAAGCTGGTCCTGCTCATTCTGAAGTTCTGCTGCCAGAGGTCATCGCCCCAGGTGCGCAGAACGACCCTCTTCCACCAGTCGGGGCTGGCCTCCCGTGCCCAGATGCAGCGAGGCACGGGGAGGGGCAGGGGCAGTAGCTCAGCCCTGTGGATGAGCTGCATGTATTCTTCGGGCAGAGGCCAGTCATCCTCGGGGTCTGCAAACAGAGTCTCCCACATGTGCCGGAGACCCTGCATGCGCTCTGAGGGGCTGGGTACTGCACGGCACTGTCTAGACAACCGGGCAGAGTCCATTGCTTGCAGCGTGCTGCTAGCCTGAATGGACAGGGAAGTGAGGTCAGGGCCAGCTTTTATGCAATTGGCTAGCAACATGGCCGCCAACGTGGCCCAGGGAGACGGCCATGTTGCCACACCTCCCATGCTGCACTGCCCCAGATCGAAATAGCAAGTCCAAACTGTGGAAACACTATTTTGATTCCCGTTTTTTGCTTATTTCGAGGGCACAGTTTTGTTATTTCGAAACAAGTTATTTCGAAATAATTTGTTTTGAAACAAGCCCGCCCTGTGTGAACATAGCCAAGGAGGTTTCTACTGTAAAACACTGTTGTTCTGTTTACTTCTATCTGAATTCTAAAAGATATATTGCAAAACAAAAACCTATGTTTGTTTCTCTTCCTGACACAGTGATTTTTTTCTTTGAACTTTCTACTTTTGTTGTGATGTCTGCAATGTCAGATTCTTACTTCTGTCTTTATTCTGGAGAGCTGTGTCAACTTCATTGGAGAACTTGGCAACAACAGACCACTTGCTCCCTAACCCTCAGTTAAAGGCCTGTGTGAGGGTGAGCAGAACTGGTTTCAGTCACCCTGTGAGGTCCCCTTCCGGATGCTCTGAAGTTCTTCCTAAAGTCATCTATTAAAAAGCAGAAAATTGGGGTCTGATGGTTCAAAATATGAAAATATTTTTTTTTAAACCTAAGGACCTACCCATCTGTGATTCCAGGGCATATACTTCATTGTCTGGTGCTTACCTTTAATCTGGAAGTTGTCTTTCACAAGTCCTACAAACGATTTTTGACATCCTGATTAGAAAACATCACAAGTCAGACTCCTAGAAAGAGCATCAGGATGCAGTCAGGCAGTGTTTGAAGGGGAAGGAGAGTCAGGATTCACTTCCACACTGTCCAACACCTGTGCGCTGCCTATCTGCTAAACATCAGAACCTGTTCCCCGCATCAGGTCCTGATCTCCAATACCAGATTCTACTGCCCTGTCTGTTCCTTCCCTCAAAAGCATCTATTCCCTCCCTCCTTTTCTCAGCCAAACCCATCTTACCTCGCCACATTCCCAGCCTGTGGCATTCAGCAGCCATTGCCTCCTTCTCTTTGTGCTTACTCCAGAAAAGCTGGGAACTGGTTATCATTCAGAAGGTATCTCAGCAACCCATGGGAGCTAAAAGATTAATAACAGCTACTTACCCTCTTGCTTTCCAGAGCCCAGCTGAAAGCACATTCAATGCAAAGGAAGGTATGGTGCATGGGTCTAAATGCATGGTGATGGAGTGCTGAACTTGCAAGGAAGGTTCTAGTTGTGGAAATGCTAGGCTCAGTCTGGCTCATGGTATTTTTCTATACTTACAGCCTTGCTAAGGATTTAATCTGCACCATAAAATATCATACTAAGCTACAATGCATTAACTGTGGGAGAAACTTTAACTCTTACAGCTTCCTCACTTCTGAAGGCTTGATATCTCATTCTGAAACATTTCATCAACGTTAAACCATTGCATCTATCACTATTATTACCAAAACAGGTGTAACCGAAGCTCCAGGGTGCTGCAATAGCAGCAGCGAGAACTACAGGTTGTGGACTACAAACTGCGGTATGCTGAGAGAACTTCCTGGCTCCTGCCAGGAAGCAACCCTGTCCTCCCCTGCAGGGAGGGTCTGCATGGACTGAGGCTGGGAGTTTGTGGCAGACAGGCAGGGAGGGGGCTGATGGACTGTAATGCTGCTGTATGTTTCTTTTAGAATAAAACCTTGTTCCTGGAATCCTGGGCTGTATTCACACACAGATGGTTATTTCAAAACAAGTTGTGTCAAAACAACTTGTTTTGAAATAACACCTTATTTTGAAATATCTTATTTCGAATTAACAAAATGTTAATTTGAAATAAGGAAAAACGCGGGAAACGAAATAGCAGGTTCGCACTGCGAACTTGCTATTTCGTTTCCGCTGCAGGGGGCTGCAGCCCCCTGGGGATGAGCCGCTGCTGTGGCTCACCCTGCAACCCCAGAAAGGGGGCTGCAACCCCAGAAAGGGGGCTGCAGCCACTGGCAGGGGGGTGAGCCACTGCGGGGTGGCTCAGCCCCCTGCCAGAGCTGCCCCTGACACCGCCCGCAGGTCGGGGCCACCGGGCTCAGCCAGCAGCCCAGTCTGCGGGCTGAGCCCAGCGCCCCCGACCCGCCGGGGGTGTCGGGGGGCAGCCTGGGCTGCTTGCTGAGCCGCCTGGCAGGGCTTCACCCCTCCGCACCCCGCCAGAGGCTGCAGCCCCCTTTCTGGGGCTGAGGGACA